>JANHMN010000015.1:7713916-7763638 GCA_030674055.1 Rhabdomys pumilio | reverse complement strand
TATATATATATATATATATATATATATATATATATATATATATATATCCATCCCTGTCAGATAAAGTGGTAATCAGTAAGGGAGGGTAACTGAGACAGAGATACAGATGCTGAAGCCTTGGTGTCTCTGGGCCCCTGGGGTCAGCCAAGTAGGCATCTGTGGCATCCCTCAGGCTTCTGTCCCTGTCACTATGTGTTGTGTGGCTGTCAGACCTGGCCTGGGTCTCCTGCTTCTGTTCCTCCAGGTTAGGACCAGTGCCTGGTTGGTGTCTAAGGTCTGAGAACTGCCTCCCTGAAGTCCCTTGGCCCTTCCTTTCTACCTGAGGTCCAGGGGGCAGTGGACTCCACATCTCCGCCTGCTTCCCAACTGAGGCATTAAATCTTGTTTTTATCTCTTCTGGTTCTGAGCACAGGATCCAGGGCCTTGTATAAGCCAAACACACTCCATTCCACTGGGCCACACCCCAGTCGGACAAGTGTTCTTTGATCCTGCACTGGGTCTAACCAGCATGGTGAGCAGAGTGGTCATCTAGGGCCAAGAGTCAGCCTGGACAGAGTCCTTCAGTCCTCAGAGTTGAGGGTATGTAGCTTTCGGGATGCTGGTAGAGAGGATGAAGGTGACCCCGCAGCCCTAGTCTGTCCCCACTGTGGGTAGACAACAGTGCAGTAGAGGAGAGTCGTTAGGATCTGTACCGGTTGTGTTCCATTTCAGAAGCCGTGTGGACACTTTCTATCTGGACAGAGTTAGGAAGCTTCCACTTCTCCCTGAATTGGTGAAGAAGGAAGCCGAGTGTCCTCCTTATCCCCTGGGCTCTGAGCTCATCCTCAGTCTCTCTGGGTTTCAGTGAAGCGCTATGTCCGGAAGGGAATCCCACTGGAGCACCGGGCCCGTGTGTGGATGGCCGTGAGCGGAGCCCAGGCCCAGATGGACCAGAACCCTGGATACTACCACCGACTGCTTGAGGGAGAGAGTAGCTCCAGCCTGGAGGAAGCCATCAGGACCGGTAGGAGGCCTGTGCTCAGAGCCTTGCGCCATGTAGCTTGGGTGGGGAGGGTAGAGTAGGGTTCTTCCAGGAGCAGAGATCCACTGTTGCTCAGGTCATGAATGAAGAAGTCTGCCTTAACCAAAGCCTCACCTACAGATGCTCCGTTTTGAGGGGAATCGAGGCTAAAGTGTTCACAAGGAGAAGAGCAGACATCTGTGTGACTACCAGCTCACGAGGAGCTCTCTGAAAACTCTGGTCAACAATACCAGTGTAAACTGTGCTGGAGTTTCATAGTTACCAGCAGAGAACAGAGGGTGAGGGGCGGGGCTTGTCCCTGCCAGGGGTGGAACCATTCTGCAGTTTCCACTGCCCTCCTGAGTTTTAGTTCACAGTTCACATGGCCTGAGGCAGTCTGTGGGGTTGTGGAACCCAGTGAGGTCCTCTGGTAGCCTTCCCTGTGTGTCTTACATACAATTGCTGTTTGTTTAGACGATGATTTTGATTTTTATTTATTTATTTTTGGAGTATTTATTTATTTATTTATTTATTTATTTATTTGGTTTTTTCGAGACAGGGTTTCTCTGTGTAGCCCTGGCTGTCCTGGAACTCACTCTGTAGACCAGGTTGGCCTCAAACTCAGAAATCCGCCTGCCTCTGCCTCCCAAGTGCTGGGATTAAAGGCGTGCGCCACCACTGCCAGGCAGATTTTAAAGGTTCTGTTTAGTGCCTTTTTAGAAATAAAAAAACATATTGTGGGGAAATACGCATATTATAATTTATCTTTTATTCCCCAAACTGAAACCGTCCCGTTAAGCACTAATGTCATCTTACATCCCAGCCCTGGTATGTGGCATTCTCTGTTTATCTCAGACTGTAGACTCTGTGGGGCAAGTGCAAGCTCCGTCACATAGCCATTTTAAAATTATATGTTTATTTTTTTAGACAAGGTGTCACTGTGTAATCCTGGGACTGGCCTAGAACTTACTATGTAGACCAGGCTGGCCTCAGCTCACAATCTGCCAGTCAAAGAGGTGCAAAACCTGGACCTGGCTTGTTTTAGAGGTTTCATTTTATTGATTGATTATGTGCGTGTGTGTATATACTGAAGACAGAGAGTCAAGGACAGTTTGTGGGAATTGCTTCTCTTTCCGTTACATGGGTACCAAGATAGCACTCAGGCTTGGTGGCAAGTACCTTTGCTTTTTCTTAGAATGGCCTCCCAGACTGGCCTGGACCTCCATATGTAACCATAAATGACCTGTCTACCTCCTGAGTGCTGGGATTATAGGTGGATGCCACCATGCCTGGAGCGCAAACCCAGGGCCTTCTACATTTAGTGAAGCACTGCCACCTGAGCCATATCCCCAGCTTCTGTTTTGAGTATCTGGATAAACCATCTGAGAGGAAGGACCACATGGTGGGCTAGCCATGTCCACAGAACCACAGACAGGGCCACAAGCCTCATCCACACCCAGCTTTGCCTAGGTCATAGAAAGACAATGTCATGGCCAAAAGTGAATTCACCAAGTAGGGTGAGCTCCGCCTTGCCCTCTTGTCTGAAGTAGCAAGCCACTGCTGTTGCTCCTGTGACTGTTCTGCATCACGGACTGTTTACAGTTCCAGCAGAGATGTTTTGGGTCTGGGAGGGTATGGAAGGTGAAGGAGAGCAGGAAGGGGCGGGGCAGGGAAGCCTTGGCACAAAACCCGGCAGCGGCAGCATGAGTTTACTTATGCTTAATTCTTGGTATTGCTTTATCTCTGAAGGGAATCTTATCTCCTTCCTATGTCCTGGGCGGTTTTTGTTTCAGTTCTCTTGAAACTGTGGTGCACAATGTAGCCCAGGCTATCCCTGAACTCAGCAGGCATCCTGCCTTAGCAGATGTGCTGCAGTTACAGGTGTGAGCCACAAAGCCTAGCATTTTGTTGTTGTTGTTTGTTGAGACCGAGTTTCATTATGTAGCCCTGGCTGGCCTATTATGCAGACCAGGTTGGCCTTGAACTCATAGAAAATCTGACTGCTTCTCTTTCTAGAGTACTGGGATTAAGGATCAGAGAGGTGTGCTCTGTGCCAGCCCTAGTCTTATATATTTGATCTTTGGAATCTGGAAGCTTTCTTCCATGCTGATAGGGGGATTGGAAGTATCCATTGGAGAGACCATAGTTCCAGGAAGCTACCCACCATTCCCAGTTCTGAAAGAACACTGGGCTCCATCACTGTTCTTCCTGGTTGCAGCATGCTGTCTCCTGAGCTGCACACCTGAGGTGGTGGCTAGGCTTCTCTGGGGTGACTTGGGGGCAGCCAGGTGGTACCATTCTATAAACCCGATGCAGAATCTGGCCACTTTGGCAGATGCAGAGAAACTTCATGCTGCTGCTGGTGAATTTCTGTGTAGACTTGAACCGGACATTCCCTGACAACGTGATGTTCCGGAAGACGGCGGATCCTTGTCTCCAGAAGACCCTGTACAACGTGCTCCTGGCATATGGGCTACACAACCAAGACGTGGGGTACTGCCAGGTGAGCCCTCGGAGCCTGAGAACTGCCATGTTTTAGGGGGACATTCTGCACCCACAGGTTCACAGCAGTGACATTTAGGGGGGACATCTGGCCCCCTACAGGTCCACAGCAATGACACTTTGCAGGTACATGTTTTATTCCTGACTCATGAGATCTGGGTAGATCATGGATGCCTTCCTCACAGTAAGCTTAGCTTGCATTGTGTCCCTGTTAGAAAAGCAGAGGGCACCTGCTGGATGACTTTGGTGGGAGTGGGAATTGGGAAGAGTGGGAATGATGTTGAGTGGACACAGAGGAGAAGGAGGTCGGAGCCTGAAGTGTGCTGTGCAGGCTTCCTGGGGGTGTGGAGAAGCATTCCGGTACTGCCCTCTTTCGTGTTTTGGGATGCCTGATGTAATGGATCCCACCTGTAAATTTTGGTCTTTTTTGGATTGCCAATTGGGGAACAGTTTCCTGACTATGGGAGTGTGCTGGGGCTATTGAACTTGCAAACTGGGTAGCTTAACCTAGAATGATTCTGGAAATGAGAGACCTGGGTGTGGGTGGGACTACTGTCAGGGCCACCTCCTCTGCAGCTGCTAAGGTTGGTGGACTACTGTCAGGGCCACCACCTCTGCAGCTGCTAAGGATGATGCCTCCTACTTCTGTCCAGTCCTCACCCCAGAATCTGACATTCCTGGGATTGTTGTCTCCAGATTTGCCCTGCTTGTTGTCTGTGTCCAGGCCCTCCCTTTCTGTAAGGGCACATATCATCTAAATGGAAGTCTCTATTCCAAAGGGAACTTGTTTTAGCTAGTGACACCTGCACAGACCTGTGTCCAAATGAAGCCACACTGAGGCAGAAAGCCTTCTGGCTTTGGGGACACAGTCCTGCCCGTAACATGAGGAAGTCAGAAAGTGTTTGCAAATGGCCTAGCAGTCTCTTTTGATGAGATGGACTTCACACAGGTGAAGCACCACCATTCTCACGCTGCCATCTTCCCAGGAACTGTCATCCTCATGAGCTCATGACGAAAGAGCATAGAGCTGTCACCGGCCTCTGCCCTGTCATGGTGTCTTGGTCTGTGCACGTTTCTTTTGCCTCTTCTCTTTTGTCAGTGCTGGGCACAGAAGCAGGGATCTTTTGCATGCTGGGGAAGTCTCTCACACTGAGGTTCATTCAGCCTTTGTGGACGAGACGTGACTGGATGTGGTTATGAGTACGTGCATGCCCGCAGAGACCGGAGGCTGACATCAAGCGTCTCACCCTAGAGATAACTCCCCACCTCATTTTGAAGACATTGGCCTCTGAGCTCACTGAACCTGCTGCTTGCTGACTTAGGGGGATTTAGGCCAGCAGGTCCTGGAGTAATCTGCCTGTCACTGCCTCCCTAGTACTGAGATCAGCACCTGCTACGGTGCTGGCTTCTGCATATGGCCACTGAGAATCCAAAGGCAGTTGTGGTAGGGCCACCTCCCCAGCCCCGGCACATCTTAACTTGTGCACTGAGTCTCATTCTTGAGGACACTCTGGGTGGAGAACAGGTGTGGAGACTGTGTGCCTGGCAGTGGGCCTTGCCTCTCGGTATGTGTATCTTTGAGCAGACCACACATGCGGTGCCCGTTTGGTATTATTTGAGCCTATCCTGTTGTCCCAGGAAAGCTGGATTTCTTTCCTCGTTTCTAGAGAAATGCATGCCTGTTTCAGAAAGTATAGACAAAAGGGAGGTAAACAGGGTTGTGCAAAGCTTTATCCTCCCAGAAGTGACAGGAAATCACACTCCTAGGTCCCCATCGTAAGCTCTGAGGGTCATGGCCTCTGCCTGGCTTTGTGCCAGCACTTGGCAACCTGGCAGTATCTGCCCATTAGGGAGAGAATCCTCTCGGCACCCCACTCCTGGCAGGACCGTGATCCCCACTGATTCTTATTGTTTGTCCTTTTGGGGGACTGAGGATTGAGCATGCAAAGCACGCGTTTCCCCTTGAGCTATCCCATAGTCCTCTTCTCATTTTTTTTTTTTATTTTGCATCAGAGTCTCAGTAAGTTGCCCAGGCTGGTCTTAAACTCATGGTCCTTTCACCTCAGCTTCCGGAAAAACTAGGGGTTTACAGGACTATGCTGCTGTTTGCTGCTGTTACAGACACAGTCACTTGTTTCCCCTCTGCAAGGCCTCGGTGCAGGTCAGACAGCTGGTAACTCAGGAGTCAGGCAGCACTGACTGACTATACCACAGGCCAGCATTAGGAGGAGAGCACCTTCGGTTTCATATTCTGAGTAGCAGCCAGTGTTCTCCAGCCTGAATGCCCTCATTTTGGCTGGCCGACAACTAGCTTTGGGTTTCTACTGTGCTAGGCAAAGACAGGTCTAGAGTAGCAGTTCTCAACCCATTCACGGAGATATATATCAGATATCCTTATATCATATATTTTATGTTGGGATTTACAACAGTAGCCAGTTAGTTATGACGTAGCAACAAAATCGTTTTATGGTTGGGGATTAGCACAACTGGAGGAACTGTGTTAAAGGGTCGCAGCCTTAGGAGGGCTGAGAACCGCTGGTCTGGAGCTTCATAAGTTTCCAGGAAGGTCAAAAGACGGAACCGGGTGTGAGCTGAAACACCGCACTCCATTTGTTTAGATCTCGGTGAAGTTTGTTTTCCATTCTGATTTCAGGGAATGAACTTCATAGCCGGGTATCTGATTCTTATCACTAAGAATGAAGAGGAGTCTTTTTGGCTCTTGGACGCTCTTGTTGGAAGAATACTACCTGGTAGGTTGAAAGTTCTCTTTACTTGCCCGCCCCACCCTGCCCCGCCTTGCCCTGCCTTGCCCCACCTCTGTTGTCTTTGAAAAGATCTGGCTGGCCAAGTCAGGATGGAGTGAAATGGTTAGGGTTATGTAACTCAGGGATAGAGAACTTTCTGACTTTCAGGAAGTCTGGGGTTTAATCTAACACTGGAAAGAGAAAAAGGAGAAAAAAAAATGGAGTGAAAACTGTGGCTTTGTGGAAGCTGACATTAAGGAGAATTGGGTTTCTGTGCTCTCTGCTTAGGGTGTGGTCTTGCCTTCGGCCATGTGTCCCTGATGGCCCCTTTCCTGTGTAGTCGACCTGATCACATGTGAGCCACTCACATAATCCAAATGTATGACTACGCTCGTTAGATCTCAGCACGCTGTTGCCAAGGGTTGCTGCTTTGTAAGTGGGAAGTCATTCGAAAACCTGTGTGTCTTCTCTGTTCATTAATAGAGACTAGTCACCAGTTGTGGTAAAGTCAGTATGGACCCTAAGCTGCAGCGAGGGCCCTGGGAAGAGCCAGTGCTATCCTAAGGGAGGTGTCCTGGGACAGAGGATTTCCTGTCTGTCCAGTCATATGCGTGGCCCCTCAGAAGGGTGTTGAGAACATGGGTGGGGGTGTGGTCTCCAGCCTGGGCTGTTTTTTCCTGGTTCCTCTTAAACTTCAAACATAGCCTCAGTTCAACCTAAGTCGTATGTTTATGTTGGTCAAGCCCATTTCCCAGATAAGGAAACTGGAGATCTAGGGAATGGGTCAGCTCAAGGTTGATGTCCTGCTGTCTTTTCAGAGTCTGGGTTCCGTACCATGACAGGACTGTGAGGTATGTGAGGTACCCCGCCTTGCTGAGAACAGTGATAGGGAGATGCTGGTGGATTGGGACCCACTAACTAGAAAGCAAGCTCACCTTGGTGCTGCCATTAGTCTGTGAGGCACAGAGGCAGAGATGTGGGCTGGCTGGTTTTATGTCAGTTTGACACAAGCTAGAGTCATTTGGGGTAGAGGGAACCTCACCTGAGAAATTGCCCTGTAGGCAAGCATTCGATATGTTTTCTTGATTCATGGCAACATTGTATGTGAGGCCATCCCTGCGCTGGTTCTCCTGGGTTCTATAAGAAAACAGGCTGAGCAAGCCACCAGGAGCAAGCCTACCGTGGCCTCTGCATCAGCTCCTGCCTCCAGGTTCCTGTCCTGACTTCCTTTGATGATGGACTGTGATGTAGAAGTATATGGTGAATTAATCCTTTCTTCCTCCTATTGCTTTTGGTCATGATGTCTGGATGCCACAGCCCAGCTGGATATGTGGAAGCTGCTAGGAGGCAGGGCATGGAGACAGATGCCTTTAATCTCATCACTCAGGAAGCAGAGGCAAGCTCTGTGAGTTCAAGTTCAACCTGGCCTATATAGCAAGTTCCAGTCCATTCAAGGCAACACAATTAGACCCTGTCTCAAAAACCAAAATAAGCTCATGCTAGCAGTTTTGGTTAAGGACACAGTGAGCGAGGTAGATCGTGTGGTGTGGAGACAGGTGTGTGTGGTCCATAGAGGTGACAGGATCAGTATCTGGATTCTTGTAAAGGTACAAGAATGTAGCTTCCTGCCTGGGAGGAGCCTGGATGGCCCTTGTAGTAAGGAGAGGCATGGTCACAAAGTACTGTGTTGTCAGGTATTTTTCAGCTCCCCTGGGGCCTGCCGTCAAGGTCCAATTAAAAATGGTGGATGTGCCATGGCCTCTTCAGGGAGGAGGAACTGAGATGTGAGAGATTCACTGGCCACCTGACTAGTCCAGGGCTGCCCCAATCCTACCCGCAGACCTCTGACTGAGCCCTCCTCCCTCTGCCTCCTTGGAGTATTTCCTGTCATTCAGCAGCTGAGCTGAAGTTGTCTGAGGACTTTTCTGTTTTGAGACAGAGTTTCACTATGTATCCCTGGCTGTCCTGGAACTTGCTACATAGAGCAGGCTGGCCTCAGCTCCCAGAGCTCCTCAGGTGTGGACCATCCTGCCTGGCTGCAGCTGCTTTTACTGCTAGCTCTTCTCACTGCAGTGTCCCAGAACATGAGGCTCTTATGTCATGGGAGGCTTGCAGGTTCCGAGTCTGCCTCGTCCCTGTCCCCATGCTGCTGCTCGTCTGTCTGTCCATCATGATGACTGCTCAGAAGGGAGTTTCATGTCATCTGTGGAAGGACTCTGACATCAGGCTGATGGCCTCTCTGGGGTGGAGAATTACTGTGTCTGCCTAGAGGGCCCACCCACCATTGGCTACAGACCTCCTCTTCACGTTGGCACCCTCCCATCTCTTAATGATTCCTGCGTGCCAAGTAAAGTTTGACCTGTTTCCCCTTGAAATGCAGTGAAATAGGTTGCTAACTGCTGGTCACACAAACATCTCTGTCCAAGCCAGGCACAACTGTGATGCCAAGGGGCTCCCGGTCTCTGCAGGCCACAGGTCCTAGTGCAGGAGGGCTGGTGCAGGCCTCCCTTGTCTGCTGGTCTCAGCAGAGTCTAAGATGCTCACTTTCCTGGTGGCTTTCTGATGGTTGTGGGTTGGCTCATGTGCCACACAGGTTTGGTCCTGGGTCAGGAGTGTCCTTTGAGAGTTAGAGCTTGTGAGTCTGGCTCTTCCTCTGAAGCCAGGCAGCAAAAAATAATCTGAGCAAGATCATGCCCGTTTCCCTCTTCCAGCCATGGCAGCTCAGAAAGGGGCTTCCATTACTGTGCTGTGCCTGCATGTTGGGGCACCTTCATCTGGAAGGAGGATTTGGGGTTTGATCTCCCCACCAGGAACATGTGTTTCATTTTCTAGTTAATTTTTCAGTACTTATTTTGCCTTTAACAGTCTCTCATTATAATTAATGGGTTTAGGAATTAGAAATTTTTGCATATTTAAATATGAAAATAAAAAGACTTTTTTAATTTTCTTATGTGTATGGGTTTTTGCCTGCATGCATATCTCTGTACCACATGCATGCCTGGTGCCATCGGAGACCAGGAGAGTATGGGATCCCCTGAGACCAGAGTTACAGACTCCGGCCACCACAATTCCCACGGTGCTGGGAATTGAACCTGGGTCCTCTGAAAGAGCAGTCAGTGCTCTTTAAGAGCCATCTCTCTAGCATTTATTCACATTTTTGAGACAGACATGTAGCTTTGTTGTCCTGGAACTCTCTGTGTAGACCAGGCTGGCTCAAAATCACAGGTTGTAGAAATTCACCCGCCTCTGCCTCCGAAGTGTTGGGATTAAAGGCATGCTCCACAACACCTAACTTATTTATCAAGTAACCTAGTCTGGCTTTGAACTTGCTATGTATTGGAAGATGACCTTGAACCTCTGACCCTCTTCTCACATCCAGTGAGTATCCAGAGAGTATAGTCATGAATAATGTACTCAGTAGAGTGCAGAGAGCAGAATCCACTAGTCAAGCACACAGGCAACTGAGCCGTATCTTCCTTATGAGACACGGTCTCCCACAGTTCATTCCAGCAGGCCAGGACCTCCTGGAGTCATGAGGACACCCCCTAGAGCCCCCTCCCACTCCCAGCTTCCCCAGCAGGGGCTGCATGAATACCTTCCCCCAGCCCCAGCTTCCCAGCTTGATTTCTTTTAAAGTCTGTTTACTTCTGTTGCTTCTTCTGATCACCAGTTCCTCATCCAAGTTCTCTCTCTCACTGGGGAATGAAAAGAAGATATAGATCTTCAAACCACAGAAGCTCAGAGTGTCCTCAGGCTATGGTGGTGCATGCCTTTAATCCCAGTACTTGGGAGGCAGGTAGTTCCAGGATAGCCAGGCAGGGCTACATAGAAAAATCCTGTCTTGCCCCCCCCCCCAAAAAACCAGTGCATGTCATACTCCTAGCACTTGGAGAGGTTAAGGCAGGAAAGTCACGAGTTCAAGAACAGTCTGAACTATATCAGGATAGAACTCAAAAAGCTGAGAGAGAGAGGGAGGGAGGAAAGAAGGGGGGAGAGAGAGGGGGTAGGTGGGAGGGAGGGATAGAGAGAACGAGAAAACCAGTGATACCTCAGTCTGCAGGTGTACCCCAAGACTCCTGGACCAAGCTTCAGTGTGCTGTTTTCTCCTGGTGCACATGCCTATGGTAGTGTGTGAGTTAGACCCAGAAACAAGTAAAACAGACATTTCAGCCATGTACTGTGAGGCATGCTGGGGAAGATGGCCTCTCCCAGAATCCCTTACAGTTCACCTTTGTGATCAAGGAGGCTCAGTGCAGTTACCATGACAGTCCGAGCAGGATTTGACTGGAAGCACAGGCTAACACTCTGTGGGTTGGGGCCTCTTCAGTGGTGTGTTGACGGTCATTCTTCCTCTCTTGTGTGCAGCCACTTATGCTCCAGCTGGGGTTTAGGTCAAAATGAAGGAAGGAACACAGACCCTTTACCCCAAAGAGCCAGTTGGTGACACATATCCCGGGGCTCCTATGTCTCTGCCCTTCAGCCTCAGATCTGGGAGCCTCATGGTATCCTTGAACTTGGGACGTGACTATATCCTGGTAGATGGAGCTCAGGGTAACTCCAGGTCACAGCAAAGGAGAGGCACTGGTCTCTAAGGCTAGGCATTCTGGACCTTGGAGAGATCTCCCTGGAAGGCCTGGGTGTGCAGGATAAGGCACTGTTTCATTGGCTTGTCTAGTGTGATAGCTCTGGGGTCCAAGGCTCAGTATTCTTCCTTGTCCCAGGAGTTGGTGTTGCCATACATAGCTTTCCCCAAACTGTTTTCCTCCTCCTTCTCCTTCCTCTTCCTCCTTCTTCCCCTCCTCCTCTTCTTCCCCCCTCCTCCTCTTCCTCCTCTTCTTCCTCTTCCTCCATAATCATCAACACCACCACCATCACCTTATTCCTTTAAAAAAAAAAAGCCGGGCAGTGGTGGCACATGCCTTTAATCCCAGCACTTGGGAGACAGAGGCAGGGATTTCTGAGTTCTAGGCCAGCCTGGTCTACAGAGTGAGTTCCAGGACTGCCAGGGCTATACAGAGAAACCCTGTCTTGAAAAACCAAAAAAGAAAAGAAAAAGAAAAAAAAAGACAGGGTTTCTCTGTGGAGCCCTAGCCGTCCTGAACTACAGTCTACACTAAGCTGGCCTCGGGCTCACAGAACCCCAGCTGCCTCTGCCTCTTGAGTACTGGGATTAAAGGCATGTGCCTCCTCCACCACCACCACCATCCAGTTCTTTGTTTTCATTTATGCTGTTTGCAGGGAGGGCAGCTGAGCTGGCCTCCACAGGGGTTTGTAACAAAAGGTAAAGGCTCACTTGTTCCAAGCAGAGCCTATCTCTACCAGCAAATATGGGCTCCTGCATACTGGTGCTAATGATAAGTACTTTTTGACAGGTTCTTTATCTGTAATCAGAAGCCATCAGGCAGAGCCCCAGAATGCATGCCACAGAGTGCATACATACATCCTCACTGTGGAGACCATGAGGAGTGATAAGTATCAAAGTTAGAACTTGGAAGCATCTGCCTTGTCCTGGGGCAGACAGGTTGAGCCTGGGTGTGCGGCTGTGAGGAAAGGAATAGACATCCTGGGGCTCAGGCTGGGGACGGCTCTGACCCAGTCAACGCACACTGGTCATACCTAATGTCCAAGGGTGGTACTGCCGTGGTGTGGCTTCCACTGGAGACTGGCAGGAATGTGGAGGTGTGGTGGTTTAATGCATTTCTCCCCCTGGAGACTGGTTCAGCTCCATGGAGTTCGGAGCATGAGTTTAACATTTCTATTTTTGGAAGCTAGTCTAAGCTTCCAAGCAGGGCCAAGGTCACGAAATGCTCCTCTGCAAATCTCCTCTGTCCCTGCTCAGCTCCTGTCCCTTTGCTGAGCTGGTGATAGAGCTGGGATGGCCCTGGCTGTCTCTGCACATGACTCTTCCAGCTAAACAAGATGTGCACAGCTACGAAGGAGAGCCAGGCATGTAATCCTGGTGTGTAATCCCTGTATTTAGGAGGTTAAGGCAAGGGAGTCACAATGTGTAGGTCATCCTGGGATCTCAGAGAACTGCCAGCACCCAGAAACACCCAAATAAGCAAACAATGAAAACAAGAAGAGCAAACGGTGGAAAGGCTCCCTCCAAGAGGCAGACTCAAAAGCAAGTGTGCAAGAGGACTCCTTTCTTTTTTCCCTTTTCCTTCCTTCCTTTCTCCCTCCCTCCCTCCCTTCCCCTCCCCTCCCCTCCCCTCCCCTCCCCTCCCCTTCCTCCCTTCCTGCTTCCCTCCCTTCCTACTTTTGTTTGTTTTGTTTTTGAGATAGGCTGTCTTGGGACCCTGTGGCAGTAGAATGGTCGTTTCGCCCAGATGTTGGATGCATGCAGATGTTAACACTGTAGCACAGTGCGTTTTCCAATCACTTCATGGACAAGACACCTTGGTGTATAATTAGTGTACCATGGTTTTCTGTTTTATCACGGACTTGGTGGTTTCTTTTGTAGTGTAAATCAAGCGTTAAAATTTAGAACACATTGCACTAACAACTTAAAAAAATTAAGTAGTCAGGCCAGTAAGATGGCTCAGTGGGTGGAGTCCCCATCTCCTAGGCTAACCACTGTTTCATAACCAGGACCTACTCTGTTGAGCAGAGAAAACCAAGTCTATGAAGTTGTCCTCCGCTCTCTGCATGCATGGCTGTCATGGTCCACATGCTCCTCTTTGACCACTGAATAAAAAGTTGTAATTTAAACACAAACTGAGTAGGAAACTCAAAAGTATTTTGGTAAGATGCATGTCTTCAAATGAAATGCTGTTGGAAGCACTTGTGTGAATTTGGTTTTTATTACAAGATAAATTTACCACCCTAACACTTCCTTTCCTATTCCTTCTGCTCTCTCCCCCAACCCCATCATGTAGCTCAGACTAGTCTCAGACTCACCATGTAGCCGAGTGCTACATCTCCCAAGTCTTGGACTTTGGGTGTGTGCCATCACACCTAGTTTTATACATCATTGGATCAAATCCAGGGATCCAGGGCTTCTTGCATGCTGTTCAGCTGAGCTGAATCCTGGCCCCGAGTCCCAACCTGAAACAATGTCCCATTAACCCATAACTCCCAATCCTCACCATTCAATGGTGGCTGGAATCCGATACCCTGAGCACTTACTGAGGAGGTAGAATCACCCAAAACCTGTGTCATTGGTGGTCCTTAGCTCACTAAGATGGCTGCTCTCATGGCTCCTCCGTGGAGGAGCTTATGTCAAAGTTTCCTTTCACAAGTGATGAGTGTCTGTGTGTACAGGAGATGAAACCCAGGGACCTTGTACATGCCATGCAAGTGCCCGCCACTGCACTCTCCCTTAGCTGTCCTCTTAACTTTCATTTGGAAACAGGGGCTTATGAAGTTCTCTGGCTGTCCTTGAACCCACTCTGTGGCTTGAGCAGGCCTACTTTAGCCTCCCAAGCAGCTAGGAATACAGGCCTCTGCCCCCAGGCCCTGCTGATTTGAGTCTCAGTTCCCCTTCTCTCTGTGTGGCAGATTACTATAGCCCAGCAATGTTGGGGCTGAAGACTGATCAAGAGGTCCTGGCAGAGCTGGTGAGGATGAAGCTACCAGCGGTGGCAGCCCTGATGGATGGCCATGGTGTGTTGTGGACCCTGCTGGTGTCCCGCTGGTTCATCTGCCTGTTTGTGGACATCCTACCTGTGGAGGTGAGCACCTTGATCAGCCCCAGGAGCTGGGTGAACCGCTGTGAATGTGAATGTGATGGGGGCATTTCTGTGTCTCTACAGACGGTGCTACGCATCTGGGACTGTTTGTTCAACGAAGGCTCCAAAATCATATTCCGGGTTGCTCTGACCTTAATTAAGCAGCACCAGGAATTTATATTGGAAGCCAGCAGTGTTCCAGACATCTGTGACAAGTTCAAGCAGATCACCAAAGGGGACTTTGTGACAGAGTGTCATACATTCATGCAGGTAAGTTCTGGGCTGCTTGGCCTGTGCAGGGGCTCTAGTTCTGTCCCACCCCGCAACTATGCCAAGTGTTCTGGTGCCTCTATTGAGTCCCTGTCTCCATGAGGGGCAACCTCCCTCCCTGAGCTATGGCTGCAGTCCAGTGGCTGGTTTCCTACTTGCCTCCCTCTTGCCTGTGGCCTGGGAGCTGCTGGCTAGCCAAGGTGGCTGCAAAAAGTCCCTCTGACTGAGGGACTGTCCCAGGCCAGCACCACTTACCTGGAAATCCTGTTCTGTTCACACTGGTTAGAAATGTTCTGGTTTCCTTGGAGTCTGGGAAAGGAGGCATGTCAGTGAGGCCTCCATGTCCTCAGCTGGCTTAAAGCCTAGACACACAGGCTCTGTTGATCACAGAAGGCCATGACCTCCCTCATAGTCATCTGTGGCACCTACAAGGGTCAATCATGAGGCTACAGGTGGCTGCTGCATCCTGGCCTGGTGCAGATTGTGTGGACTGGCTCAGGAAACTGCTGAAGTGAGGTGGGATAAGGTTAGCTAAGGCTGGAGGCCTGAAAGGTCCTCAGAGCCCAGAGCTGAGTAACCCTGGCAGGATCTGGTGCAAAGCAGGACGTGAGGGTTCCTTTCTTTCTTTTCTTTTCTTTTTAAAGATTGATTTATTATACATAAGTACACTGTTATCTGTCTTCAGACACACCAGAAGATGACATCGGATCCCATTACAGATGGTTGTGAGCCTCCATGTGGTTGCTGGGAATTGAACTCAGGACCTCTGGAAGAGTTGGTGCTCTTAACTGCTGAGCCATCTCTCTAGCCTCTGAGGGTTCCTTTCAACTGCTTCTTGTTTTAGTCAGGGATCTTGCTGTGTAGGCTAGCCTGGATCTTCCTACATAGACCACGGTGAACTCAAACCGAGATCAGGCTGCCTCTGCCTGCTGAATCCTGAGGTTAAAAGGGCACTATCACATCCAGCACTTAAAAAAAAAAACTTTTGAAATAGTCAGACGATGTGGCAGTGGTCCCTTGTTGGAGGCTGGGCATGGTGACTCATGCCTTTAATCCTACCACTCAGGAGGATCTCTGTTGAGTTCAAGGCCAGCCTTCTAGGGTAGCCAGGACTAGAGACTGTCTCAAAAAAACAAAAACAAAGGAAAACTGTCATTGGGTGTTGGTCAGATGAAGAGCAGGCAGTTCTGAGTGGGTAAGGCCCAGTAGGAACCCTGGGAAATGACCTCACAGCTGCTAAGTAAAGCCTAGGAATTCTGGGTTATGGACAGGGCTCTTCTGTAAGCCTCTTGGAGTTGGGGCTTCATAACAAAACCAGACAAGGAACCCAGGCTTCCCAGAACCAGAAGTTCACAGGCTGTAGATGGTGTCCTCTCATAGACACTCAGGTGTAGACTGAGGCTGCCTGACGGACGGTCGGCCTAGGGAGAGCCCAAAGGTGCTTCCTCTGTGTCTACAGGCAGTCCTATCTATACCTATGCCTGGCTAGGTATTGACCGCCATCGAACTGGGATTCACTGGCAGGTGTTTTGTTGACCCTGTGCCCTGAGTGATTTAAAACCTGGAGTCCCACAACTCGTATCTTTGCAGTTAAATTATTTGGTCTGGTGAAATGTCTCAAGGGCACCTTGCCACCTACCCTTAACTTGGTTCCTAAAACCAGCACAGCCTCTTGTCTTTCCACAGGCACTTGCATGGTGCATCTCGGAGAATGTGGTTAGACTGCCTTCTCAGGAGTCGGAGTGACTCCTCTCCTACTGTGTATCCTAAAACGTAAGAGTTCATGTTCTGCCATGAACAGGCTTAAGAGTCATCTGTGCTGTGTGCACCTACAGTCAGATGCCAAGTCAGGACAAACTCAGGAATGCTTTCATGTGCTCTGAGTTTCGCCTAAAGATGTGCTGTCAGGAATGCCCAGGCCCACTTAAGCAGAGACTGTCTGGTCCCCATCCTTCTATGGCACTCACTCCCCGTCACCTGCTTCATCAGCTGAGTCCAGTCTGACTCGCCAGTCTTGGTTGGCTTTACCTCTGTCCCCCAAGATTGTGACAATCAAGTGTTCTTGCTTGGATTTTGTAGAAATCAAAACCTGAGTATATTCGGCACATGGCGTCTCAGGGTTGAGCTCCTCTAGTGCAGGACGCTGCCGTGTATTTGGAAGACTGAATCCTCGTGGAGCCCATATCCCTGCCTTAGTACCAAGCCTTAGATTGGTTTGCCCGACAGGTGCCTTTTCTTTCCTGTTTGAGACAGGGCTTCTGTGTAGCCCTTGCTGTCCTAGAAGTCAACTCTGTGGACCACACTGGTCTCAAACTCAGAGATCTGTCTGCCTCTACCTCCTGAGTGAGTGTTGAGAAAAGGTCTTGCCTTAGTTGGCCTGGACAATAGATCTGACTGCTCCTTCCCCAAGTGCTGGGACATGAGACTTGTTAACACCAGGCCTAGCAATGGGACCTTTTAAGGGACAGCTGAAGTGGAAGTGTGTTATGAGGGGCTTTTCGGAAAAACATTTTGTTTTTCTTCCAGAAAATATTTTCAGAACCAGGAAGCCTGTCCATGGCGACCATCACCAGGCTCCGGGAGAGTTGCCGAGCCGCCCTGCAGGCACAGAGCTGAGTGCACAGGCGCCTGCCGCCACAGCTCTCTTCGAGAGCACACACTTCACCAATTCCTACCACACCGTTCCTGCTGTAAACACTTGAAATCACGACACTCAATGTGAACTTTCAAAAGAATGATTTAAAATTAGTGTTCTACTTTTCCTACCGTTGGAGTCATAAATTGAATTATATGGTCCAGCTTGATGACCTTACGGGTGCATCCCAGGCCCCATAAGTGGAAGCAGAGAACACTTTCCAAACCCTACCCTAATGCCCTACATATCTAGTGCAGCCATCACTAAATATCCCCTGGGGAATTTATGCATGAAGTACCCTGGACATCGGGTTCTGTTCAATGACACTGCTATCAGTTGCAAATAAGCCCTGAGCCTCTTACCTTTACCTCGCAGAAGACATGGACAGCTCAAAGGCTTCCTTGGATGCATTTCAAAGCTGTAGCATTAGCTGGGAGGCGTGATGTGCTAGCCCCATCCAGGAGGGGGTGCGCTCAAGGTGCACCCGACACTACTGTCCAAATGTTTCCCAAGGTAGTTTATACCTTGAAGCTACACCTGCAAATGGTTTTCCTCAGGACTACCTAGTGTCAACTGCCAGGGAGATGGAATTCAGTCACAAGGTGAGATCTCATGTGGTCAGTCTTGAGTGCACAGAGATCCTTTACCCAAGGAACAAAGCTCCCTTCAGCTCAGTCCCTTTCAAAGGGTTGATTTCAAGCTGCTCCTGCTTCCAGTCAGACCAGGAAGGTAGATCCGCAACCCTGCCAGCAACCCCAACAAAGCATGGCTGGAGACAAGGCTTTCCTCTGCCCAAAGGCAGGACCAGGAAGCTAAGTTCCAAGGCCCACAGGCCTTGCCTGCCAGTCTGGATTCTCTGCCCTGCTTTTGATTTCTGAAGTCAGAGGCACATGATGCTTCTAAGGCAGGGCTCCTGTTCTGTCTCCTGCCTCAAGAGGAGGGAGCTGGTCTCCAAGATGGGGATGGGGCACTTGCAGACGGTGACCTCTCCCACCATGAATACAGCTGCTGTGGTCACTGGAGGAGTTTCTCAAGTCTTTAAATTCCCACCAGCAAGCAGAGATAACTACAGATGACTCTGCATGTCCCAGTGTGCTATGGACAGAAAGGAAGATGGGCAGATCAGAGCTTCAAGGAAACGGTGAGCACCATCCTCTTCAGCTCACCTCATGTCTAATGTGTGTAAGGATCTTGTGACATAGGTACAGCATTTCTGGAGACTATAATCACATGGCCATATTATCATCACCTAAGACTCATCTAAAAGCCAGGCATGGTAGCACATGCTTCTTACCCCAGCACTGTGAGGCATAAGCAGGAGAATAAGCTACACAGAAAGACCAGCCTGAGCTATATGAACATGTACCGTGTAAGAGACTCTTAGCATCTAGAGCCATGACAAGTACCATTTCCGTTACCAAACAAGGTGTAGTTTTCTCACAGGCTAACATTGTCCCAAACCTTTAGCACATGAGCAACACCCTGCCTCTCCCCACAGACTGCCAGAACTGCATCAGCACCACACCCAGGGCTCTCTGATGGGTCACAGAAGCACCAGTACAGACAGACAAAGAAGGAGACTTTTTATTAGCATCGTTACAGGCAATGCATTCAGTGCACTGACGCTCAGTGTACAACCCACCTATGCTGCAGGACGGCTCAGCAGCCTGAATCTATTATTGTACACAGTGCAGAAACAGGGCCACCCTGAACCCCAACAGAAGACTGGAAATCACTTTACAAAAAAGTAAATAAAAATAATGCCGTTTTCTATTTAGGAAAGTGGCAGCTCACAGGTGGCAGAGCACACAAACACTAGGGGGCGCCCAGCCAGATGCCAGAGTCCACCCCCAGGCCAGGCAGCCCAAGCCAAGTGTCCAGAGGTTGACCCTGTGCATGCCTGTGTGGCAGGACTTCCCTGCTCCCGTTTGCTTCTCAAGTGTGCAGCCTAACCCTCAGCCACCCTTGCCAGGCCCGAGTGTCTGGACCAGAGATTCCCTTTGTAAGGCTTAAATCTGAGTAAAAGAATGAAGAACCAAACACCAAGTCTTAAAAGTCAAATGAGCGGAGCCTTCTCGTCCTCTTTAGAGCTCTACTTTGGTAACATATTAACATTTAACCAGTTAGCAAAATATTTAACCCAGTTAGCAAAATTAACACCGTCATTTCAATAGTTACTCCTTTGTGCATAGTAAAGGTTGCAGATGAACTTCACATTTGATAAAGCAGATTTGAAAACAGTTTGCAGACAGTGTGCCTCCCTTCCACACCTATCTAAGCTTGGGGATGTTGAGAACAGGCCTCTGCGTCTGTGCCGCAGCTACCCACCAGACTAGATGGTCTGATAGCCGGCGTGACTCCTCTTCCTGCCGATGAGGTAGGCAATGAGGACGATGAGAACCAGCCCTGCCAGGGCACCACCCACAGCAATGGGGATCAGCATGTTGTTACCATCCTGTACACACTCTTCCACTGCAAGAGAGACAACCCAGGGTATCACTCTAGGGTCTGCCCTCCTCGCCCACTTGTTCCTCCCCAGCCTGAGGGGAAAGGATGAGGCCAGGCCAGGGACAAAGCGTTCAACACCTTTGGAAGTCTATAGACACACTGGGTACTCTGAGGCACACTGCACCCAGGTTAGAATGAATGGTGGACCCCTGGACCACTGGTGGGCTTCCAGACACACTGACTATCATTTTCTCTGCTCTCTCCTCAGCAGGACATCCTTACCTCACACACCCACTCCTGCAGTTCCTTCCTTACAAAGGGAAGTCTCAAGCTGGGAAGAAGAAAAGGTCACTGCAGAGGAAAAGGGTGCTTGCTCCCTGCCCATATCCTGGTCCCACAAGAAGTTCTAAGATGCCTCTGCTGTGGCCGTTACTCTGGATGCTGCCTCTGCTACTTACCAGACCCAAACCTGTCACTTTCCACCTTGAAAGCCTGGACCTGCACGCTGAAGACATTGAGGGAGAGCGCCTTGGTGACAAAGATGTGCTCCTCAGTGTTGCACTTGTACGAGTTGCCCACAGTGGCCTGGAGAGCTCTCAGCGAGTTGTTGGAGATGTGGAGTGTGGGCTCTGCAATGGACACAGAGTCTGCTCAGGCACAGGCCACACTGCGTGACAAGCACACCAACTGAAGGAAGGAGGAAGCCGGCCTCACCTTGGGCATCAGAAAGACTCATGTTCAACTGGACTCCTTGCAGGAAGAATAGGCTAGAACTGGCATTCTGAAAGAAAAGTCAGCCAGCACAGGCGGTCATCATCTGGTCAACAGGACCTCTACATTTGCAGCACAAAACCAAACATTTTGGTTCGCTCTTTTCAGAGTTTTGTTTTAAGATTTCTTTATCTTAGGTGTATCAGTGTCTTGCCTGAATGTATGTCTGTGTGAAGGTGCTGGATTCCCTGGAACTGGAGCTACAGACAGCCTTGAGCTGCCATGTGGGTGCTGGGAATTGAGCCAGGGTCCTCTGAAAAAGAGCAGCCAGTGCTCCCAATTACTGAGCCTCCACTCCAGCTGCTAGACTTTTTCCAATACAGGCTGTCACTATATAACCCAGTGAGGCAGCACTGCAGCCCCCAGATTTTGTTTCAGTACGGGTTGTCACTATATAGCCCAGTAAGAACTCAAAGTCATGCTCCTGTCAGCACCTCTCAGTACTTGCATTAAAACATGCACCAGCATGCCCAACACCTGAGCCTGTGAGCACCAGGTTACCCACTAACACAGACAACAGGAACCATGCTATTTAAAAACATCTTTAGAATGGTATAGAAAAGTGTAAAAACCATTGTAAGAAATTATTACTAAGCTCACATTTGTGCTAAGCTGGGTGTGGTGGTGCACACCTTCAATCCCAGTGCTCAGGAGGCAAGGGCAAGAGGAATCTCTTGAGTTTGAGGCCAGCCTGGTCTACAGAGTGAGTTCCAGGACAGCCAGGGCTAGGCAGAGAAACCCAGTCTTGAAAACCAAAACACCAAAAACTTATGCTGGCTGGGGTATGGTTGGAGACATGTAGGAGCCCTAGGCACAGGCATCAGATCCTTCCCAGTGCCAGTTTTCTCCTTTGCTAAGTATACATGTGGCTTTTCCCAGGAGATAGTACAAAGAGGAGAAAGCAGGCCGCGGGAAGCAGGTGGCACCCCGCAGCCTGGCTTCACACTCTGCTCTCTGCAGCGACCACAGTCACCTAGCTGTGGAAGCATGAATGAGTGCAAATACGAGCAGAATAAATGAGGTCAGTGTGTCACCTGCTGACGACAAGTGAGGAGATTCCTAACTGCCACCACAGCAAGGGTGTGAAACAGGCGGCACGAGAGGAGCCCAAGGAATATGCCCAAGTGACAAGGACAGCTCAGCCTCACCATCCCAAACTGCAACTCCAAGGCACTGTTATTGTTCTCCACTTTCAGGGTCACCACCCGGACACCGCAACTCCCACTAAATGTGTCATTTGGGCTGATGTTGAACGCTCTGGTCACAGTCTGACAAGAAAAGCAAATGAGTTACCGTTTAGGCTCTGGTGACAGTCTCAGATCACAGCCAACATCACTAATAGTATGGAGCAGACACACTCACTCTAACAAGTCAGGAGGGTTAGGGTTACTAATCTTGCAAAGATGGCTTGGATTGGTCCCTGTGATGGCTTTTCTAGGTGTCAACTTGACTACATCTAGAATTAACTAAAACCCAAGTGGCTGCGTACATTCATTCATGAGAGATTTTTTTTTCTTCTTAATTAAATCATTTGAGGTGGGAAGCCCTATTTTTAATCTGTTTTGTTTGGTTTTGGAGGTGGGAAGATCCACCTTTAATCTGGGCCACACTCTTGTGTCAGCCTATAAAAAGGACATAGAAAAAGGAAGCTTGTGCTCTGCCTCCTTGCTCTTGCTAGCAAGTCTATTTTCTCCACTATCATTAGAGCCTACTTCTTTGGCTTTCAGGTGCACCAGGAAGACCAGATATCAGCCTTGTGAACTGAACAACTACTGTATTTCTGGACAAGCTGGACTGCAGCCTATAAGCTATTCTAGTAAAACAAACACACACACACACACACACACACACACACACAGTGTGGTGGTATAAATGAATGGCTCCCACAAGCCCATAGGGAGTGGCACTGTTAGGAGGTGTGGCCTTACTGAAAGAACTGTGTCACTGGATTGAGGGCCAGGCAAGCTTCTGAGGTTTCAGAAGTGCAAGCCAAGCCTAGTGGCTCACTCTTTCTTCCTACTACCCGGATGATCCAGATATAGAACTCTCAGCTACCTCTCTAGCACCTTGTCTGCCTGCATACTGCCAGGCTTCCCATCATGACTATGGACGAAATCTTGGAACTATAAGTGAACCCCAATTAAATGTTTTCCCTAATAAGGGTTTCTGTGGTCATGGTAACTCTTTACAGCAAAACAAACTCAGACATATAAAGAATGATTTGTTAGGATGGACTATATGGGGATATGCATCTTTCTTAAGTTCTGCTCCTCTAGAGAACCCTGACTAACAGCCCCTGATGCTTCTCCTAGCTTTTCCAGCCTCAATGCCTCAACTGATCCTTCTGCCTCTGGCATCCATCCTTTCTGAGTGGCTAAGAATACAGGTGCCTACAACCTTGGCCTGGCTCAACTACACACAAGAATCTCCCATCCCCACAGATATTGTTCCCGTCAGAGAACAAACAAACAAACAAACACTACAAAGTTTGAGTAATAAAAGCTGAAGGAAATGTGATGCCCCGCCTAGGACCAAGGGATTTCTGTGAGGTGCCAAGTTAGTGAGCATCTTGGACTTTCACGGACAGAAGGTGTGCCACAGCCCACGCAGACAAATGCAGCCCAGGACTCAGACAGTGGACAGAAGTGCAGGTGGGGCACAAGCCTGCATGCCTACCAATCTGCACAACTGAGGGCAGTATATACTAAGTAACAGGCTGCAGCACTGCACTCCTCTGACAAGTAAAAGCAAACCGCCATGGTCCCTACCTTGTTGTCCTTCTTCAGGTAGGTGATGTTGAGTTGCAGGGCCATAGAGGCCAGCAGGCAGGTTCCGTTGTCACCAGTCACATTGAACTTGGACACAGTGGGGTTTGTGGGCACAAGTGGTGGCAAGGGGCTGGGTGGTCCAGTGGTTGGGGAAGGTCCATCCTGTGTGCAGTGTGTCTCTGCAGGGACAGTAAAGACAGTTGGAAGGACAGTTCAAAATCCAGCTTGCATTTAACTACCCCAGATGCTGGAGTATGTTAGAACTGGAGACACCTACTTCTGAACTCCACAGGGCACTTCTTCACCCTGTATCTGACAGGCACATGGACAGTGGGTTCTGGGAGGCAGAGACGACCCAGAGCACTCTAGCTCACTTGCTGCCTCCCCAGACTCCCCCAATGTTTTCCCCATCTTAGCCCTCCTTCTCAGTGAGCAAGCAAATATACTGAGACCAAAAGAAAGCTTCACCCTGCCACAAGGCAGTGATGTCTAGGTCATATCATACACATGAATGTAGCATGAATTCAAGTGTTTACACTGAGCTGCCACATGGGAGAGGGACTCCTGACTGTCAGACCCTGGCCAGGCCTGCCATTTATGAAAACACATGAACTAACTACAGCCACATATTATCAGCAAGGATGTGCAGGAGCCTGCTGAAGGGAAGAGGGGAGAAAAATGGAGTGGAGGGGAGAAGAAGGGAGGGAGTCTATTTTTATAGGCTGTTATTACTAACTGTTCAAAGTCATGGAAGAATCTCTTATATGTTTAAGTTTCACATAACAAACCTTAAAGATTAAAACCTGGATAACTGGGCTGGAGAGATGGGCTTGATGGCTAAGAGTGGACACTGTGAACCCGAGGTAAATTCCCAGCACCCATGGTGAGCAGCTTCCATCTCCCACAGACCCAAGGGAGAGCCCACACTTCTGGCCTCCTCAAGTGTACATCCCCACACAGAGACACACACATAATTAGAGCCACAACAGGAATAGTGACAACAGTAAAAGAGGCACGGATAAACAGGGGGAGCCAGACGCTCTGTGATTAACACATACTATATTTCCTGTACCTGTGTCACAACTGCCTGACAGACCCAATGTTGACCTCTGTCCTCATGCACACACTCACACACACTCAGTCAAACCTCCACCCCTGCAAAGGAAAAGAGAATACACATAAGTCTGCTGGTGACCTGGGAAGCAGTGCCTGACACAGGTCCTGCACCATAAACCTGGTGGGACCTTGGTGTGGCTATTCTCAGGCCTGCAGCAGCATTACCTACAGCCCACTCCATCTGCCTATCTTTAGCAAAGTACCTGTTCTTCACAAAAAAGCCAGGTCCAGCCAGTGCTTTACTTCTTCTTCAAAAAAATTTCACTTTATGTGTTTAAGCGTTTTGCCTGAAGCTGGGCACGGTGGCACGCATCTTCAATCAAAGCACTTGGGAGGCAGAGGCAGGTGGACCTCTGAGATCGAGGTTAGCCTTGTCTATAGAGTTTCAAGACAGCCAGGGCTACACAGAGAAACCCTGACTTGAAAAACCCAAGAAGTTTTGCCTGCATGAGTATCTATGTACTTATTTATGTGTTTAATGTATGCAAGTGCTCAGGGAGGCCAGAAGAGGTCACCCTAGAGCTAAAGTTGAGCTGGCAAGCACTACCTGGGTGGTAGCAGTTCACACCAAGTCCTCTGGAAGAGCAGCCAATGTCCTTTAACTGCGGAGCCACCTCTCCAGCTCCAATTCATTTCCTTTTAAATAAGATTTGTCAAGTGCCCAAGTTTTCTTTGGTCTGACTATTTACAGTTAACAGGAAGTGGATATGTGAGGCTTCCTTCCTGGACAAGGCCACCTCGTGCTACCTACGGACACATGCAGAAACACTCTCAGCTTTAATAAAACTGTGCAAAATAACAATTATTAGGAAGCCTAAGGATACATTACTCAGGTGTAGCAGGTAGGAGGGGTTGCAGGCTTAGAACCTTGAGGTCTTGCCTCCACAGGACAGAACTGACTCCTCATTACATGTGTGCACTGCACTGCACGCACACTCACATACATACACACACACACACACACACACACACCCCAGCTGTTTTTAACAAGACAAACCAGCCCACTTTTTTTTGTTTGTTTTTTTTTGTTTTTTTTTTCGAGACAGGGTTTCTCTGTGTAGTTCTGGCTGTCCTAGAACTCACTCTGTAGACCAGGCTGGCCTCGAACTCAGAAATCCGCCAGCCTCTGCCTCCCAAGTGCTGGGACTAAAGGCGTGCGCCACCACTGCCCGGCTCTACCCCACATTTGTACTGCACATGGCTGAGCAAGATGACAGAATGCTGGCCAGCACGTGGATAACCTGAAGGTGGCTCTGCAGATACTTGCTGCTCCCAGTTTTTGACTCTCGCTTTCATCTACTAAACATATGATGGCAGTCAAAAAGAGACACTGCTGTAACATCCCACGTTTTTTGGAAGATCAGATGCAGGAAGATTGGTAGAAGGACTCAACCAAAGTCAGCATCTTTCAGAACCACCCATTTCTTCTAATTATGTCTGGCTCATGTGCTCAGTAGGTTAAGAGCACTTGCTGCTTTCCCAGAAGGCATAGATTTAATCCCAGCACCCACTTGGTGTCTCACAAGTGACTTTAACTCCAGTTCCAGATGATGTAATGTCCTCTCTTTGGCCATCATGGACACAAAGCAAGTACACAGAACACATATAGGCAAAACACTTACACATAAAACAAAACCCCTCATTTTTTAAATAAGAAAACCCCCCAAACCCAGTTCTATTTGTATCAGTACATATTTCAGACTATGACTATGGCAACAACTGGGCTTTGATTAGGTCAGTGCAAGAGCATTGTAACTAATGTAAATGACTATGTTGTCAGATATGGTGGCACAAGCCTTTAATCACAGCACTTTGGAGGCAGAGGCAGGTGAGTCTCTGTAAGTTCAAAGCCAGCCCGGTTTACAGACAATAACTGTTACATAACAGAGAGACCCTGTCTCAAAGAAACCAAAGGGATAACTTACGTGGCAGCAAGTCTATGCTTCTAGGCACCGACCCTTACAATTAGCTTCATATGTAATAGAATACTTTCTTTTTAAACTTTAGGTGGCAGGCTAGGGTCATCTGCTGAGAATACACACTACATCCCCTGGCCTGTAACGGACTTAGAGCTGGGAGACAGCACCTGAGTTAGCTCTCTCCACAGTCACACCACAGTCTTCATTAAGATTACTCAAGAAACCTGAGAAGGAAAGCTAGTAAGGACAGGTAGTCAGGTAAATCTTTGACAAAGTACATGCCCTTAACTTTCCAATGGACGATTTCAGAGCCAACTGACAGAGTTTGGGGCCAAGTGGCAATTGGGCCCGCTAGCTTGAGATGCCTAAGCTGGTCTCAGGAAACTGGCTCACAGGCAGTGTTCTGCTCACCACCCACAGATCACTCTTCTGTATCCCATGCACGACTGAGACCAGCCTGTATTAACCCAATCTCTAGCCTCCTAATCAGGATGGGCCTACTCTCATCTTTTAAAAGTAGAGGGGCTTCGAGATGGAGGTACAGACTCCATCCACTGTGCAGTGTCACCTGCAGCCACTTAGCTCAGCACCTTACCTTCTTTGCTGAAGTTGTTACTTGACAGGTAGGCTTGGATAGTGGTATCCCGGAGCACAACAGTCACATTCCCCATGGAGACCCGGATATCACTGACACATCGATATGTTTTGTTGATGTCTGCCTTGATGTCAGTTGTGGAATTCACGATTTTGATCCCTGTATCCCAACCAACAAACAAAAGAAAACACAATGTGTTTGCAGCACCTAAGTTAAAAGTGACTTAATACCATCATCTTGTATTCTTTTGTTTGTTGTGAAGCTTAAGAACAGTTTTAGTGGAGTTTCAAATGAAAAACATCATAACAGGTGAGCTGTAAATCTCAGGGACTGAGAGAGGACGGTGGAGAAGAGGAAGAGGGAATTCCATGCTCGTGCACATGCCAGCATGCAGCCAGCCACACAGTGGCCAGAGAAAGAGCCTAAGTACCAGAGAAAGCATACTCAGGCTCTGGTGAGCATCTAAGAGGGAACAGAAAGACACAGAAAGCAATCATCAGGAAGGCAGGTAGATGGAGTGGACCCTCATGTGGCTCCTGGAAAGGCAAGTTCTCTAGCCCTCCCTTCAGATCTGCATTTTCTACAGAAGTCTTACCTTTGGTGCTGGCATTGGAAAAGTATTCTGTGTCTGACAAGTTATATGTAAAATACATATGCTGGACACTGTAACGTGTTGTATTTTTTGTGAAGTTGAGTTGCAGTAAATATCCTCTTCCAAAAGTTATTGTGAGGCTGGCTTCAGAAACGTTCCCTTTACCACAAGAACTGCTATTTTTCAGTACTTCTGCAGTGGCTGGCAGGGGGATGTTCGCGATCTAGAACAAATACAACTCTGATGCAACGCCATGAGAATGCATGCTAAGGAGACACTGCATACTGACAGAAACTCAACTTCCAATCACTCTTAAAGCGGTCGTTCAGAGATTCTTACTTGGTGCTGCATCTGTACAAAATTAGTGGACGACAACTCAATACATGCAAACAATGTATATGACTTAACCCGGGGTAGTCAGCATTTCCATCTCCTCAGACACTTCTGAGTATTCTGAAATACTAACAGGCTGTAGCAGACATGGGTTCAGGTTCTATAAAGTATTCAATTTTAACGAACCAGTAAAAAGCTCATGCTCTCTATTAACAGAAACAGGCTGACAAGTGAATCCAGTGTGAGAGAGCTGGTGGAGTTAGGGTTAAATCTGCTTCCCACTCAGTGTGTGCACTCCTAATCCCAATACTTAGGAGGCAGAGGCAGAAAGTCATTAGCTTGAGACCCACCAGTGCTGTATAATAAAGCATAGTGTAAATTTAGAAAAACCTACTATTAATTTCATTTTATACAAGAATCAAAGCCAAAGTTACCTTGAAAGTAAAGGACCTAACTTGATGGTACTTCTTTTTTGGAAAATATCTCTTTAAAGAATATGTACAAAGGTGAGAGACTGAGCTCAGCTGGTAGAGCCCTGTCACACACACATGGAGCCCTAGGCTCTTTCTTGAGCACTGCATAAGCCTAGTGTGATGGGGCAAGCCTGTAATCCTAGCACCTGGGAGCTGGAGGATCAGGGATTTCAGGTCACTTTGGGATATGGGAGATCCTTTCACTCATCAACACAAACAAACCAACCCTCACCAATCCCAGGCCCCAAAATTACATAAGAGAAGTAAGAAGCAGCAGTGGGCAAAATGGCTCAGTGGGTAAATGCACCTGCTGTCAGGCCCAACAACCTGAGTTCGAGTCTAGGACCCACATGGTAAAAGGATCAATTCTCAAGTTGTCCTCTGGCTTTTATCCATGTACTGTGACACACTGCTGCCCCCCACCCCCCACCCCTCTGTAAAAAGTAAACTCGAGGGGCTGGAATGATTGCTCAGTGGTAAGATCTCTTCCAGAGGACCTGAATTAAATCCCCAGCACCCAAGTGATGGCTCACAACTATGTTAAACTCCAGTTTTGGGGGATCTGACGCCCTCTTCTGATCTTTGTGGGCACTGCACATATGTACTTCACAGACAAACACTCATTTACAAAAATAAATAATTAAAATAAAAAGTAAATTAGAAGCTTCTAAAGGCTTGGACAAGTATTAATTATTACAAGGCATTTCTCTGATAGCAAGCCTTTCTACACTTACACGGAAACTAGTACAAATGAGTCAGGGACCTTAAGCAGCTCTAAGGAAAAGTTATCCTGCAGGGCCAGTCCCTATTGCCCTCCAGGGCAGAACTGAGTGCTGCTATATGGAGCTGTGTGAGAACTGAAACCAAAACGTAATCCAAGGTTATTGACACAGGGTTTCATATAGCCCAGGCTAGGCTTGACCCTCGACCCTTTTAAGTAGGAGGACTGCGGGCATCTCATGATCCAGGGATGCATTTAAAAGGGTAATTACATATAATGAGTGAGTGAAATGTCTACTAACAGGTAATTAAATGCATGACACTCATCTACTAGTAATCTAAGAACTACAGAAACACACACTTGCTTTAACATAACCACTAAGAACATGCTTTTGTTTGCGTGCTTATTTGTTGAGATGGGATATCATTGTGTGGTTCTAAGCTTGCCTTGAATTCAAAATCTGCCTGCTCCTTCTGAGTGCTGGGATCAAAGATGTGTGGCATTAGGTTCAGCCTACTAGGAACCTCTTAAAGGGACAGTCTACAGCACTGCTCATCAAGCCATCCCTTAGACAGCATCTCTTGGAATACAGTGACACTCCGTAGCAAGTGAAACAGAGGTAAAAACCTAGAGCGTTCAGTGAACGTGAAGACTGTAAGGAAGCTGTCTAAGCAGCAGCAGGAAAGCACTGAGCAAACGTGCTGACTTTTGTGAGGTTCTCCAAGGTGGCTATAAAACACTCATCCAGAAAATGTTATCACTCAGCAGCAGTTTGCTGTGGCTCCAGCTACCAGCAGAGCAGAGACTACCGATGGGCCTAGAAGCTATCCGCACAAGTGACAAGGCCAGACTAAGGCAGGGTAATTTTTCAGAATCCCACAATGCTGGTGTTTCCTACCTTAGAACTATGTCCAGTCTCGTAGGTGGTCAGAAAGGAAGCGGAGAAGCTCGCCATTATACACGTTGTGCCATTGTTGTCTTTCACCTCAAACAGTGCTGAGGCGCCATGTGCAAGGCCTGCTGCTTTCGGGAGAAAGAGACAATCATACAACTGCTACCTGTGTCTCCATCTTCTATACAGGCTGTGTCTTAATCCTCATGTCCTAACCTGAAGGTACTCTGGACTCTTTTTTCTTTTGTTTTGTTTTTCAGGACAGGGTTTCTCTGTGTAGTCCTGGTTGTCCTGGGATGATGCTCAGACTCTTAATTCCATAGGACACTGCCACCTTTAAGGCTGTTCCATCAACCTGACAATCTCACCCACAAGTGCTACCACCCTAGGCACATGTCCCTTAAACAACTGCTCTGTAAGATGTGATAGGGCCTGAAAGCATCAACCTACTCAGAAATCCAAGGAGAGTCTGCAGTGAGTGTTCTCACTGTGGTCCTAAACAAATAAGTTACAATCTGGCTTGTTTTTTACTTCTCAGACAACGACTGAGGCAGAGTCATGAGCTCAGACACAGTGTATGGATTCCACCAGCACATGGCTGAACAATTTTGGACACATTCTCAACTCATACATGATGAGAGTTACCCTATTTGTGGAGGTTCAAAGACATATGGAAACTCTACAGATTTTCTAGTGAATATTCATCTTTTCAGGGCATTTCCTTTCTGGCTTGTTAAATACATCTGACAAAGCTCACACCTGTAATCTAACACTGGGGAGGCTGAGGTAAGAGGATCAGCAGTCCACCAACCCACAGCACAGAGGAGACTTATAAAGTAATAAACAATCCCACTATCCCAGTCAAGATGCCTAGCAGCAAGCTAGAACAACAGTACTTGGGCATGGCAGACACCTTATTCCCAGCACTCTCTGTGAATCTGAGGCCAGCCTTGTTTACACATAGTGGGTTCTTAGCCAGCCATGACCACACAGTGAGACTGTGTCTCCAGAAAAAAGGCAGCAAGTGGTACAGATCTCTGACAACTATCAAGTTTCATTACAGTTTACGGATGGACAAGCCAGGTGCTCGTTCCAAAGCCAACAACTACACAGCAACAACCACACTGTTCAGTGACAGGTGACATGCTGTCACCTGTTTCTGCTGCTACAAGCTTGTATATAGCCTTCCAAGGATAATGAGACATGAGTCTGAAGTGTCTACATGGGAATGTAAGGCAGGAGGATCACTAGAAGTTCCAGGCTATGATATTCTACACAGTAAGTTCAAAGCCCATGAGAAATACATACCAAGACTCTTAAAAAGAAATTAAAAAAAATTTTTTTTAGAAAAACATACTTCCAAAACAATCGAACTTCAACAAACCTAATTTATTTCACTCTCAAAACTTTGAAAAAAAAATTTAGAGTAACTACTATTCACACCCAAGAACTTAACTAGAAATCACATATCCCTTCTCTTGTGCTAAGAGCAAAGCAAACATTGAAACTCATGTTCAAAAAGCTGCCACAGAAGAAAAAAGCAAACTGCAGCTCACTTCCAGAGTCCTGTGCACTTCATAACCGAGCAGGTTCTATTTAAAAGCATTTCCAATGGTTGACGAGTATACCATGAAAACAGAGAAGGGCTGGCAGGATGGCTCAGCAAAGGCTCTCGACACCAGGCCTGATGACTGAGTTCCATCTGTGGGACTCAAGATGCTGGAAGGAGAGAACTGAGATGCTCTGGCCTCCTCACATAAGCCCTGGCACGTGTGCCCAACATATACACACACAAATAAACAGCATGTAACTATAAAGTTTTCCAAAAGAGTCCACCATAGCTTATCCTCAACAGTGGATGCAGACTTTTAGAAACAGAGCAGGGGCTGAAGCAATGTGTCAGTTCTTGTAGAGGACATAAGCTTAGTTCTAGCACTGACACCCCCCCACAGCCCACAACCTTCTGTAACTCCATTTCCAGGGGATCCAGCACCCTCTTCTGGCCTCTGTGAACACCCCTTATACGTATACAAAACACCTTTTTAAAAAAAGACCAAATGCAGGAAAGGTCACTGTTCCAGGCCTAAGGCTTCCTTGGCCAGAGATGTCCTAAGCAGAAAGATCGGAGGTCTAACTGGCCAACACAGCACATGCCCACTGAGAGCACACGGTCCAGCTCTGACTAGAGTGTCTTTGTCAAACACACTTCCCCCAATCTAGTAAACATGCACATTAAAAAAAAAAAAAAAAAGTACTACTAAAATCTGAAATAAACTTTAATGGCTTTTAAGAACAGGCCTTTTCCTCAGCCCACTAGTTGCTCCCATTCTGTGGTATGTCGGTCTCTCTTTCCTTAAAACCTGTCTTTAGTCCTACTTCCTTAAAAGATAAAATGGAAGGGACGGAGTGGAGAGGGCTCAGTCACTAAGAGCACGAGCTGCTCGTGTTCTTTCAGAGAGTCCAGGTTCTGTAACATGGCAACAACATGGCAGGTTACGAGAATGTATATATCCAGAATCTCTATTCCAGTTCACAAGAGTCCAGTTCCAAATGTGATGCTCTCTGCTGGCCTCAGTGGACACTGTATGCACACAGTGCACACACATGCAGGCAAACACTTATATGCATAAACAAAAAGACAAAGCTAAAGTTTTCAAGATAAAATGGGATAAGGAGATGGCTTAGTGATTTAGGCCATTTGTTGCAGAAGCCCTAGGTTTGACTCTCAGCATCCATATAATGGCTCTCAACCATCCAAACCATTTGTAACTTCAATTCCAGGGGATCCAATGCCTCCTTCTTCTGACCTCTGCAAGCACTGGCATATACATGCAGGCAAAGTATTTATACACACAAAACATAATCTTTAAAGAAACTGTTTAAAAGGCATGCAATACTTAAATATTTTAACAAAAAAAGCTTTTTGTCCCCGTCAGTTAAGATGCCTACAGCAAACATGGACCAAGACAAGAGCAGCTGCCAGGAGGCCCCATCTGCCTGCTAATGATGACCTGCTCATTTCTTATTTCTCCACGGATCAAAGGGCAATGCTGGCTAATTCTTTCAAAACACTACACTTGTGGAAATTCCCTTCCCTGCAACTAGTAAGCCAGAGCTGTTGACCTTGGAGCCAGCAGCAGCCACCTAACCACCTTGAGATTACACAACTGACACCAGGAAGAGAGCAGAGCCAGAGAGGCTGGCTGGCAGAACACCCCAGCAGTTCACCAGTCCACCAAAAAGGCTTGCCGCTTAACCACTTTTGGTTCTGGGCTCTCTTCTTTGCCCAGGAAGTCCTGCTTAACAAGTACTTGTGACACTTTTAGTTTGTGACAAGTACTGCTCAAAGCACTTTTCAATTAAATTACTATGACAAACTGAAAAGGCTGTCACTATGATTTCCTCCTGCTGAACTGGGGGGGCCCAGAGATACTAACTTGCTTCAAGGTCCCAGAAGTGAGTGGCCCAGTTTGTTGGCTTCAGTGTATGGCCTATTGACCACACTGCTTCTCCAGCACTTGGTGAAGGAGTATGGGTAAACCAGCCTGGAGTACTTACACAGTGAGACCCTGTCTCCAGCCAACCACACCCTGAATTCTCTTGCTTGATTTAAATCCAGTTTCTTCTTATCTAGTGACACAGAATCACCTTTGAACATTTAAACAAATGGCCAAAGTTCTAGTGCACACCCTGAACTAGCACCTCTAGAGGCGTAACTCCCTCCCTGCTAGCTAGCTTCCACAAGGCTGGGCAAACCACGTAGAGTGCTGTGGAGAAAAGTGACAAGTGTTCTTCCTTAGAGAAAGACTCAGTTGAGGACTACTGCTGTAACCTGGCACTTTATGAAAGCACCATGCACTCACGTGTGAGGACTGAGGCTCATAACAGTGCCAAGGAGACAGGCCACTTCTAGTACAGGTGCCAAAATCTGTGTCCACAGTTAAAAGGCCAGGTTGGCCTGCAGAGATGGCTCAGGGATTAGAAGCACTAACTGCTCTTCCAGATCTTCTGAGTTCCATTCCCATTATGGTGGCTCACAACCATCTGTAATGGGATACAATGTCCAGAGGTCTGAAGACAGCTACAGTGTACTCATAAAACTAACAATGTCTGAGTTGGGTCTAACAATATAAATTCAAGATTACAAGACCACTGAACAGCTGGACCACCAATCTAGTTAAGAATTCAAAGTCCCAGGATCCAGGATAACATTAACTAGACTTCTCACACTTCTAGACTGCCGGCTCATCCAGAAAGGGGAAGGTCACGGGGTTAGCTCCAACAACTGAACAGTCCCGTTAAGCAACCACACACACTAGTTTCAGTTCACATGCGTCTGTTTTCTAGCAAGCACTTCAGCAGCCTAGGGAGACAGCAATTAATGTAGGGACACTCAACAATTCCAACGTTATACAATGTTTTTAAAGATAAAATTATTTTTGAAGTTACACAACTAAGATCTCGGTCAAAGTTGTTAAAGTACCTTTGTGAATGCTGGGACATAATTTATGGCATAGGGCACTCAGTCAGGGTCACAGATTTTCCCTCTCCACTTTGTTTGATTTTGCTGTAGCCCAGGTTGGCCTCCAGTTCACAGAAATTCTCCCACATTAAGCCTGCTAAGTGCTTAGATTATAAGCATAAGCCACCACGTCGACTTTCCTTTCTTTTTTTAAAAAAGGATTTCGTTACCTAACTCAGGCTGACTCAAACTTAAAACTCCCCTGCCTCAGTCTTCAAGGTCTAACAAGTGTGACCCACCACTGATAAGTTTCGTTCTTTCATTCATTCATTTATTTTATTTTTGCAACAAGTTCTCCAGTCCTGGCTGTCTTAGAACTCATTATGTAGACCAGAATGGCCTGTTTAAGAGGTCCTTCTGCCTCTCTAGTGTTGGATTAAAGGTGTAAACCACTATGCAAGCCAGAAGGTAGTTTCAAAAACATGAAGAGGCCTAACCTGGTGCCATGCGGCTTTTATTCCAACCGGCATTTATTTAGGAAGCAGAGGCAGCAAGAACCTAAACCTGTGAGTTTCAGGCCAGCAGGTTCTACATGGTTGACACACACCCCCTTTTTCGAAAGTATAAACATTCTAAAGGTTTAAGTATTTTTGGCTGTGCTGGGGATTTAACTCCAGCTAGTCACCCAGCCCTGTGAACTCTTCTAATTAAGCCACTCGGACACGACAGAACTTGTTTCAACAACTCGTATTCTTGTTAGAACCACTGAACCGTGAAGGGTCACAGGACCCTTAGCAAGGCTTCTAGTTTGAGACCGCCGAGTAAGCGCACCTCTTACGGACCAAAGAGTTCGTTTCGTATAAGCAGCAAGAAAAAAGAAAAAAAGAAAAAACAAATTCCATAAAGTCGCAGTCGCAGAATATTGGGGTCGGACGGGTCTTGACAGGTGCCCAGGTGACCTGGCCAGCCACCTCTCTCCAGTCCTGCAGATGCTGGCACTGCAGCGAAACCCTCCGCGTTGCTGGGATACAGCGGTGAGGAAGGGCACCCCAGGCAGGGTCAGAGGCAGCACCCATGACTCTCACAGAGCAGCTCAGAGCCAGCAGCACTGCCTAGCAGGAACTCCATCCCAGCTCCTTCCAGAGCTGCTCAGGCTGGACTCCCAACCCGCACCTGCGTCCTGAGGCCCGCACCGGCTCCGAGGCGGCGAGCGCCACTGCGGAGCGGACCGACCAGCTCGAGGCCCACTCGACGCCCGCGGCCCGGGCGTCCCGTTCCCGCCCGGCCTGGCGCCCGGTTCCCGTCCGCCCCGAGACGCCGACCCCGCCCGGCCCTCCCTCCTTCCCTCCCTCCCGGGCTCACCCAGCAGCAACAGGAGCAGCGGCCGCCGGGCTCCGGGGGCCGCCATGGCGCGACGCAGCCGAGGCCGGAGGACGGCGGTTGCGCGGGCGGCGAGGCCGGCGGGAGGGCGCGTCCACCGACTCGAGAGGCTCGGCAGCTGCGGCGCCGGCACGGAGAGGACCCTGCGGCCGGCAGCGCCTGTCACGTGAGCAGTGCCGCGCCCGCCGGTCACGTGAGCCGAGGGTCTCGCGAGAGCGCGCCCGCCTGCCGCTTACTCCTCACTTCTCCGGGAATCTCTACTCCGCATGTGATGCTATCACGTGCCGATCTGTGTCACGTGGTCTCCCGCCCACGTGATGCATTGCCATCCAGCCTTTCCGCCCCCCGCCCCCCAGTGTCCTGAAATGGAAAGTAGGTTGTGGCTTGGAAAAAGGAAGGAAGAGACGCAGCCGGAGAAAGTGAGGATGGAAACAGGAAGTCGTGAAGGCTGGACCGAGCCCCGTAGGCCAGCTGCTCAGATCTAAGCCCCTGAAAGCCTGCAGCTCAGTCGTAGGTTGACATCCATGTCTAGGTCAATACCAGTGTTTTCATCCAAGGACAGTGTACATATCCATTTCCAGGTGGGTATTTACATCTAGACCCGTGCCCTAGTCCCAGGCTGGCCTCCACTTTCAGGCTCACAGGCGACTTCTAGACCCAGACTAGTGTCTTGGACCAGCCCCAAGTGTGTCCATGTCCCATTCGGTCGTCCAGGCAGAGGACAGGCCTTTAGGACACGTAGACAGTGAGTGTTGGAAAGACACTTTTTAAAAGATAGGATTTCAGTATTTATCTCTAGCTGGCATCAAACTCAGAGATCTGCCTGCCTCTGCTTCCTGAGTGCTTGGATAACGTGTGGGCTCAGTGTTTTTGAGTATTCCTGATGGTTGAAGAGCATGTTGATGGTCATATTACCTGAGAAGACTGAGTATTTCCGGGAAGAATTCAATACTAAAATATCTTCCTCTTCTGTGAATGTAACACTCAAGACTCAAGGGTTTGTTGTTTGTTGTTTTGGGTCATGACGTCATTCTAAAGCTCAGGTTGACTTGGAACTTGCTGTATAGACCAGGCTGGCCCCACACTCAGGGCATTCATCCTGTCAGGAGTACAGACATTATGCGTGTGTGCCACCATGACATAAATAATCCGAGCTTTTATGTTACTTTGTTTTGGAGACAGGGTCTTTCTATATAACCATGGCTATCCTGGGACTCACTATGTAGACAGGTTGGCCTCAAACTCAGAGATCAGCCTGCCTCTGCCTTCAGAGTGCTGGGACTGAATGCCAGCATCAGCACATCTACCTTGAAGTTCCTGAGTTTTAGCTTGAGGATTCTTCCTGTTACAGATTTTTCATTCAAGCTAAGTTCTTCCTCCTCAGAATTGTAGACCCAGTAACAAAACTTAAAAGCTGTTTGTGTAGTGGAGTAGTTTATTCTGTGACCAGAGAATAAGAAAAGGTAGAGTGGGTGAGAGATAGGTCGTTTGTATAGGAACTTGGTTCCAGTCCTATCACCCATATGGATCACAGCTATCCATAATCCAGTTCCCAGGAGCCTGATGCCCTCTTCTGACTTCTGAGGGCACCACACATGCCCATGATGCACGGGCATACATTCAAGCAAAACTCTCATATGCAAAATAAAGTGAAATTTTAAGAAGAAACTGGGAGGAATGAGTCAAAGACCAGTTTCTAACCTAAAAGAGAAATGAGGTCCTTTTAAAGATCGAGATATGGGGTGGACATGCCTCCCTTTAATCCAGGACTTGGGGGGCAGAGGCAGGTGGACCTCTGTGTTCTAAGCCAGCCAGGGTTACAGACTGTCAAAAAAGGGAGTGAAGCAAGGTAGAAAATTATAATGAGGTATGGGGTCACCAGCTTGTGAGCCCAAGACTCTGGTTACTTCTCTGTTGCTGCGATAAAATTCTATGATCAAGGCTGCTTAGAGAAAATTTATTTGGGCCAGAGAGTTAAGAGACCATTATCATCCTTGTGGGGAGCATGATGGTAGGGAAGTAGGGGTGGTCCTAGAGCAGCAGCTGAGAGGTTACATTTTGATCCATAACAGGAAGCAGCGAGCATACTGGGATGCCTTTCCTGTGAAGTAGTCGGTCAGCAGTCCTGTAGCAATGTTGTCCAGTAAATGAAAATGGTTTCTGGCTTTGGATTGCTCTCTGAAGTAGAGAACTAACTTCAGGCACAATCCTCGTTTCTCCTAAAAGTGTTAAAAACCTGCCAATTAATTCTTTGAACGGAGACAAAAGCCTCCTACTGAGTTGTGCTTTCTGGCCCCAAGGTCCTTTTTATTTTGTCAAAGTTGGTGATGGACAGGACCCCTGAGGCATCTCCTGCAGCTAAGATGTAGATAAAGGCCAGAGTACATTCGAGGTAGACCGGGCCTTGAATATAGGGATAGCACTCAAGCAAGAGTGTCAAGCACGGATGAGCCATGGAGGAGGAGCTGGCCCTGCCTGGTCCTCACTGGTGGGATCTGTATCTCCAGTTTTATTCCTGGCTGTTCCATGTTTGGTGCTTGGCTTGCATTCTTCTGTATCCTTGGAGATGCTGTAAGTTGCTCTGAGGCCCTTCAACCTATCAGTTTTCTATTTAGAGCATGTATGGACAGTTTAGTATGTACAAGTTTGTCCTCACCTAATGGAACACTGGCTTTAGTGACACTGACAGGAGAACAGGGCATAGAATTGAGAGGCTTAGCAGACATGCTTTTATAGAGTAGAGAATGTTAAAGCACTACAGTGAATTTATATTGCTTTTCTCTGTGGAGTTTTAATATTTTATATGCATGGGTGTCTTGCCTGCATGTATGTCTGTGCACCACTTGTATGCAGGTGCCCATAGGGCCAGATGTATCAGATCCCCCCCCAGAGCTGGAGTTAAAGGCTATTGTGAGCCATACAATGCGTGCTAGGACCAGAACCCAAGTCCTCTGCTAAAGCATTCTTCTCTCTTAGATGTTGAGTCCTGTCTCTAGACCCTTCTCATGTGTCGTAATGTGTTTCTAAGTCTCTCCCCAGGACATAGCTGGTCATGAGGTTGCTCCCCCGCTGGTGGCTCCAAGTGTCCAATGCTGTTCTTTAGTCTCTGACAGTGGTCAGGTTTTACTGATCTCCTTTTTATTTACACCTCATTAGTTTGTTTTCTAGCGTTATAAGGATGGAATCTTGGGCTGGAAAGATGGCTCAGCAGTTAAGACAATTGGCTTCTCTTCTAAAAGCCCCAGGTTCAAATCCCAGTGTCCACATGACAGCTCACAACTGTCTGAAACTCAGAGTTTCAGTGAATCTGACTTCCTCACACAGACATACATGCAGGCCAGACATCAATGCACTTATTTTTTTTTTAATTACAAAAATGAAAGAGAAAGGCATCTTCTCACAAGGAAGAGCCAAAAGTTCCCTTCTTAGAAAGCAGATTAAAAAACCACCACCACTTGAAGGGCATTTGCAGGCTGAGAAGTTACATAGCCTCACACCCTGTGGCCTTTGCATATACTCCTGGACACACTGGCTGAGAGAGGGTCATAGGTGGCACTTACTAGGGCCAGTTAGGTGTAGTGACACACACCTTTAATTCCAGCAGAGGCAGAGGCAGAGGCAGAGAGGCAGAGAGGCAGAGAGGCAGAGGGGCGGCAGAGGGGCGGCAGAGGGGCGGCAGAGGGGCGGCAGAGGGGCGGCAGAGGGGCGGCAGAGGGGAGGCAGAGGGGAGGCAGAGGGGAGGCAGAGGGGAGGCAGAGGGGAGGCAGAGGAGAGGCAGAGGAGGCAGAGAGGCAGAGAGGCAGAGGCAGAGGCAGAGGCAGAGGCAGAGGCAGAGGCAGAGGCAGAGGCAGAGGCAGAGACCTGTGAGTTTGAGATCAACCTGATCTACATAGTTGAGTTCCAGGACAGCCAGAACTACATAGTGAGAGCCTTTTTCAGAACAGACCAACCAACCAATAAATAAATCAACAAATAAACAATAGGGCCAGTTCTTGCTAATGGGTCATTTGAAGCCCATTCCTCTTGATGGGAGACACAGAACGGGAAGTGAAATTTGCAAGAAGCCACTTCTCCATTTGTATTTAGTATTTTAACCAGAAGGATTAGTGAGGGGGATTTCGAAGGGTGCTGGGCTTCCAGGCACTGAAGAACAAAGCTGCCCAGTTGGACCCTTGCTCACATCAGGCCTTGAAAGGAAGCCCAGGGCATGAAGAGGCAACACACTCTTCAGTCAGGATCTTGTAAGCTCCGGATTTGCTATGAAGGCCGCACAGTGGTGTCAGCCTGGCCCCTGTGTTCCTGCTTCACACGGAAAGGAAGCCAACCCTACAGTGACTCTTCATCCAAAGAACAGGGTCTTCCTGACTCAGCAGCTGGGGTGGAATGGGGAAAATGCCTCCTTAATTTCTCTTTTAATGTAATAAATCCACTGCATAGGGGCAGGGATGTGGCCCAGGGGTGGGATGTTTGCCTGGAATGCATGAGACTTTGGGGCCTTTGAACTTCAGATCCAACAAACAAAAATTGGGCTTGGAGGATGGTTCACTGGATAAGAGTGCTAGACAAGTGTGAAGACCAAATTCAAACCTCAAACACTCACACATAGAAGCTGGAGTAGAGGCACAAGCACCTCTAACCCCAGGGAGACAGAGCCAGGGGATTGTTCTGGTGGTGGTGGTGAGCTTGCAGGTTACCAGCCTAGGTCTAGGCTCAGTGCCAGATCCTATCTCAGGGATTAAGGTACAAAGCAATGGACCAGGACACCTGATGTCCTCTTCTGGCCTATTCCTGGGAGTAGAAAGGGTCCCATCCTATAAAGTTATGGATATCAATTATCATTTTAGGGGCACACTAAAGTCTTATCAGGGAAACAAGACACAGACCAAGGAAAGGGTGTAACAATTTTCTTACAGAGACCCCATAAAAGTGAATACCTGTATGCAGGCAGCAACTCCCACTGATCTGTGCCATGACCTCTCAAAGCTGACTAACTTAGTAAATTCTGATGTCGTAGAGTGGCACACAGTGTTCCCTGCATAGGGCATCAAAACAGTGATGTTAAGATTGTCCCTTGTTTTATTTATGGATGTTGTGGGCAGGAAGGAGTGTATCCCCACACACGTGTGCGCACACACGCTCGTTCATGTATGTTGCATCATAAGAGGCTGATATCTGGTGTCTGCCTCTTTCATATTTTCCATGACAGAGTGTGTTACTGATTCTGGAGCTCACCGCTTTCAGCTGTGCCAGAGTCCAGGGATCTGCCTGCCGCTGACCTCTTCGGCACTGGAGCTGCAGGTTTCCTCAGCTTTTATGTGAGTGTTGGGATCCGACCTCGAGTTCCCATGCTTTTACAACAGGCACTTTACCCATGGAGCTCCCCCACCAGCCCCCAGCTCCATGTTCTTAAAAAACACAATTAATATTAATTTTCTGTGTGTGAGCACTTGCCGCCTTGCTCTCCAGCCCTCTGGATTCTTTTTTTTTTTTTCTTCAAAGAATTATTTAGTTTTTATATATGTGAGTACACTGTCTCTGTCTTCAAACACACCAGAAGAGAGCTCAGAGATGGCTCAGAGGTTAAGAGCACTGTCTACTCTTCCAGAGGTCCTGAGTTCAATCCCCAGCAACCACACGGTGGCTCACAGCCATCTATAAAGGGATCCAATGCCCTCTTCTGGTGTGTCTGGAGACAGCAACAGTGTACTCACATAAAATAAATAAATCTTTTTTTACAGAATGACTTTTGAAGGTGGAACCCGAGATTGAAACATGAAATATTAACTGGTCAGATTTGGGGGATGGGGATTCTGAAAGCAAACAGTCTCATCTTAGTCCTTGGCCAGAAGTTGGCAATGTCTTCAGTTCTCTCCCGGCCAAAGGCCAGGATTCTCCCCCCCCCCTCCGCCCCACCCAAGGTACGTATGAGAGTATGGCTGACTCTAGTCCTGACATTGACCCCGCTGAACAACTTTGGAACTAAATCTCTGGTTTGTTTGTTTTTTTTTCATGGTGGAAATGGATTATATCCTGTCCCTAATTTCATCCATCCACTAGGTGATTTTAGGGACTGGTTTTGGGTGGAGATCTAAGCTGCTCAAAACATTAGACACTATCGTCTCTTCCCTTAAGCATTAATTCAGGAGGGCCTGTAGATCAGCAGGCCAGGAACCTAACTTCCCCTACACACACACACACACACACACACACACACACACACACACACACACACCTGACTCAGCAGAGTGAGGAAGGAATAATTATCCCCTTAAAGTGATAATGTCCCTTTCCTTCTCAGATAAGCCTCTCTCGTGCAGCACTCCAGAATGTACATCTCTGTAGCACCTGGGGCCCGCCTGCCTTTCTAAGTCCTGATTTAGTAAAGGGCACTTTCCTGAGCCCAATTTCCTGGTAACACTAGCACAGGTGACACAGGGCTACAAGCAGGGAAGGACCACTAGCCAGGAAGACACCTAAGTTAGACAGGTAAAGAGAGTCAGCTCTAAGATAACCTTTGAGTGTTCAAGGAAGAGTTAGAAGAGAGACGCCCTTTGGTTAGTGCTTGGGCAGAAGTACTAGGCAAAGCCCCAGGCTCTGGAGCAGGGGTGGCTGATTGTTATATATCACGTTTTATTATTTAAAGGTATGTAAGGCAGTGGTAAGATGGTACAGTCAATCAAGGGCTTGCTCTGCAAGTACAGGAATTTGAGACTGATTTTCAGAAACACACATGCGTGTGCACACACACACATACAAAAAAAAAAAAAAGAAAGAAAGCCAGTGGTCTGTCACATGGCTGCTTATTACTGTGTCGGGGAGGAGGAGGGCAGAGCCTTTGAACTACCGTACTTGCTGAGTTCCAGGCCAATGAGATCCTGACCCCCTCCCTGCTCCCTTCCAGAGAGTGGACAGTGTCTGAAGACCACCACCTGAAGCGGCACACAGGCCAGGGGATGCCTGCCCAAGCCAGAACCTAAGGTCTACTCTGAACAGAAGAGTGCTAAGAAGTGGGAAATCTGATTTACTTTTTGAGTCCTACATGGAGAAAGGAGATTCTCCTAACGATTCTCCTAAGTTACCTTCTAACCCCCACACATACTATAGCCTTCTCCTACCTCCCCCAAGGCACCAAAGTGCTTTCCTTGCAGAAAAGCAAGAAAGAATCATCTGACTGCCAACAGGAACCCAGAAACATGGACAGGGCACCATGTAGGTGACTTTCATTAAGGATCAATTGGTAAACTGAAGGAAGGCAGATGTTAGGAGATGGCAGAGAAGGCTGCCCGAGCAGCCACGTGCATTGTGAGCCTGGCACACCAGGCTTTTGCACTCGCCCTCCTGTCCCAGCCTCTCCTCAGCCCAGCTCTTCCCACTAACCTGTGTTCACTCTTCTGATGTCAGATGTTCCTGATACATCCCTCCTCTGTCACAGTTGAGCTTTCCTGGCCTGTTCCACAGAAGCCAGGGCCACAGGACTTGTTTCTTTCCAAGCACCTCACATGGAACTGGGCACTTTTCTCTGGAACACAGCAATAGGGTAAGGACTAGGTTGGTTGCTTCAAACACAGCTCCTGACTTAATGCTGCCCCTCTCCCACCCATAAGCAGGCAGCAGACTGCCTGTCCCCTAATTTCTTGGGATCCTCTCCATCCTGATTCTGGAAATGGATAGGGGCCTTCCCTTCAGCCATTCCCTAGGCCCTTCCCACCCTCTGTCGAATCCCTGCTTTGGTTAGGCTCGTATCAATGGATGTGAGCTTTTTCCCCACATTGGGACCATTTCCAGACCTCTGGTCATTATCTGCCTCTCACCCAGGATCCCCAGCCCACATCACAGGCACTTTGCTGTAGCTGTTTGAGTGCTAGGCAGTGCATCCCGTTCTCTTGCTGTTCTCTCCGTCTCAGCTCTCACCTCTTGGATCTTGTCTCTCCTGGACGGTGTAGCTGCCAGTAGCCACATTCTCCAGCAGTGGGCCCTTGTTCACTCTTTACTCATGCCCAATTTCTCACTCACAGCGGTCTGAGTCCATAGTGTGACCAGTGTCATCCTTCCCACCTCAGCCTGACCTCTCTCCATGATACCTGGACCTCCTTCCAGTCCCCCACTGGCATCATCTCTGTATGAGCTTCAGTCAAGATGATCATTCCGCTCGCCTCCCTTGAGTGCAGAACTCACTCACCTAGTGTGCTGCTGGTCTGTTTTCCTAGTGGATATTGTAATCCTTTAAACAAATTTGTTCAATTTCTTCTTAAATTTATGTGTATGAGTGTTTTGCCTGCATGTATGTATATGCACCAAGTGTGTGCTTGGTGGCCCCAGAGATCAGAAGAGGGCATTGGCTCTCCTGGGACTAGAGTTCTGGATGGTTGTGAGCTGTGGTGCTAAGAATCCAGGTCCTTTGCAAGTCCTAGTGCTCTCGACACTGAGATACTTCCCCTTTAATCAGAGGTTTGTAGGATTTGTACGTGTGTGCCTGTGGGAGTTCATGTGCACACATGTACAGATGCTCTCCGAGGTCAGGAGAGGGTGCTGGATCTTCTGGAACTGAAGCTGTAGGTTGTGACCCACTTGACAAGGGTGCTGTGAATTGAACTTAGGTCCTCTGCAAGAGCAGGAAGGGCTCTTAAGCACTGAGCCATGTCTCTGGCCTTCCTTCCCTTCCTAAATTCTCTTCACTTGTATGTAAGCACACAAGACATAATGTATAAAGAACATACCAGTGAAAAGCTACTGTGACCTTGGATGGGTTCCATCTCAGCACCATAACAGGAAACAGCACATGTCTAAAACTTCACATCAGGACCTTCCGGTCATCCTCAGCTACAAGGCATGTTTGAAGCTAGCCTGGGCTACACAAGACCCTTTCTCCTTCACTCTTTCACACACAGAACAAACAAACAAAACAAAACAAAACAAAAAATGCCATTCAACATTAATTCTGTTCTACAAAAGTGAATCTTATCTAACTACATTAGTAGAGTAAAACATTGAACATTTAAAGAGACTGGAGAGGTGACCCAGTAACTGAGGGCTCAATAGAGGACCCAGGTTTGGTTCCCGGTGTCTACATGGTGGCACATAAGCACCTTTAACTCTGATTCCAAAGGATCTGATGCCCTCCTCTGGCTGCTGTAGGCACTGAATGCACAGGATACAGACACACCTATGCAGGCAAAGTCTTACACATAAGATAAAAATAAATCTGGGTAGAGAGATTGCTCAGTAGTTAAGAAAACTGGTGGCTCTTCCAAAAGACCTAGGTTCTGTCCTCAACACCCACATGATAGCTCACGACCACCTGTCCTTCCAGTCCCTGGAGACCCAACTCTCATTTCTGACTTCCACACTAGGCACTTGGCACACAGACATACATGCAGCCTGTATCAGCCAGGGGTTTCTCTAAGTCTAGAAGATAGAACAGATAGAGTGGTTTACAGGCTCTGGAGTCAAGCTCGTCCAACAGTAGTGATTCCTTGACAGAAAGTTCAGGAATCCAGAAATGTTCAGTCCACGAGGCTGGGCGTCTCAGCTACACTGCACTATATATTGGAATCCTCAAGTGGGCTCTAATACCAGTGAAGGGATGCCTCAGCAGCAGGATACATGAAGTTACCAGTGAGAATGAAGGCAAGCAGGCAAAAAGCAAGTTTCCTTTTCTCATGTCCTTTACATAGGCTCTTGCTAGAAGGTGGTGCCCAGATTTAGGGTGGGTCCTCCCACTTCAAATGACCTGGATTTAAGATGAATCCTCCTACCTCAAGTGATCCAATTAACTAAATACTCCTTACAGATGTGCCCAGCTGCTTGGGTTTTTTAGTTAATTCCAGATGTAGGTGACAACCACGAATAACTATCACGAAAGCAAATTAAAACCACTTATACATTTTTAAAAGAATTTTTTTTTTAACATTTATTGTGTGCTTGTGGAGGTCAGAGGACAGCCTGCTGGAGTTGGCTCTCTTCTTCCATCGTGTGAGTTTCTGGGATTGAATTGAAGTTGTCAGAGATGTTCCCAAGTGCCCTGACCCACTGAGTCACCTTGCTGGCACCTTATCTGTGTTTTAAAGTGAGAGACAATTGATATCCTCTTTCTTTTTTGAGGGCTGGACATATAACTATGGGCCTTGTTAAAACCATGCTGGGCAATAGCTCTACCACTGAGTTGAGTTACATCCTCCCCACCCCCCATTTCTCTTTTTAAATAAATCTAACTACTTAAGACAGTTTTACCAAGTGGCCAGCTCCATAATTCACATATTCAGGGGACTCCTCAGAAGAACTGCTCATAGCTAGGCATTTCATCTTTTCTTCTGCTGCTGCTGTAGTACATCCTTTTGTCAGTCTGTGTGTTTGTCGGTCTGTATTGTGGGAAGGCCACCAGACTTCTGCTAATTTCATGTCACACCTTTTCATTTGTCTCTTAGGTTTTTAGGCAAAAGTTCCCTGAAATGCAGTTTCCAACCTTAACCACCTTTGTGCCTTGTGTTTAGCATTATGTTCTCTGTTGTCCCACATTGACTCTGAGAAGACACTGGACAACGTTGGCGAGGGAGAGGCTGGACAGAAATGAGGACAGGAAAGGTCCTGTCCCACTCCTTCTGAGTTAGCCCATGTCTTACTTAACTTGTGCTTGTAGTGGAGGGGAGGGAAGGGCAGTCACATGAGGGTGACAGGTCTCATTTCTTTTGTCTGATTTGCTAGCTGTTAAAGCTGCTGAGCAGTCAGGAGGAAAGTGTAGTCTGCATACCCAACGTTTTATTCAAGAAATTTAAAGGCCAATTAAACTAGTTTTATTCAAAGTAAGTCTACATTAAATTACAATATTAACAATCTGTAGACACAATGAACTCAAAATATAAGAAGTAGAAATAGAAATCTATTTGGTCTTTCAGAGACCACATCATAGAACTCATAAATGAAAATGTACAAATATAGAAATGATACTTAAAGAGTAAGGTTTAATATGGGGACCCAAAAGATGTCGTATCTTAAACATGCATGTTTCAAAAAAGGAGAATCCTTTAATAATTTAGCATAAAATCGAGTTATATAAACTTGGTATATTCCAGAAAATATTGCTTTAAACACTTATACATGATCAAAATTCCTTTGGTAGCTTTTAATCAAAATGAAACATGCTACTTTGTAAAATATAAAGTACTTTTAAATGTTGCAAAAGTGTCTGTCATCATCACCATGCCAACACCACGATGGAGCCTCGTTTTCGCTGCTCAACCTCACGTGTACACACAGTATGTCACCAGGAACCAACAGTCCTTTGGACAAACAACTAAGCTCCATATAGTGCCAGGGCAGAGATTCAGGATGGTCTCTGTGCAAGACTATAAAACCAGGTCCAATTTTATTATGGTAATCACACAAACTGCAACTTCAACAGTCAAACAGCAGTCACCCCAAAGCCAAAACCAGGACCTCTATACTCAACCAGCATGGAAACAAACATGAAACTCCCAAGCCCCTAAACAAACGACAAGCAGCCCTCTGGGGGAGCTGTATCTCATGACAGACATGATGTCCTCTTGGCACATCAGGGACCTCACTTAGAAACCTGATTTACAGAAGCCAAAGTTTCCAACTTTCTGAAAATACACAGAAGAGAGGCCAATGGTCAGGGTACAGAGAGCCGAGTGGCAGCCTGGACAGTTTCTTCCCAGTGCCCTCCAGCCCAGGGCTCTCTCTCTGAGTCTTCATCTGGGGAGGAACTCAGCATCTAGGGTATTTCCACTGTGTCCCACAATCACACACACAACAAACCAAGCCTGTGGCTTTCTGCCAGAGGAACAAGAGCTTGTGAAGGAACTTCTCAACGCAAAGTCAGAGAGTAACAGAAACAACCAAGAAGTAGGGAAGAGCAGGAGGAAAGACGTGTGTCATCTCAGAGCCCTTGTGCCCGGGGAGGAGAGCCAAGAGCCACATCCTCTGCTCCGAATCCAAGCGTCCACAGGTGGGGCAGCTGCAGGGACCTGCAAACAGCACAGCAGCTTCACACTCTCAGGTGCTTCCTGTGTGTGTCTCACTGGGAGACGACAGTCTGCTGGTGCATCACGCCACGTAGTGGTACTGATTTGGACTGTCTTTGTCTCGTTCCATATAGTCTCTGTCTATAAGTGACTCGATTCTCTTTTTCAAATCTCCAGGCTAGAAAAGAGAAATTAGACATTTTAGGATAGGGCACTGAACCTAGAAACACAGACCTAACATCCTGCGTGGAACATGTAAGAAAAACATGAAATGCCACAACAGATGTGCGTGCGCGCGCGCGCGCACACACACACACACACACACACACACACCACTGAGAATCACAAGATGATCGCATTAGCATCATATTCTGAATACATGTTTGCACAGGACTAACCTGGCTTCTCCTCACATGAGCATGTAAACAGACCCTATATGTTGCATGCTCTCACATATTTGGAAGGAAAATCTGGTTATGTTGTGGTGGGGCATTCTTACTTTTCTGCTATTATTAAAAAAATGTATTTATACTTTTTCTTTTGTGTGTAAGAGTGTGGGCACATGCTATGCACCTGTGTGGTGGCCAGAGGACAACCGGTGGGACTCGCTTCTCTCCTTCCATCTTCTGGGTCTCAGTGACTGAGCTCAGGTTACAGGCTTTGTAACCAGTGCCTACCTACATTACCCTCAGAGCCTTCATGCTGCGCCTACTGAGATTCTGACACAGGTTTTTTTCTTTTACTCTATTGTCCAGGCTGACTTTGAACTCACTATGTAGCCCAGGTTGGATTCAAACTTGCAGCAATCCTCCTGTCTCCGTCTCTTCAAGGTAAAGGTTATACGTATGCACCATCTCTAGCCATCTTCAGCCTTTGTGAAGCACTTAACCCTATTCATTCCATAGCTACCAGATAAGGTACATCTGCAGAGTGTAACCACAAATTCTGAGTCTTCTAAGTTACTGCCAAAGTGTGTCTGTCATTGTCACTATGCAGGCCTCACCACAGAGCCTGTTCTCATTGCTTTAACTTGCCATGTGGGTAGAACACAGGTGACCAGCCACACACACCTGGCCCTAGAGCAGGTGGTCAGCCACACACACCTGGCCCTAATGCAGGTGACCAGCCACACACACCAGCCATGCCTTTGTTGTTTTCTTTTGTAAGACAGGGTCTATCCTTGTAGCCCTAGCTGTCTTAGAACTCGTTATGTAGACCAGGCTGGACTCAAACTCATAGAGATATGTCTGGCTCTACCCCCAAATGCTGGAATTAAGGTGTATACCACTGTGCCCAATCAAAGAACTCAGTCTCTGTGGATGACTAAAACTAGGGCCAAGTCCACAGCCTTAGAATGTCTCTGCCCAAAAGGCACCCACCTCCACTTCTGCTACAGTAGGAAGCAAACCATTTAGCACTTGGGAGCAGGTGCCTTCTGCTGAGGGGAGCATCATTTTCCAAACAGCAAACCCTCTTTTCTGTGGCAGGCCATGCATTTTACAAGTCATGGCTGACCATACAGTCAGCTGAAAGAGCATGGGAGGCCAAGCTCTGCCCATCTGGACAGGGCACTCTACCCTTAATTACCAGGCTACTACATTCTCGAACCGACAAACAGATGTGCTCACTTGGGGTAGGAAACAACACAGTATAGCAAGGGCTATGCACCCATCATCATATGCACCATGGAGGGCAGGGGCCAGGCACTGGCCACACCTATGCTTGAGGTACTGACTAATCAGTCTGTCTCAGTATGACTCCTGAAAAAAGAAGACCAACTCAGGTGTCACACAACCAGGGGACTTCCAGTTGCTGAAGGTTGCAGGTCCTGAGAGTTCAATTTCTTCCGAGCTGATAATGCATTTTAGACTTTATTTTATGATATATTTTGGCAACCCTTGCCAGCTCATCCTGTACTTCACAAGCTACAGAACCTCAGTGCATAGTCTAGAACTAAAAGAGGGACAAACCTGAGGCTGACTTACATCTCCAAAGTAGGAAATGCTACCTACCTTGTGAATACTGACTAGCACCTACCACCACCACTGCCACAAGGGCCTGGGGAGTTACCACCGCCACCACCACAAGGGCCTGGGGAATGGCCTTAAGAGCTACCATGAGAGCCGGGTGGTGGTGGCGCACGCCTTTAATCCCAGCACTTGGGAGGCAGAGGCAGGCGGATTTCTGAGTTCGAGGCCAGCCTGGTCTACAGAGTGAGTTCCAGGACAGCCAGGGCTACACAGGGAAACCCTGTCTCGATAAACCAAAAAAAAAAAAAGCTACCATGAGGAAGAACATCTGCTCTGACATCTTGTGGCTGCAGCCTCTGCTCCCTCCTGAAAACACAGCATGTAATATTCGTGGAGCATGTTGGGGCTGAGCACGTAACACCCAGCTGTGCCAACTGTACTCACCCTAACACTCAGCTGTGCCGACTGTACTCACCCTAA
>JANHMN010000015.1:7683237-7713906 GCA_030674055.1 Rhabdomys pumilio | reverse complement strand
TACTCACCCTAACACTCAGCTGTGCCGACTGTACTCACCCTAACACCCAGTTGTGCCGATGGTACTCACTCTAACACCCAGTTGTGCCGATGGTACTCACCTTCACTGGAAATTTCAGCTGATTGTATAATTCAGAAACTAGAAGATTATGACCAAGTGTCTTCCTCATTTTCATTATTCTGACTATAGCAGCGTCGATTTGGTACTGTCTATCCTGGAATACTCTCTCTGTGGTGCTAACCTGTTCTTCAACCTGGACAACGAGAAAGGAAAACGGAAGGAGTGTACAGATGCTTCAGTATTGCTTTTTATTGACACACTGGTTTGATGCACACTGACGCAGGCTTTGTTGTGCTTTGCTACATTTTAATTTGTTCCAGGAAAGCTCTTAACTTTTACAAGTGCACAACTCTAAAACTAACACTTGGAAAAATGCATTTAGAAGCTGGATTTTCTTATAAGAATGCTTGTATCCAGGGCTTCCTAGCCGCACAGGATGGTGTGAGCCACATGTGAATACTGGGAACCAAAAGTAAGTCCTCTGAAAGAACAGCCAGTGTTAGGAACTGTGGAGACCTCCCTCAACCTTCGTAGACCACAGTATCAAGTATTTTGAGTACATTTTCTGTGCAGCAAACTGAAAGTCTTAGGAAGAATGGCACAATCACTGTCTGTGGGAGGGGTAGCCTGTGACATCACTCAAGTAATTACATTGTTCTGAAAATCTGTCCTCCCATCTACAATTTGTAAGAACCCTTCATGTATATGTATATGTATATGTATATGTATGTATGTGTGTGTATACACACACACACACACACACACACACACACACACACACACACACACAGACTAGAGTAAACATCTCTAGGAAGGCCACTAGAACCCAGTGTGTGTCAGCTTCAGGTCAGAAGGGCTGACAGTGTGGTCGTAGCCTTGTCCAGCTTTGGGAAACTGAGGGCCTGCTCCTGCTAGAACTGCTGCTTCTGAGGTCTGAGGGTCTGTAGTAGACCTCTTCCTTTTTCCAAGGCACAACAGAGGGTAGGCACTAACTTCTGGAACTTCCATTTGCTGCTTCTGTTCTGGCATTTGATATGGGAAGGTGTGATTTTCAAACAGGTTTCTTGACTTTTACTTCTATTGATAACATAAAATCAATTAAAGATCAATAAAAGGACACTACTCCAAATCTTTACACTTGTATTCAGACATATGCTGTGACCTTTAATGGTCACAACATTACCAGAAATGCTAAGGACTCCTTGGCAAGACAACATGAATAGAAAAGAGGCTAGTACTTACCGTTTCCTTCATCTGGATTTGATTGATCTTTATTCTGAACAACTTGTGTTTGAAGTCTCCATTGAAGATGAACTTATCCCCATCTTCCACCTCCTTTCCTTTGGGACTTTTAATCAGGACCCGTGCTTTACCACAAGCAAGAGACTGCAGTGTTCTTCGCAACTCACTGTCCTCTGAGGGAGGCAAAGGAGACAGAATCGTCACAGAACACACAAGAGACTCAGCCAGGAGAGGAACCGTGGATGTGCCACAGTCTACACCTCTTAAACTCTTCTCCCAAGAGCTGTGGATGAAACCAGGGTCCTGTGCATGCCAGGCAAGCACTCTGCTAGTGAGCAGCACGTCCAGCCTACGCTCTCTCTGGTAAAGCAACAGAGTAGTAGTAAGTGCCAGTGTGGGGTGCACACCTTAACCCTAGCAAACTGGAGGCACAAGTAGTAGATATGACTTCCAGGATAGCCAAGGTGATAGAGCTTACAAACAAACAAACAACATGAGGAGTCTTCCTACCGATGCCGGTGGCCATTTTTATTTCTTCGAAGCTGAATCCATCCCCCTCATTGAACATGAGCAGCACCAACGTCTGGAAGAGGGACACCTGGAACTCCTTCTTCCCCTTTAAGAGAATGGAGTCGTCACAGAAGCTGAGCTGGGACACTTTTTATAAGTCACAACAGGGGCTGGGCGATGGTGGCGCACGCCTTTAATCCCAGCACTTGGGAGGCAGAGGCAGGCGGATTTCTGAGTTCGAGGCCAGCCTGGACTACAGAGTGAGTTCCAGGACAGCCAGGGCTACACAGGGAAACCCTGTCTCGAAAAACCAAAAAAAAAAAAAAAAAAAAAAAAGTCACAACAGAATGCTTTGCATGCATTGTTTTTAGGGGACTCAGAACTAACTAACAGGCACCAAGTGAGAAGAAATTGTGTTATTAATTATAAAAGAATGAAACGATAATATTGAGTATTCCACGTAAATTCCTATCTTGGAGCTGGACATGGCAACATAGGCCTGTAAGCCAGCAGCGAGCGAGAGGCTGAGGCAGGAGGCTCAGGCTGCCGAGTTCCCACTGCTCCTTGCATATTAACATTACTTCCCAGACACCAGGCCTATTTGTTTGTTTGTTGTTGTTACTGTTTTTAAGACAATGACTTGCTGTATAATCCCAGGGTAGCCTAGAACTTTTTATCCTCTGCCTGTCTAGAGAGCTGGGCTCGTGGACATGCACCATCACACATGGCTTTCTGAGGCTCTGGGTGGCAATGGAAACCCCAGAGGCCATGGAGGAGCACAGGGAGTTTGGGAGAGCATGGGAAAGGAAGGCCTGCAGTGCTCCGATCACTTGGTGCAAACAGAGAACAAGTGCACAGTGAGCTCTGTGTGACCTCTGCTCAGCTGCTCTGTGAGGCAGACTCTGCCAGGGATGTTCCATGGTCTTTTTTCCTTATCTAGAATGTCCCAGTGCACAGTCAGTAGCATGAGACCTGGCAGTTCTGTATGGAGAAGACAAAGGGTAGGAAGGGGATTTGGGAGAGCAGCAGAGTCAGGTGCCTCTTGTTGCACCTCACTGTATTTCAGGGGCTGTCTGCTGTCTGCAGAGGTCAGCTCCTAACTGGACAGCCAGACACTCACAAGTGGCACAACTCAACTTTGCTAATACCTTGCAGAAGAATGTATGTGGTACCTATAGAGTAATACAATGTTATGGATGAGTGTATTATAATGTATGTGGTACCTATAGAGTCATACAGTGTGTGGGTGAGTGTATTATAAAGGCTCTACAAAACAGGAACTCTGAGTATGCTCCTTGACATATGTGACTTATATATTAAACTTAGATGTGAACATGGGTGGTTTGTCCCACCCACTGCTTGGTGGACATGCTTCTTTCATGTCCTTGTGTAGCTTGTGTCTGCTCCTTATGTAATTGCTACAACAGCTCTGAGGTGAGCATTCTGATCCGGTAATCTGTGCAAATGTCTTAGTAAGGACTCCTAACCATCTCTAACTAAAGTGACTTTGGAGGAGAGTACGTGGAAATCTTAAAAGACTCTCCTCTTGGTTTCTTGGCACATGACAAAACTTATTCCTTGGCTTGGCACTCTGCAACAGAAGGAAGATAAAATGGCTAACAGAAAGAAAGGAAGAGAGAAGGAGGGCGGGCATCTGGAGCAGCTCAGCAGAGGCGCTTGCTGCTCCTGGGGGACCAGCACTTGCAATACTTGCTTCACAACTGTTTGCGGTTAGTGTCAGGGTATTTGGGGTGCTTCTGGACTCCTTATGGACACAGACACACACACCCGAAAGAGGGTGCTTTCTAGAACTAGAAACTAAAGCAGTAAAAAGCAGGTAACCTGGTTTTGGTCTGCAGTCAAACTTCCACAAGCCACTCTCCAGGATGCTACATAGCTTAACTCCCTCTGGGAGCTGCACTTGCTGGCCCTCTCCAGGATCCACCAGCAGCTTGGTCACAGCCACAGCTCCCTGTTTTGTTCAACAGAGACTGCAGCACACTTTCATCACATGGGGCTTCAGGCTTGCTTTCACAGCTGCCTCTCACACCTAGTGCTCTCTTACCAACTGCGTGTGTGGTGTGTGCTGCTGTGCATGCACAGAGGCCAGAGGAGAATGACCAGTACCCTACTCTGCTGCTCTCTTTCTCTTGAGATAGGCCTCTCACTGTTTCTCAGTGAGGCTAGTGAAAGCCCTGGGATCCACCCATGACTGCACCCTGACTGCTCAGGTCAGATGTGAGCACAACCATGCCTATTACCAAAGTTTTAAGTAATAGTATTTATTTGTTCATTTGTATGTGCAGGTGTGCCTGTCATGTGCATTTATGGGGGTCAGAGGATAACCTGGGGCGTGGGGGTTTCCCTCCTCCTACCACGTGGTCCTGATTGCCAGGCTTGGTGCCAGGTGACTTTACTAGCTGAGGCGTCCTGCTGACGCCCACACCTGGGTGCTAAAGATCTAAACTCAGGCCTTCATGGTTGTGCAGCAAGGACACTTTATCTACTGATTCATTCCCCAACCCTGGCAAATAATTTGCTATTGATTAATTTACTGTTGATTCTTGTTAAGTAGAATATTAATTAACCCTTTCCTTATTTTGACCAAGAAAAGCTACTGCTGAATTCTGCTGAAAAATTCTGAAATTCTTCCTTTCACTGCTACGGAAGTTCAATGACAGTCTGAAAAGTCCCCTAACATCCTGCCAGAAAGGAAGGAACAGGAGCACTGGACCAAGACCTGACCTCCTTAAAGTCCGCCTTCAACACGGCATGTCCCAGCGTCGTCTGCCATTGCAGCTTCCGGCCACTGTGCTTGCCCAGGTAGAACGTCTTGAATACTTCCTGAAGTCTGACCATCTGCCAAGCAAGAGACACATGGGAGACAGACACTCAGTACAACCTGATAGTGACAGAGCTCTTCTTTTGTTTGTTTGTTTTTTTCAGCACAGGGCTTTCTTGTGTAGCTTGGCTGTCATAGAACTCTGTGGACCAGGCTGGCCTCCAACTCACAGACGTGTGTACTACCATCCCATCACCTGGAACCTGAAAGAACTCTGACAGGCCAGCACAGCTGAGCTAAAAATGCAGCTTCAGGTTTTGACAGTTATTTTCTAGGCTGTACTGACTGTGATAACTAATACCACAGACTTGACAGACCTCAAACTTCCTGTGACATCTGCCTACTATGTTTTTGTGATTGACACTCAGGCTCTACTCATTCTTGCTGGCCATCTCTAGCGGCACATGTGGCCATGGTGCCTGTAGCTCAGCGCATTTCCTCTCTCTCTGGCTGGGCTGCTGGCACACACTGTCACAGTTCATACTGACATGGCCCGCGGGCTCATGTGCTACAGGCTTGGATGCAAGTCGACAGGCTTTGAAAACCAAGTGAATCACAAGGAGGTATGACCTCGTCAATGAATTACTCTGTCAGTAAGTTCTGGAAACTCAGAGGTGGGGTCTGTTGAAGCAAGTAGGTCATGGGAACATGCCTCTGAGAGTATATCCTGTTCCTGGGCTCTGGTTGGACCCTGAGATGAACAGCCGTGATGCTCCTGTCTCAAAGCCATGGAGAGTTCAGCTGGCCCTGGGCTATACTCTGACACTGAGAACACAGGAACCTTCACTCCCCTAGGCGGTTTCTTTCACACACTGTCAGTGACAGAAGGCTAACCTGGGACATGCTCACATGCATGCAGAGCACATACTGCATGACCTCAAAGGCACCCAGGGAGTGAGCGTGGGCTAGCAGTCACCAGCACCTGGCTGGCAAGCTTTCCTGAGCCCTTTCTCTGCTTGGCCCTTATCACGCAGCCTTTAGACCTTGGTCTTCCCAGACTTGACAGCTAAGTTATCAGTCTCAGGAGTTCTGTTGCAGCAACAGAAAACAACCTACAATGAATGCTTTCAAGAGAGTCAAAGACAGCTCACAGAGAAAGGATGTTCAGATCATACACAGACTCTGTCAGCGTCAAGACACTTAAAACAACAAAAGACAATTCAGAAAAGGGATTTGACAAGACAGCTTGGCCAACACACACACAAAAAGATGCCTCACAGGCCTAGGGCTAGAGAGATGGTTCAGAGGTTAAGAGCACTGACTGCTCTTCCAGAGGTCCTGAGTTCAATTCCCGGCTACCACATGGTGGCTCAAAACCATCTGTAATGGGATCTGACGTCCTCTTCTGGTGTGTCTGAAGACAGGGCAGTAATATATATAATAAATAAATACTTTAAAAGGATGGTTAGCATCATCCCCAGGAAACACTGACTACACCCTGGTGGGCACCACCGCTCGCCGACTGCAGGGATGGCAAGAAAGGAGAGTGAAAGCCGACAGGCAGTTCCTCAGTGGGAAGATCTGTTCCAGCTATCTGTTCGGAAGTGAGCATGGTGTTCAAACACTCATCTTCACAGACACATTCTGACAGTCCAAGGCAGAAAGAGCCCAAGGCACATCATTCAGTGATGAGGCAAAAGAGGAACAACGCATCAGCACACACCGTAGCATGAGGAATCCTGCAACGGGAAACCCGCCAATGTGCACATCATGTATGAGCCCCAAATCAGGGCATCAAGGGCAAGTCATACAGAAAGCAGACAGTGGCTGCTGCCCAAGGGGAAGAGACAGGGTTAGACCACCTGAGGGAACAGGGCTTCCATCTGTGAGATGGAAAATTCTATGTGAAAGTGTATTTTGTGACAGCTGAAAAAAATACAGTATTAGGTAAGGCTCCAACACGTTCTGCTACAAACCAAAAATGTCCTCACAGACAATGAGGGTATGAAAAAGCCTAGGGAGCCAGCTGCAAGCTCTGGATGGTGTGGGCATCAAATGAGTAACTAAGAACCCACGAGTTCAGTGACAGACCTAAGGACAGATATATCCAATGGAGAAGAGAGTTCTTCCCTCGAGCAGAACATTAGCTTCTAAGCAGATGGAATTGGATAACCAACCCCGTTCGTCACAGTAAGGCCAATTCAGACAGGGCTCGTCACACAGGCACAGATGAGCAGAGCCCTGAACAGCTCCTGTGGAACATGGACCCAGAGGCTGAGATGAGGTCCTGCCTGTGTGCCCTGAGCAGTGCGTACCACAGCAGTGAGTCGTGGTCACCGAGGTGACAAATACCTGACAACAACAACTGGAGAGGATGTGTGCACTTTGGGTTGGTTTCAGTCCAGAGTTGGGTGCTATCACCACCTTTAGGCCCAGGGCAAGGTGGACAGGCCCTGGAGGCAGGCTGTGGCAGAGGAAGGCTGTGTGGCTCCCCTCCCAGTTGCCAGGAAACAGAAGTAGTGAAGCAAAGGGAGCAGAGCCAGGGTGCGCAGGCTACCTCCAACTACACCAACACCCTGCAGCTCCACAACCTTCTTATAATCACCACATCTGAATCAACTAAAGGTCAGAATCTCCTGATACAATCCTCTCTAGAAACACCCTCACAGACACATGCTGAGGCATGTTTGGCTAACCTATGTTAGTCCTCAATCCAATCATGCTGAAAACTCAGATTAACCATGGCAGCCATCAAGATATACTTCAGACAGCTGGCAAAGCTTGGATGAAGGTCTTGTCTTTGTGAGCATTTCCTGACCTGAGGTGCTTTTGGATAATCCTGGGAGGCCCGCACTGAGGCTGTGAGGGCAAGGGTATCCTTCATGGAACAGGAGGGAGATGCCATCTCTACAGCCAGTGCCAAACACAGGCATCCTAGGAATTACCTTGTACACTTTGGATACATTTGAACATTTTGGAAGAAGTGACAACACCACAGTGTCCTGAGACGCTCCCTGGGTAGGAGAAATGATTCTAGGAGGACAGGACCAAGCACAACTACCAGGGCAGAGGCAACATGGCACAAACCTACCTGAAACAAAATAAACTTGACACCCAGTTGTCAGACCTATGGCGAACGGCAGGTGCAGGCAGCACTCAGGGAGTGGGAGGAACCGGTCTAGTCAGGTTCAGTGAGTGCCAGCCAAGGGAAAAGCAGCTATGCAAGCTGCTTGCTGAGCTAAAGGCCTGTCTCTGTGTTGTGAGGAAAGTTAGGACAGAGACGAAGACCAACAGAGAAGGCTACAGAGACCAGTGAGGACAAGGAAACTGAGAAACCAGTCTTGGAACTGAAGAGTTTCTGCAGGGAGTGGTGACCAGGTCTCACCTTACTGCAGGCCCGGCCTTACTCTTGTTGCCCTGGCCTGCAGTTCCTGAGCCTCTCCTCTGGAGCAGCCCCCTCTATGATGAGGACAGTCACTGAGCAGGAGGCCTAGCCTGCTCCTCTCTCGGCATCAGTGATGGTTTGGGCATCGGAGTTTAGCCTCCCTGAGACCACACTCCATACCCCACTTCAGGCTCTTCACAACCCTTCAAATCATAGTCAGTACCTAAGACCTACACACCATGACCAAGACTCATCATCATCTTGTGCTGGGAAGCAGGGATCAGCCAGGTAAGCTGCCATTTACGCAAGTGCCCTGCTGACGGAGAGCAAGAGACCATGGGCTACAGGGAGGGTGCCTCTGCCTGGGGCTGAAGAGGCCATTTGCAAACACCACTTTTTCCAGGGCCATGAACATGGAGAGGGTGTCTGACAACCCCTTTCTCCCACCACTAACGTAGGAGGTCTGGCCTAAGCGGGCTCTGTTCAGCAGCTGACCACTCACCTCTGGAGGGAGGTGCACTTCCATGGGTGTGTATGTAGGCCAGTAGCCCATGGTGAGTATGTTTACCGTGAGGTCAATGGGGCCTGGTGCACTCTGGTTCTGCATATGCTAAAAACAAAGATAGCCAAGACAAATAAGTAAACAAATTCAGAATGCACTGTAGAAGAAATGTTACATGCATGTATATAGCTGTATTTATTTGTTTATTTGTTTGTTTTTTGAAAACTAAGTCTCTCTATGTATCTCTGGCTGCCCTGGAACTTGCTATGTAGAAAACAGGCTGGCTTTAAACTAAGAGATCCATCTGTCTCTGCCTCCCAAGCACTGGGATTAAATGTGTGCACCCACATCCCCGGCCTGGAAATCGTATAATGTTTACAACACAATTTCACCTGAACACGCTCCCGTGTGGGCCAGCGTGGCTGGAACGACTCTCTACTTAGTTTCTGCTGCAAATGTGACCCACACCGAGCCAGTTTTACTGAGGATAACTCACCTGCTTGAAGTGCACCATGATGTCTTTGGAAAGCTCCATGTCCTTGAACATGCCCTCCAGCTTGCTGGTAAACGCAGCTCCACACTCTGCGTACGTGAAGGAAGGGTGAGATAGAGCCGGCGTGGCGCCCGCCCGGGGACCGGCCCGCCCTGAGCTCACCGTGCTTGAGCTTGGACAGCATGGACTTCTCTGCATCCACCGACGCGCTCTTCCCCACCAGCAGCCTTTTTGCTAAGTCTTTCTTATAAAACGCCTCAAAGACATCTTTACCTGTGCGAACAGGAAAACCAAGACCTGAGATACCTGGGTTACACGCTACACTCCAGGGGCAAAAAGCTCCTCGGTACGGTACTACTTCCGGGTTGGGGGCCATCTTTCCCTCTGAATGCAGGTCTGCGCGCTCATCTGGTCACACAGCACCTCCTTTCTCACCATGGATGAACCGGAACAGAATCATGATCTTGTCCAGGATCCTCTCCAGCTCCTCGTCTGTGGCTTCTTTGTTGCCCGCTCGTAACTTTGAATCCACGTGCTTGGCTGGAAGAGCAAGAGTTCCAGTCAGAAAAGGGTTGTGGGGTCAAAGCAGAGAAGACAGCTGGACACACAGGCCGTGGGAGCCGTCCCCAACACAGCAGCCAAGAAAAACACAAGAAAAACCCTCAAATCTGCACCTTTCAATTCTCCAGGAAGCAAACAGACTTTTAAAAACAACTTGTCCTAAGGTAATGAGAATTTATCTTTCCAGAAGTTTAACAAATCCACAGATTCTTTTTTTTTAAAAAAAAGTCTCAGAATGAGTTTTTATTTTTAAAGATTAATTTTATTCATGTGTATGGGTCTGTGTATCAGCAGGAGCCAGGAGCAGGGCACTGGACCCTCTGAAGCTTCAGTTACCAACAGCTGCCGGCTGAAACCTGAGCTCTGCAGGAGCAACGGATGCTCCTACCCAGATCTCCAGCCCCAGACTTAAAAAAAAAAGTATCTACTTTATATGTGGGGGTGTTTCATGTCATGTATGTCTGTGTACCATGTATGTGCTTGGTGCCTTTGGAGGCCAGAAGACAGCATCAGACCTCAGAACTAGAGCCACAGATGGCTGTGGCCCACATGTGGGTGTGGGAACTGAGTCCAGGTCTATGAGATGAGCAGCAGTGAGGTAAACTGAGACTTCTCTCCAGCTCCCCCACCCCCGACTGAGTGTGTTAAGGCAGGCCGACTTTCTTTTCTAACCCTGATTTCCATACATGAGTTTTAGGGTGCACTGCTGCAGGCACCAGAGTACACCCTTTTAAAATCTGCTGCCAGAACTTTAGCTTCCTCAGAGAGCTCTTCTTGCTATCTGAGTTATCAAGGGCAAGGTAAGCATTCAGGTGAGAACATCTCACTCAGGGCCTCTGAGGTGACAGTGCCAACAACCTTGGTAGAGGTGTATGCCATGGATGAGAGACAGCCAGAGTTCCCTGACAGCAGAGCCCAGGACTCTGGAAGCCCACGCTCCCTGGGGTTGGCAGTCTCCAAGGAAGCACTAAGCCTGCTTAAACTGCCAATCGATTTCTCTGGCTCCTCATTAGTTTTTTTCTTTCTAAAAAACTGATGTATCTCTATATTCATTAATGTATATTGTATGCAGTGCATGTATGTATGACTGTGTGCTTTATACCTGCTTGTGTGGGTGTAGAGGCCAGCGTAGGTCTTGGAGGGTATTTTCTCAACCACTTCCCGATTTTTTGAGACATGGCCTACTACCACTGAAGCCCAGTGATTTGGGCAGGCCAGCTGGGCAGTGAGCTTCTGGGATCTGTCTGTCTGTCCTCCCCAGTTCTCTGGGGCTGCATGTCACTTTCTGCCCTTCTAGGAGTGCAGTGATCCTTTTATTAACTGGGGGAATGAGTCTGAAGTATGGCAGGAAGTAAGTACCCACACCGACAGCTGGAACCAAGGCCTCCCTGCAGCCACCTGCTTGGGGTTCTCTCAGGACAAGGTCTGACCCTGACCATCAAAGGCAGGTCTAGATCCTTCATCAACCTGGCTTACCAACCCTCCCATCCTGTCTCTGACATGTGACCTGCATCAACCTGCCTTACAGACCGTCCCATCCTGTCTGAGATGTGAGCTTCGTGTGTAATGAGGCTTGGAATCTCCTGAAGCACCCAATCTTGAAGAATATTTGAGGTTCTCTTTCTTCTTCTTCGTTTTTTTTTTTTTGAGTGTTAGTATCAGGCTCTGAACCCAGTGACATCACATCTAGGTGACTCCCCACATCGTTGCCAAGGCAACAGCCATACACTCCCAGAATCCACCTGGCTACCTCACCTTTACCTGGGAAATACTACGTCACTGCCCATATAAAACAGGCAGGACACCCTGACTTGCACTCTTATCCTTCCACCTTCTTCTCCCCACCTTTGCCCTATCCACTGAATAAACCTCTTCCCCCTTGGAACCATGTGGTCTGGAGTGGTCTGTTCTGAGCTGCGGTCGGACTTCTTAGGACAACTAACATTGAGTTTTTGTTTTGATAGGGTTTCATTATATGCCTTGGCTGGCCTGAAACTCTTTATGTAGACCAGGCTGGACTCAAACTCATAGATATCCACCTGCCTCTGCCTCCTAAGTTCAAGAACCAAAGTTGTATGTGTTACCAGGTCCAGCTTTCATTTTCCTTTTTTTGAGACAAAGTCCTATCATGGATGGTTTGGAACTTGCTATGTAGATAAGGCTAGCTTTGAGTTCACAGAGATCCACCTGCCCCTCACCCACAGAGTGCTCAGGAAAGACATCTGCCCACATCAGGCACTCTTCTGTATTTACAAAGCACCTAAGAGGCCAGCATGATGGTTCAGTGGTAATGGTGCCAGCTGCCACGCTGAGTTCAGGCCACATCACTTCATGGTGCGAGGACTCCTGAAAGCCCCCGACACCCACCTGGGCAGGAACGCGCCCAGTGTCAGTGTGTCTGCTCAAACGTAAAACACAGGAAGTATCTGGGGCTGCTTTATACCAATGAGCTCTGCAGGCTTGTTTGGTCTCTTGTTGATGAACGTCTCGAAGGACTCCTTCATCAGGTTGATGAAGCGCTCGTTCCTCTGGAAGCACACCTCCACCACGTGGTCCACTTTGTCTTTAAAGTCCAGCAGGTCTTGGACCATGTCTTTGTCTTTCTCAGGGTTGATGACAATGGTTGTCCCAAAGGTCTACAGAAACAAGAAACAACCAAGTCAGCACCAGGCTTAAGAAGCAAAGTGTGTCTTTAGCTGTTTCACAACATGATGTCAGGCCTGGTTTACCCACTTTCTATATGTGGCCATGACTGTGGGTGTCTCTAGTAACCCCTGAGCAGGTGGTGCCTGGCATTCAGAGGTCCTGGATCAGCCCCAGGCAACTGTCCTAAAAGATGCTGAATGGTGCTATACTGGCAAGGGAGGGGCACAATGCCTGGATCACACAGGTAGGAACTGAGGCAATAAATCTTAAATTGGGCCTAGAAACACAGCAGGAAGCAGACCACAGTATGTATCAGTATACAGGGAGCACATGTGCCAGTGAATGTGTGACTGAGTGAGCATGTGCGAGAATGACAGGAAGCGAATGACAGGAAGCTGTCATCACGGCACTGCAGGTGTCCACTTGCATGGCTGCCATTACTGCTGCTGTCATCCTGGCTCCTCACAGTAGCTGGCTGCCCTCTGCTGGGGTGGAGTGGGCGCCACCCTGGCCATGCATACCTTGATGTACTCGCTCCAGTGCTGCAGCAGTGCATGCTGCCCTCCTTTCACCCGGCTGAAGAGCTGGTACATCTGGGTGAGGTCGGGCACCCTATTCTCATCCAGCAGGTGCTCGAGCCCTAGTGGGATGCATAAGACAGGTCACAGCAGGAAGGCGGCCCTCACAAGTGACAGCAGGATAGTCTGACCACACAGTAAGGACATGGCTTGCAGAATTGCAGCACGTGCCTGCTACAGAGGCATGTCTGTTTGATGAAATGCCTGTGGTGGCTCCTACTGGCGAGCCTTACTTTTCTGAGTACACTGGAGTGCATTACTTACTTCTCATCTCACTAAAGCCCTTATTTCACAAAAGAAATGAGTCAAAAACATGTAGACAAGTGTTTTACTATGAGAAATCCATGGTGCAAATTATTTGTCTATCAGAAAAACATTTGTTAAAAGATTGTTTCAGAAGCTAGAGAGACGGTTCAGCAGTTAAAAGCACTTGCTATTCTTGTGAACCTAGGTTTGGTTTCCAGCACCCACATGGTGGCTCACAAACCTCTCTAACTCTAGTTCTAGGAGACATGATGCTCTCTTCTGACCACTGTGGGCACTGCATACATGTGGTGCATATACATACATGCAAGCCAAACACTTACATGCATAAAATAAATCTAAACTGAAATCGATTCAACTTTAAGTTTTTAGTTGATTAATTTGATTCACATAATAAATTGTAAGACAAGTATTTATCTGATGTTTCATGTACAGGCATTTTAGAATTTTTATTCAGTTATTTAAGTTTTATAATTTTATTATTTCATTTATACAAGCGTTTTGCCTGTAAGTACATGCAAGATGTTTGTGCAGTGCCTGCAGAGGCCAGAAGAGGGCATCAGAGAGGCTAGCTATAGACCTAGGCTCTCAGCCACTTCAACCGCCTGTCCTCTCCCCACTGGGCAGTGTCTGCACACACAGGTTCTAAGCTAGAGGTCTAGACGCTTGGCATGTCCAAAGTACGTCTGAGCCAAACATGCAAATAAGCTTTTACTTTTGCAAAATTTTATCTCCTAGAAGTCCTAAAATAATGTCTTAAAATTATTAAGGGCCTTTTACTTTTTGGAATGTTTCTAATATAACTATATATGTATGTACTCAGGTGTTTGTGTACATATCTGTAGGTGTCTGTCTAACTGTGGATGTATGTGCTCGTGTGTTTGTTCACATATCTATGGGTGTCTGTCTAACTGTATATGTATGTGCTTGTGTGTTTATGAACATATCTGTGGGTGTGTGTATATCTGTGTATGTATGTGCTCGTGTGTTTGTGCACGTATCTGTAGGTGACTGTGTATGTATGTGCTCATGCATTTGTGCACGTATCTGTGGGTGTGTGTATAACTGTGTAAGTATGTGTAAGTATGTGCTCATGTGTTTGTACATGTATCCGTGGGTGTCTGTATAACTGTGTATGTATGTGCTTGTGTGTTTGTGCACGTATCTGTGGGTGTGTGTTCACCTGGGTCCAGAGATGATGCTAATGTCTCCTCAATCATCCTCCACCTGTGCTGTCTTGCTTTTTAAATGCCAGACAGAGTCCTCCTGACTCTGGATCTTACCAACTCAGCAGACTGGCTGGCAGCAGAGCTGTCCTTGTCTCTGCCATCCCAGTGCTGTGGTTACAGGTAGCTTCTTTTTTTTTTTTTTTTTTTTTGTTTGTTTGTTTTGTTTTTTTGTTTTTCGAGACAGGGTTTCTCTGTGTAGCCCTGGCTGTCCTGGAACTCACTCTGTAGTCCAGGCTGGCCTCGAACTCAGAAATCCGCCTGCCTCTGCCTCCCAAGTGCTGGGATTAAAGGCGTGCGCCACCACCGCCCGGCTACAGGTGGCTTCTTAATGTGGACTCTGGGAATCCAAATTTAGGTCCTAATACATGCATGGCAAGCACGTGATCAACTAAGACCTCTCCATAGCCCCATAATAAAATTTAGAATAAAGTTTTATAAACATAGTTTACTATTTTCTTACAAGAATTTATCAGATTGTCACACTGTGACAATTTGTGAGTGTGTGTGTGTGTGTGTGTGCGCTCAAATGAGATTGAATGCCTTTATGAGACAGAAACGAGTACTGAATGCTCTAGAGCCTGTGTGGTTGTGAGCTGTCTACCATGTGTGAGCTCAGTGAGCTCGCCTCCTCTGCGTGGTCACAAAGGCTGTAACTGATATGCGCACCACCGCTCCAGCCAACTCTTTATTCTTATACTTATTCATTTTTAAAAATTCTTTTCTGTGCCAATTTGAACTCCCAGATGTTAAGAACACAAAATGAATTTCAGTCCACTGTGTTTTCTTGCTGTAGGGCTATGCCCTGTCCTCAAGGACAGTGTCTAAGGCCACTTGGGTGACCCCAGAGGCCCTAGAAACACTGTTGTTTCTTGGATGCTGAGGCTTTCTTCTGTATGTCCTGACCCACATCTGGAAACATGCATTCTCTGACAGCTCTTCAGTTTCTACCTAGTGGAGACAGTTACCTACCAGTCATGTTGTCTACACTACAGGTGCTCATTCCTAGTCACTGGACATTGTTACTAGACTCTTGAGTGGAAAACTATCAAATGCATTTTTTTAAAAAAATCTTTTTAAAGGCAAGTTTTCACACTGTATCCTTGGCTAACCTGAAACTCAATACATAGACCATGCTGGCCTCCATTTCACAATGATCTGTCTACTCTGCCTCCCGAGTGCTGGGATTAAAGACATGCACCACTATGCTTGGCTAATATTACTTCTAAAATAATTTTAGGAATTCTTACCTTTTCCCTTCTGTTGCTCGGCCCCAGGCCTCACGCAAACTAAATACGTATGCTAGCTTTCACTGTTACACCGCATGCTAAGTGAGCACCGTATCACTGCTCTATATCCCTAGCCTTAGTAAGAATTATATCTGTATAAATGCATGCATGGAAGTCAAAAGACAAGCTGTAGGAGATGGCTGTACCAAGCTTGGTAGTGAGCACTTTCATCAGCCCAGCTACTTTGCTGGCCAACTGTCTCTTATTTTTGTTTTTTTAAGATAAAGTTTCTCTATGTAGTCCTCACTGTCCTAGAACTTACTATGTAAATCAGGGCCTCAGATTCACAGAGATCCACCTGCCTCTGTCCCGTGCTGGGATTAACAGCCGTCCTACCATGCCTGGCCTCCAATTCTGACTTTGTAAAAGCACCCAACACAAGTTCTGAATGCACCTGTCTTAGGAAAATGACTCGAGCACTGAGTGAGCATGTGCACTTGGGTAGGTTTGTGTGTGGTTCACTGGGAAACCCATCCATGCAGATAGGAGGCACAAGCCATGGTGCTCAGGCAGCAGTGGCTATGTGGCCTTGGTCTTTGGTAATCTCAAGGGTCTGCTCTTTGAGGGCAGACTGTGGCGGCAGAGGCCTGGCACACTCCTTCTCCTGCTTTACTTGGCTACTGTATGGAGGTCCTGCTTCCATGTGTCTCACAGAGACCAGCACTAGCACCTGGCAAAGCAGAATCTATAGCCATTGCAGGAGTGAACCTTCCTCAGAACTAAACCTCAGACACTCAAAGCACAAGGGAGGAGCTACAGGCTATGATTTCCCATCTCAGCTAAATGACCTTAAACGGGTGACAATAAAGTTTTAACAAGTTACACTGGTATCTGAGTGTCATAAAACAGTGGCCGTGTGCATTGTAATGTTTGGAGGTGTAGAAGGTGAGAAACAACCAAAGCAAACCAAACCAAACCAAACCAAACCAAACCAAACCAAACCAAACCAAACCAAACGCCAACAAACCAGTGGACTGAGCTAAACACGTCTACACTAAAGCTAGCAAGTACAGACCATAGGACGTGGGTGGGCTATGGAAACACAATGCTATATGGCTTTAGTGTTAAGTGCAAAGTTGTGTAAAGACAAACTTTAAGATTTATTTATAACCCTAAGTTGTGACCAAAAGCCTGCTTATATTCAGAGAGTCCTTCCCATAGCTCTTCTCAAGATAACAGAGCTACCTATTCATTTAAGTCTTAAGTCTCTCCAGGTAGTCACTCTCAAGATAACAGATCTATTGATGCATCTAAACCCTAGTCTCTTCAGTTAGTCACCCTCTGGGAAGCGCCTAGGCTTCTGCATACGCTCACGGTAACCTAGTGTACAGCTTATGAAGAACTAGAACAGAGGACTGAAGGCGGCAAATGAATAAATGGCATGATAAATAAATGGTCTGGAGACACTGATGGCTGTAATTTAATCAGCACACACTGAACACATCGACATACTACACGTATGTATTCTACATGATGGTACTCCACAAGAAGGAACAGTTATTTCACAAAAGAAAGCCTTCCAAGGTGGTTTAGCCAAGCAGGGCTGAAAACCACCAGCCTACAATTTGTTTGTTTTCTCCAAGACAGGGTTTCTCTGAGTAATAACCCTGGCTGTTCTGGAACTCCCTTTGTAGACCAGGCTGGCCTCAAACTCAAGAGATCCACCTGCCTCTGCCTCCCAAGTGCTGGGACTAAAGGTGTGCACCACCACCGCTCGGCCAGTCCTTTAATGTTTAGTTAAAATACAAGGTCCAAGTTACAAGGCAAGTGTGACGGTGCACACCTTTGATCCCAGCCATATCATTGAACTGTGAATTCCTTTGGGGGCTAACACACTTATTAAACAAAGTTTGTCTTATAAAAGGAACAATTTGTGAAGTAATATACAATGCTCCAGAGTTTTGCAAGTTAAAGATTAGAATTCAATGTAAAATCACACATGATTGGGAAAACCTACCTTTCTGCAGAATTGCTGTCAAATGTTCTCCTAACAGCTGTTTCTCCACACAGGCAATCAATGGTTTTCTGTAAAAGCAAACCAGAAGATGTCAGCAGCAGAGAGACTGGTTAGCTATCGAGGCGAGAGTTGAAGTCATGGCAGCCAGCTTTCAGCCACTTGGACAGAGGACTAAAGCATGAGACTTTCACTAAACTGATTGTGAATTATGGCTTTTGCTGATGACTCTAAACCAGATTTCAATTCTATTTATTTTTTTCATGAGACAAGATCTCAATACATAGGACAAGCTGGTCTTGAATGCATGTTTTTTCCTGCCTCCACTACCCAGTGCTGGGATTATAGACATTCACCACCATACCTGGCTCCTGCCACAGCATTTCTAAACACAACTTGCTGAATAACACACTAAGTCCACAGGAAGCTCCAGAGCACCTGAGGAGCCTGCCTGCCTGGATGGTGTAGGCACATGGGTATAGCACCCTGGGTTCTGACTTTTCTTCTGCCCTTCATGGTTTGGCCCCTGATGTCACTTGCTAAAGCTTCCTGCATCACACACACAAACTCTAAAGCAGTCTGGAGTCCTGTGGAGGGGCCAGGAATGCAGTCTAGAAGTTGGCAGGGCACACCCAGCAGTGCAGTCTCCAGTGCAGTAGGCACATGTCTATTGAGGCACCCTGCTCCGTGTTCACTCTCATGCTGGCCCGCTGGGCAGGATGTTGTCACGATGCTGAGGCACCAGCAGGCCTAGGATCTACGGGGTTAAGTATTTTCTGTGGCAAATTACTAACTCCCTGGGGTTCCAGACTCTTGACCTCTCTCCTCCTCCATGATGGCCCAGTCTTTCCACACACTCTGCCTTTCACTGTGCTGTCAGCCTTCTCCTTACCTCCGTATCACAGGAGGAACTGGCAACTGTCTCATCTGCTACTCTAGGTCTGAGGCCCACTCCTCACCCTGACCATCCCCACGCCCACAGTTACCGGGCAGGGTGCTGCTCATGGATACAGCCTGCTGGGAGGTCTGGGCGCATGAGCACCACGCAGAACAGAGCTGACCACTGTAGTCACAGGCACAGAAAAGGCCTTCCTGGCTCAGCCCCAGCCCACCTACTCTTCGCTCTGAGACAGGATCTGAACAGAACTCACTATGGAGACCAAGTGAGTCCTGAACTCACAGACATGCACACTTCCCTTGAGCTCACCACACCAGCCTCCTGGCTTTCTCCTCTTATTTGTAACTCACTCTCTCTTCTCAGAAGAGCACAGAGAACGATTAACTTCAGACATTCAGCAAGCCTCCGTTTTAGAGCCCATAAGGAACACTACTGGGGTTTAGCACCTAGTACCAATGTTTTAAGTGATGCACTGTGCACATGCCACAGCATGTGTGTAGACGCCAGAGGGACTTTCAGGAGTCAGTTCTCTCCTTCTGCCAGGTGGGTCCCAGGGACTGGACCCAGGTAGTCAGGCTAGGCAGCCAGTCATCCGAGTCTCCCTGTGCAGCCCTGGCGGCCTGAAACGCACTATGTAGGCGAGTATAGCTTTGTACTCACAGATTCACCTGCTTCTCTGCTTCTTGAGCACTGGATTAAAGGTGTACACTAACTTTCTACAAGGAACTTTTTAGCAAATTCCAATCTCATAGCACCTATGGCAAAAGGCAGGACTATATCCCATCCTCCATGAAAACGAAGTTCAGAAACCTGAGGGCCGAGGCCCACCACTTTGAGGGGAGCCCAGTGTAGCTGCTGCTTCTCTCCGGTTGCTTGCGCTCAGCCTCGCATGGCCTCCTCTTAACTCATCTCCTCTATTAAGTGGATGTAAATATTATTTTTTTCTGATCATTTAATCCCCTTAAATAACGATTCTTAATAACTGAATATAAAATTAAAAGGTTTGGATTACATCCCCCACAACAGGTGCCATGTATAAAATCTAGCTTTTCCTCTCAATCATTTAATTCCCAGCAATAATGACTCTGAGACTAATTATTTATTAATAGATGCTTAGGCCAAAAAGCTTTGACTTGCTCTTATTATCCCTTTTATTCTAGTCAAGAGTTTAGCTACATGACTGTTTTTCTCTCCTTGTCTTCTTATGTCTTTCTCCTCAGTTTTCCAGGGTGAGTCTCCCATGTCTCTATTCCCAGAATTCTCTCTATCCCTGTCGGGCATCTCAGCTCCTATTTCCCACCCTGGCTCATGGCGATAGTTTTTTTTATTGACCAGTGATGCTTATAAGGAAGTCTCTCTACAGTGGAGTGTGATGAGAACACCAACCTCCCCAGGCAGCCCAGCCTCCCCAGCACAGGTCTGCACTAGGACCCATGGTGCCCTCACTGGAAAGGGAAAGCACAATTCTCTTAAAGATGCTGTCCTGCACATGCACACTATGTCTCCTGGGATCTGACCCTTCCTTTCCTCTTGTCCCCAAATCCCAAAGGACTGGAGCGTCACTGTACCCTGTGCCCTCCACATTCCCATCTCCTCACAGCAGAGCACACATACACACTGCTCACTGACCCACAGTCCAGAGGAGAAAGACAAATGAAAAGAGAAATACTGCCTCATAAGGTTTATGGCCATGCAAGACACCTAAGAAGTCTTCCTAGCTGGGGGTGGAAATGACTCAGTGCTTAAAGAGTGCACACTGCTCTTGCAGAGGGCAGAGGTTGGTGCCCAGCACCCACACCAGGTGTCCCATGAGCACCTAGTCCCCAGTTCTAGGGGTCTCACACCGCTGGCTCCTCCCTCAGGCATCTGTGTTCACATGCGCGTCCCCACACACTGCACATGTGCACACTCACACAAACCTTCAAATAAGAGGCTAGAAAGACAAGAGCCTTGCACTCAGTGAAGTTCTATCAGGCAAACAAGCATTCAGAGGCTAAGGGTGTCACTCCCCTTCCTGAGTCCTCTGTGATCGCTCATTGTAAGAAACACAGTTTGTAACTGCTTGGCCTTGGGAGCAGAATAGTCTCAAGTGCTGGGTGGGTGCACGCCAGAGGCACGCGGTCTGTGGGAACTAAGGATTCAGTGCAGTGCTTACGTACTGTGTGCTGTGGTCTAAATAAGTGATCACTCGGTCTGCTTCTTCTTCTAGACGTTTGCTCACATGGTTAAGGTATTCTGGAACCTTCCAAAAAAACATTTAACACATCAATGACAAACACTTCTCACATTATACATAAAATTTCTTCAAAAAATTGGAGAAAAAAAGAGAGAAGCAAACACATTCAAGTGAGACATTCATTGGCTACCATTGAGAACACCTCTAAAAGCAGGGCCCAGGGTTCACTCACTGCTTACTACAAAGTGCTGGGAGACAAAACACACACCAGTGGCCAGTGAGGCGCGCGTTAGTAGTAGTACCTGGGCAGATAGCCCAAAGCTTACTAGCAACCTGTACCCACTCATGGATCACATGGATCTGTCAGCCGTGACACCCTCCCTCCCCTGCAGTCACAGCAACTGCAGACATCACTTGTCCAGGGGTGAACAGTCCTCAGTGCCACCTGCCAGCATGGCTGCAGCTAAACTATGATCTGACAGGCTAGGCCGATCCTGGAGGGAGAGGGTGGCTCCATGGAGGTGCTTAAGGACTGGACTCTGGTCCCTCAGAAGCTGCTCAGTAGGTCTGAGGGACATCGCTACTCCATCTGCTTCTTCACACACATTCTTTACCAATGTTTTACACAGGTGACATCTGTATTTTTAAGATGAGCTCTCTATCTTCTTGTTTAGACACATGCTCCTTTGCTATTTCAGAAACTACTTAGGGGGAGGGGAAATAAAGGAAGAAAGCTCCTAAGGGAAAGGAATTAACTTCTCTCTACAGCAAGTAGATCTTTTCCGAGGACTTGAGACTTTGGCAAATATGTGCACAGGAAAGGGCAGCAGGCCCCAGGAGTGGGTTACAGCCAAACGCAGGCCGTCGGCTGCACATCTCACCTCCCTGTCCTGCATCAGCCTCTGGCCTTCGGCAGCGTATAGACAGTTAGTCTCTTCCAAGAACTTCAGCTCAAATGAGTCTTTGTACACCTAGGGAACAGGCAGTTAGTGATGAGCTTGAATAAGAAACCATCCTGTCCAAGCGCTAATTCTTAGTCTTTTCTGCGGCTCCTTGCACAGGGAACCACTGGCCCCCATCACTCTCCTAAGGACCAGACAATCATGTTCTCCACTTACATCTCTGAAGCCTGTACTTCCTCTGGGGCAGGTACCTGCAGGTGGCGGTCACATGCTGGAGACTGACGCCTCACCTGGAGATCTGAGAGCATGCTTAGCAGACTCCGAAGCAGGCTCCTGTCGACCGCCTCGCCACTTCGCTCACGTCCAATCAGCAGCAGGATCCCATCGATGGTCTTACTCTGCACTGTCCTGTCGCTGACAATGTGGCTCCGAAACAGCTCCAGGCCCATGTCCCTGATGAAGAGACACAGCAAGACTGGCTCCCCTTCGATACTCTAGAGCTTCATGCGTGCTACAAGCACCAGCCCAAAGCTGCTGACGCTGATTATATCCAGAGTGTCAAAGGTCCTCTTACAAATGTTTGTCGGGCTAGTCCAGGATGACTGTGCCTCTACCAAAGATGAGGTGAATTCCTAGATCGGTCAAGCTGACTATCCCAAGGAGATTATGAGGTATCTTGTGCCACACAGGCACTCGATTATCAAATTGTTAAACTGCTACTGTTGGATCTACTGTCTTTGACCTATGGCTCACCATTCTCCTTGAGTGAGCTACAAAGGTATCTAGATCATGGGACTCACCATTACATCTGCATCCCCCGCATCCCCCACACTGTCTCCAGCAACCACTGTTGGGGATACTCTTTCCACAGAAAGTAGATATCTAATGACTGCAAGTTAACCCTGCTCCCTCAGCCTGTAGCCCAGGAGTCCTGGGAGTCTGTGCAGTGAAGACACCATGCTCTAACAAGAAGTTTCTGCAGGTCTGCAGCAGTCCCAGGGTCAGGGTGGACTCACCAGATAGAAGGCAGCATGGAGTTCTGGAGGACATAGGTGCGATCCAGAAACAGGAAGATGCTTCTGATCATGATCTGAAGAGCAGAGAGGAGCAGCGTCCCACACCCATTCCCCACTCACACACACCTCAAGAACAGACTTTTCGGACCATCTTACATTAGCTGCCTTGAAAGTGACAATCAGTTCTCGATGGAAACCCACACACACCAAGTCCCTCATTTTTACAAACTTAACTTTTTCTTCTGGAATTTTCCATTCAATACAACAGCTCGGACGGCAAGGATTTTTTTTTTTTTTTTTTGGTTTTTCGAGACAGGGCTTCTCTGTGTAAGCCTGGCTGTCCTGGAACTCACTCTGTAGACCAGGCTGGCCTCGAACTCAGAAATCCACCTGCCTCTGCCTCCCAAGTGCTGGAATCTGGAATTAAAGGCGTGCGCCACCACTGCCCAGCGACGGCAAGGATTTTAAAGCACTCAGCCTCAAGGAAATCTGAAATGTAATTATCGTCCAAATGATGACACAATGAAGCTTGTGGATGGAGGTGTGGGTCTCATGGCCTTAAACTTTTTATTTTCGTATTTCTACTTCCTAATGTGATGATTACAGGCAGCTATAGCCCCTCTATTCGTGGCTTAAGTTTTCTAACAGTTAGAAAGCTTGCTGTACTGTCTTGAGGCTCTTGGGTTCCTGTGCAGGCAGTGAACTGTCCTCTCCCTTACTGCTGACGCCATGTGTCCGCAGCTGGAACCGCCTCCACCTTTTGGTGAGCCTTGCTGACATCTGGAATCCCTTCCCTAGTGGACACGCTTGCGTTTCATATCCACGTGGCTCACAATGCTGCTCACTAGAAAAGGAGCGTCCATCTACTTGAAGAAGCCACAGCGACCACCTTCTCTCAGAGATCATCATCAGCTGGGCCATAAAAAAGCCCATGTCTCAAGTCACATTAGACCCATCTACGGCCTAAGCCTTGGCCATTCAGCTATATCAAAGAGCTGGAACTCAGGCCAACCTTCAATTAGACACTGGAACCTCCTTTGAGAACTTGGGAAGTCTTCGAGGAGCACACAGTGACTGCTGACCTGGAGGCAGAGCTGGCCAGCACCTCCTTCTGGGAGAGGCTGAGTAGCTCACCTGCCCACTCCATTCTACTGCTTAATGTGGTGAAGGGTCCCTGAGCTCAGGCCTTAAGTTAAGAAAGGCGGCCGTGGAGAACTCACCTTCATCTGTCTAGAGCAGAGGCTTGTGAGGACAAGCACAAGTGAGCAGGCATGAGTGAGTGACTCAGGCATTCATAGTAGAACTGACAGGGAATCAAGGCTGATAAAGGATGCAAACTTACCATTTGTCTGCAGTGATCTTGCCAGCATGTGTTAATCTTCTTTAGAAATAAGACGCTGTCTAGTGAATCTGTGCAGCCCTGCTAAGGAAGCTTCAAACACAACAGTCCATCCCAGTTTTCCAACTTTCACTTTAACCATACCCTTCCTGCTAGATGTCCTTCTACGAACACTGAAAATATGACCACTGAAAGGTCACACTACACTCTCAACATTTATGTACCCTAATTCCAAAGTGGAAACCCAATCCTAAGGCAACAGTGCCAGGAGGTATAAATGACGCCCTAGAGAGCCGCCTCATCCTTCCCACAAAGCAGGACGCTCTTACCAGGTGGAGACAACTAGTACTTGGGTCTTGGGACTTCCAGTCTCCCGGCTGTGAAGAGTAAACACCCACGGGTAATTATTACAAATACACCAACAGAGACCTGCAGCTCCCAAATCAGGAGTGTGAATTCCTGGCCTCTGCCCACTGCCACCTCATTTCCTGTCTGTGGTAACCTACCTGATTCATCTGCCCCTGGGATCTGTGTCTAACTGCTTTGTCTTTCATTCTCTCCTCTCTGCAGGGTTGCTTTCTGTTCCTGCCAGCTGACAGAAATAACCAGGCACAGGTGCTTCATTAGGGGGGCAGGACTTCACCCCAGGACTGAACAGAACTCTACAAAGGACCTTCTATAGCCGGTGTCTGGTAGGACCAGGATGTCTCACAGTCACAAAGTGTGTACTGAATAATAACAGCAGGGAGCCGGCAGCTCAAAAGTGGTAGAGGCTTGCCCAGTAAAAACTTAGAACACTAAACACAAGGTTGCATCTGTGACCAGACTGTGCACCAGCTAGACTCTAAGTGTGCTTCTCTGTGTTTGGGACTTTGTGTGTGCCCAAGACTGGCCTTAAACTCAGCTTTCCTCCTTTCCCAGTGTCCCACATGTTGGGATTTTAGGTGTCAGCCACCACACTGTGCTTGAGTCAGGATCTTAACACACAGTCTATGCTGGCACTGAATGTGAGTCCTCCTGCTTCAGTATCCTCAAAGACTACAGGAATGTGCCAGTGTATGTGGCCTAGGGAAGACTTAAACATTTCCTGAGCTAGGGTCTCACTATATACTCTGGCTGGCCTGGACCTTGCTATTAGGACATTCTAAAATTTACTGTATGTATGTATGTATGTATGTATGTATATACACCTACATATGTACAGTGCCCAATGAGAGCAGAAAGGGGCATCAGATCTCCTGGAACTGGAGTTATGGTTGTGAGCTACCACGTTGGTTATAGGAACCAAACCCCAGTCCTCTGGAAGAGCAGCAAGTGCCCGTAACTGTTGAGCCATCTCTCCAGCCCCATTATTTTTAAATTTTTAGAATTCTTTCAAACGACCTAATTTTTTATTTGTATGCATGTGTATGCTGGTGAGCCATGGAAGCCAGAGATGAGCCATCACACGTGAAACGTAAGTCAACTGGCTGACACGGGTCCTGGGACACACGGGTCCTGGGACACACGGGTCCGTGGGACACACAGGTCCTGGGACTTGCCCTCGGGATCCTGCAAGAGCAGCAGTGCTCTCACTACCAAGCCTCCTCTCTAGCTCCTAGCACTGCTTTTCTATAAAATGTGCAAAAACACAGTTTTAAAACAAAGATGTGAGAATGTGGGTTTCTAGAGAAAGTCGTTTTTTCCCTGATTTTCATTTGATCTTCACACTTCCTAACACAGAACAGCAGTCCATGTAGGTGGAAAGCAGCAGATGTCCTGTCTGCCACTCAGCAACACGTGCCCCATCCATGTCAACGAGTGCAGGAACGGAAGGCCAGCACACTCAGCTCACATGCTAGTGCGAGTACAGAAGGCTAGCACACTCAGCTCACATGAGGAGGCAGCACACTTAGATGGAGGAGAAGCTTGCTAAGTGTGCCACAGCCAGGTCAGAGAAGCACCAGACCCTCAGTGAGTGAAGACCAGCTGGCAGAGGCATATGACTCTGGCCCGACCTCAGGAGGGAAGACAACGTTCAGGGAGACAGTAGAGGGACAGGCACATCTATCTGTGCAGGTGGCCATAGCCACAGCGGGTCAAGAGGTCAAGTTTCTCCCTCCTAAGTCTCAGGAAGCATATCCACACATTTGGATAGGCAGAGTGAAAGCCTGTCAGTCCAAGGGCTAGCACTTTTTCCTTGGAGAATGCATCTGTAATGTTATATAAACTATGCCAGACCTATACAAAAACTGGGCAAAGCAAGACACAGGTTGGCCACAGGACATTTGATGCAGCAGGGTGAGAGATGCCACTGGCCTGATGGTGAAGTGCTGTGTGGCAGTGAGCCTGCATGAGCCTTTAAGCTTAGGATGAAGTTAAACTGACACTATTCCATCTGACGCTACCAGGCAGCTCCAGGTCATCAATAACCACAGGGGAGTTGTACCCGGCCAGCATCTCTAAGATGCAAGGGTCCAGTGTCAAAGTTCTGTAACAGAAGAGTTCTGTTAAGTAACACAGGTCAACCATTTTCTGCTGTTTTCCATGGAAAACAGTACAGAAGAGTAAAGCATTTCCACAGAGAGTTGTGTTAAGGTCCTACTCAGCTTGCTGCAATTCAGTCAGTTCTAGGATGCAAGGCTTAAGGTGTCACCATGGTGCCAGAGGTGAGTAATTCTAGGCAGTGAGATACACATGTGTCAAAAGGGTCTGTTGTGGCTTCTGCTGAGGCAGCTTCCTGGTAGCCATTCTTGTCTCATTTTGGAGAAGAGTTGATTCCCTGCAAAGGACTCATACCATCCATGGAAGTAAGGTACACTTTTCATGATACAATTAACACCCAATAGCAAGAATGCTTATGAAAGACTATGAAAAAAATTCCAATCACAAAGCAAAACTGTATTACTTATATTGGCTGGAAGAGTGCAGGGCAATGGCCTACCCTAGAGCCCAGGTGCTGCACTCACTCTGAAGCACTGCTTGCTTGGCTTCAGCATCTGGCTGAAAAAATATCTTATACAACACTGTTCTTTTCAGGACTATTTAATTATTAGTCAATACATCCCACTGGTCCAAAACTGTGTAGTCTGGCCCTCAAAGCAGCATTAGCCAGTCACACTTCAAGTCAAAGATGAGCTTCCCTTCTCTGGAAGCCTGTGGCAGAAACTGCTTATCCTTCCTCATATCCTGAGGTGCCCATGGCCTTTGTTACACAAACACTGTCTTTGTTATCTCCATTAGAGGAAGTTCTCAGGCTGAAGTCTTGAGTTGCTCACAGTGATTTTTCTCGGGACCTAGTATGATGCCAGGCAGCACATAATAGCTCTTTTGGAAATGTGCTGGCTGGTGAAGGTTCTAGACTGCATACTAGCCAGGCTGTCCTATCACGCTGTGATCTTCACATGAAGATTTTATTGAGCTCTAGCTTGGAAACTATAAGTTCTCTCAGTGGCTTGTACAGCTTAAAGTACAATTCTTTTTTTTTTTTTGGTTTTTCGAGACAGGGTTTCTCTGTGTAGTCTTGGCTGTCCTGGACCTCACTCTGTAGACCAGGCTGGCCTCGAACTCAGAAATCCACTTGCTTCTGCCTCCCAAGTGCTGGGATTAAAGGCGTGCGCCACCACCGCCCAGCTTAAAGTGCAATTCTTGACGGCATATCCAGAATCAAATGCAGCCTGTGACCTGGACTGCACACACTGTGCAGCTCTTAGGAACACACCTGGCACTCCGTCATGTTCACTGTCTGGTTGTTCTTCAAGGCACATTGCAGTGGTCCCCCATTCTCCCTTACTCGCCCCTGTGTGGGCTCTACCTGACTTCTGTTGTGCTGCTGTGAGCTGCACGTGCCTGTGTTCTCAGTGACATGTCACTAGGAACATAGAATGTATTAGTGCTTTTGTCCTCCTGTAAAACAAGTCATAATTTTTATAATCTGTTTTCTTATCAAGAAACAGTAATTCCATGGCTCTGTTCTAGGGCTTTGACTCTTGGAGGATGGGAATCAGGCGCACAGCCAGTTTTCTATAATCCAGGATCAAGACACTGGGTAGGAAACAAAGGCTTGCTGAATGTGTGAACACTTAGGTCAACCCCAGAGTGGGATTAGTTGGCAGGATAATTAAAGCAGGGAATCAAAAAGTCATTTGCAGCAAAGTGGGGTTAGAGCAAAACAATGCTGGGCACTGGCTGCTGACCATGGCACCCTAGGCCATGGCTGCTGACCACAGCGCCACTCAAAGCACACTAGCAGGTTCTCCAGGGATTCGGTCACCATAATCTTGTAAAATCTTGCAGTCCTTAGTTCAAAATGCTTATTGGACAACAGAGAGGCATCCTGATTGAAGCTGTGTAGCAGAACTCAAGATGGCCTCACAAACCTGCTGTGGGATGCCAGCCATGCAGGCTCTGTGGAGGTCTTTCACCCAGACCATAGAGGCTCGCAGACCATAGAGGCTCGGTGTCTAGCAACACTACCAGCTGCTCTGAATTAACAAGGTCTGCATAGCTGCCAGGAACAAGTTTCCATAGGAGGAAAAAAAAAAGATTTCCTGAATCAGGAGAAAATCTTGACTACAAAGGCTCTGGGATTTGTTTTAGACATGAATGCATGGAGCCAAAGAAGTCCACATGGGTTTATGCACAACAGAGTTTGTGCCCTAAAACTGCCCTAAGGCCAGGTCAGACAGATGTCCTTGTGGACATGAGTCACAGATGACATGGTAGCAAACCTCAGGTGGCCTCTGCCCAGCCCTGTGTACATACAGTACATGCCTGACTAATTCCCTGCTTAATGCAACACTAGAGCCAGCCCTCCTTTGTCTGATTCTGTCCCTGGAGGTACAGTCTCAGGCCAGACAGGCAGCTTCTCCTGCCTACCCAGAGTAGTGCACAATCCATCGGGAGAAACTGGATGCAGCAAGGACTTGCACACAGTCCTCCGGGTTAAGCCAGATCCACTATGGCCAGATGGTAAGTAGGGACCTTGCTCCTACAGCTGCCCACCTGTGGGAGACAGGAGGCACCCACCCTTAGATGAGATAGCCTCCCTGACACACTGACTTGGGCCTGCCAGACCCTGAGCAGAGAAAACTACTGGGCTGTACCTTGATTCCTGACTGACACATTTCAAGAAAATAAGCTGGGTATGACAGCCATATTTGTGAGGATTTGTCACATACCATAGAAAATAAATAAGATGATTTTTATTAAAGAATAGAACTTCAAACTTTAAGATATCTTCCAAAATTTCCCTGAATGTTCTACTAGATGCAGTACCCTCACTCATATCAGCAATTTAAATGTTACAAATTCCACTAAAAGAACTATTATAATGAATTATGAAACAAAAAGGCCCTCTGTTCTATTGAAAAGACTTAAAACCTATTACTTTATCTTAAGGATATTCATTAGTTCTTTATCCCATTTTGAAAAGATTTGTGTAATAAACTGAAACATCATGAGGTAAAAAAGCAAAGCAAAGAAAGGATATTCTCTGAACGGGAGGATCTGGGCTTGGACGTGGTCTTCACAGACCTGGCGCAGCTGCTTGTAGAGCGTCGGGGAGACTTTGTGAGAACAAAGATTTTCAACAGCCTACAACAGAGGGAAGAGGTGTCTGTTCAGTAGAGCACCGTGGCTCTCGGAGAGCCCTGCAGTTACTTACCATCGAGCCAGACAGGCGCCTGCTCAGGGCACTTGTGCTGCCCATACTGACGGCAATGGGCAACAGCGAGGGCTCTGACTGATGGTACTCACCCACCATTCCTTGGTGGGGGTTGGCACCTCCAGTCTCCAGCTCTGCCCTAGTCCAGCTGTTTTCCCATCAGGCTGCCCGACAGTACCAGGACTCTAAAGTAGGTATGGATCATGTGGCCATTTTCGGATTCTCTAGGTTGAGATGGGGCACACATTTATCCTAAAAATGACCATGTGAACCTGGGCAGTGACAGGAGGGAAGCAGAGCCCTTGCTTGGGTCGGGACTCCAGCTGTGTGAGTGACAGGAAAAGAGCAGAGCCCTTGCTCAGGCACAGTAGATTCCAGCTGACGACTCCTGAGTGACACAGGCCAGGCCGATTCCTGCTTATCTACTGACTGCTGATGTAGAATTCATTTATTTTGTCTTAATGAAGAAATGGCAACTTTTGTTTGCTTTTATCTTGTTGTTAAAAATTTCTTCTTTAAAATGACTTATTTATTTTATGTATATGAGTACACCATTGCTCTCTTCAGACACACCAGAAGAGGGCAACAGACCCTATTGCAGATGGTTGTGAGCCACCATGTGGTTGCTGGGAATTGAACTCAGGACCTCTGGAAGAGCAGTCAGTGGTCTTAACCACAGAGCCGTCTCTCCAGCCCTTGTTTGCTTTTTGAGACAGGGTTTCTCTGTGTAGCCCTGGCTGTCCTGGAACTCTCACTCTGTAGACCATGCTGGCCTCAAACTCAAAGATTTCCAAGTGCTGGGATTAAAGGTGAACACCACCACCATCTAGCAAAAAAAGCAACTTTAAACAGCCTCCAGAAAAAAAAAAATCAAATATTTCTACCCACTGAAAGAATATAGTTTCACTAGTCATAATTAACCCCCTCAAGTCTGGTGTCCACGTCAGAGTGTCATTCCAGTGTGAAATATAAACAGGAGTCTCTTGAATGAGGACGGAGACCCAGAGAGCCTTCCCTCAGCTCTTTCCTTTCAGCGCCTTCACATGGGTATGTCAACTCTGCCCCAGGAGCTCACCATCAGTCAGTCCACATCTACACTACAGTCAAACAAAGGAACTTTTGTACACATCTACATGCCCGTGTACTTCTGTAAACACCCAGTCTGTGTGTATGGTACACTGTCCTTTATAAAACAGAAAACC
>JANHMN010000015.1:7671191-7683227 GCA_030674055.1 Rhabdomys pumilio | reverse complement strand
ACCCAGTCTGTGTGTATGGTACACTGTCCTTTATAAAACAGAAAACCCAGTCTGTGTGTATGGTACACTGTCCTTTATAAAACAGAAAACCCAGTCTGTGTATATGGTACACCGTCCTTTATAAAATAGAAAACCCAGTCTGTATGTATGGTACACTGTCCTTTATAAAATAGCAATTTGTAAGGAACATTTTTCTCTTTCTTCTACTTCTTGAGACAGTCTCTCTGTGTAGCTTTGGCTGTTATGGAACTTGCTATATAGACCAGTCTGGCCACAAACTCAGAGATCCTCCTGCCTCTGCCTTCAGAGTACTGGGATTAAGGATGTGCACCACCAGTCCCCGCATAAGAGCATTTTCTTAGTACTGCTTCCTGAGTTGGAGTCAATAGTCCGACCCCACTTTTCCTAGCTGTGACATGCTATCACTGTCATACCTACTAACATGAAACACACTGCTTTATTTTTAGTACTTGAGAATACCTCAAGGCAGGCAGCAACAGGCTGCAGAGGCTTATTGTAGGCCTGAGTACAAGTGTGTATGGCCTTACCTGGTCCTTGAGGCTGTTTCTAAAAGTCCTCTCTTGAGGTAAGAAGGAAGGATCCAGTCAGGCTAAGACAGCGTGCTATGGGCATTTAAAAAGTAGTCACCTTAGAGAAGCAAGATTGAGTCCAACAACCATAGGTGGGATGAGGAGGCTTTGGATTTTGCTTGTACCAGCTCACAGCTGTTCCCCTATCAACTCATTCCTAAGACTACTGCTCATCCCTCCCTGAGGGTCACACCTCAGAGCAGACTACTTAGCAACCAACAGATTGCACCAGGGCCATAATGCTGTGCACTGACAAGCATGGGCTGTGGCGTCCAAGGCTCTTTTAAATACCACCTCAGAGTATTTCCTGATACCAAAACAAAAATGCTTCCTGTGGCTGCAAACAGTTACCTCCTGGTGAAGAACACTGATTGAAAGGAGGGACTGCAGGCACCTGGAGGCCAGGGCTCTGCTGGTGTTCATTAACTGCAAATTCAAGCAGAGATCTTTGGGCTAGAGCTGAAGCCACAGAAAACAGGAACAAGAAATCATGGACTGTGTTACTGGATTTATTGACAAAAAAAGCATATAAGACTCAATAGCCTGGCAAGCCCTCAGGAAACTATCTCATCTACCTAGTTACAACTGAACCCAGCCACTGCATAGACATACAGTATGACAGGCTGGGACCTTAGACGCTCCTGAACTCACATCAGAAGACCAGTAAGGCACGCTGCCTAGCCCCAGCAGTCCAGGATTGGTGGCACTTTCTGTGGTAAAAGATGGCCTGGGATCACCATTCCCATCCAGACTTGCTCCCTCCCTATCCCTCTCCCCGACCCAGAGCAGGGCTGGGATACTGGACCCTCTAGATGCCTACCTGAAAGAAAGAAGTAAGTATACAAAATAAAATCAGGACTCAAATCCAGGCAAGAGGAAACTCAGAGGAGACATGCATCTGTCACTATCTTCAAAATCCAACTTTGGCTCTCAAGGCTGAGCACGAGGCTGCTAGACCCTGGCAGGTCTGGTAGGACAGACAAGTCAGAGAGGGCACACGCTCTGCTTTTGTATTGACTTTATGCTCTACTAATATGTGACTTCCTCAAAGTGGTCCCAGCCATAAGGACCTGCTCACCGCTCCCTGGGTTTGCTTTCCCACATTAGTTTTCGTCAATCCTGTCACTTAGCTCTACACAGATGCACACTGCTCTCTCTTTCACTAATGTGCCTGACGGATGAATCTTCTAGCCCTGTTGTGTACTCCAGCCCAGAGCTGGCTTCTCCCTGGAAGCTAGGCTACCCTGAGGAGTTTGTTCCCAGGTGGAGCACCACACTGAGTCTTCCTCTGATGTGCACTAAGGTGACCAAAGGACAAAATTCAAGAATGTAAGTCACAGGAGTACATCCTTCTGAGTGGTTCAGACTCAGGTCTTCATAAGCAAAGAGATCTGCAAAAAAAAAACCTGACCCTGCTCAGAGGAAGATACAGATGGTGGGAGCCAGGAGACCTCCTCACCATGAACGACAGAGCTCAGAGGAAGACACAGACAGTGGGGGCCAGGAGACCTCCTCACCACGAAGGACAGATGAACCCAAGTGACACCCAGAAAACAAGCTGCCGAGCAGAGAGCTGTGACCAATGGGCTCCTGTATGTACCTTAGGCTTCAATGGAGACAGGATGCATAGGTAACCACACTGCTTGTCCGAGGCCACAATCACCCCTCTGCCCTTTACAGAGGCTAGAGCTGAGTCCTCATGGGTGGGTCCCCAGTGGGATGGTGCAGCCTGGAATGCATGAGGCCCTATCCTAGGACATGCTGCTGCATATTGGCGGTATGGAAGAGAGCTTTCACTGTTGGGACAGCTGAACCTGGACACTACACTCTCTAGGCAATAGAGCAGCTTTAGTATCAAGAGATACTTTATCAAGCCAAAACCTGAGTGTTTAGGTATTTGGAGCAGTTCTTGCTCCCAGTCAAAATAACAAAAAAACAAAACAAAACAAAACAAAACAAAAACAAACAAAACAAAACAACAACAAAAAACCCAAAAAACAAAACAAAACCCAAACCAAAACCCAGGAAGCATGTTGGGGCCTTGGACACTGCCTGGAAGTTGGTGGTCTTCGGGAAGTTTCAGCTGCTCCAGCTGCCGACCTAGTTTTAGGCTGCATGCAGGACAGTCAGGAGAGAAGAAGGAATCCCCAATATGCAACAAAGGGTACGCAATCTGGGGTGAGGAAACTACAAATGTCAAGGAAGGAGCCATCTAGAAGGGTGGAGGTAGTGGTGCTGGAATTCTCACGGGGCCTAGAACAGCGGTTTTTCCATATCCAGATGGAAACCACAGTCAAGGCACCTAAGAAGGTCTGCTCCAGTGGTTTAGCCCCAGATACAGCAACGATCTGCCCTGGCCTAAGAAATCCTAAAAAGCAAGACTTAAGACCAGATGGTCTCCACATCATTTAACTGTGGCCAGGATAAAACAGGAATTTACAATAATGTAAAAGCACCTGGCACATTAGTTAGGATTCAGAATGTTGAACATCTAATCAGAGATGATCAGATTGTCCTTAATGGGGGGGATCAAGAACGGAGGCAGTGGATCAGGACAAAACAACAACCACACACAAGATTCCGTGTGCCCAAAGGTTAGGCAGAGCTTCAGAAACCCTCAGAGTGACCAAGCTGCACTCGTGGGAGGGAGCTGAGGTGTGAGAGAGACTCACACCTGTGGCATGGCTGAGAATGAGAAACTTTGAAGACAAGACGGCTGGCATCCTTGGGGGCACTTGGAACAATCACTGTGCACTTAAAATCTATTCGTGAAGAAAACCAAGGTAAGGCTGGAGAGATGGCTCAGCAGGTAACGGCTGCTCTTTTCAGAGGATGCATGTTTGATACCCAGCACCCACTTAGCAATTCACTTCATTCCAGGTCCAGGGGATTCGACACCTTCTATTCTGTGCATACTAGGTCTGGATATGGTGCACAGATTCGCATGCAGAATAAACATCCTACATATAGAATAATAAAATGATGATGACGCAAACCAAATGGCTCTACTAGGGAATCCCTTCACATTTAAGAAAGAAACAATGCCAATTCTATATAAGGAAGAAAGAATAATTTTAAATCCATAAGGCCAACATTACTTTGACATACAAACTGATCAAAGACATAATAAAAAAAATAATACAGTGAGACAAAGCTAACAAGACATTAACCATTCAACTCAACACATAAAAAAGGTGACAGAAGTGGCCACAGTGGCAGTTGCTTTAATTGCAGCAGCACTCAGGAGGCAGAGGCGAGTAGAGCACAATGAGTCTGAGGCTAACCTGATCTACATAGTGAGTTCCAAGCTAGCCAAGGATACATAGCGAGACCATGTCTTAAGGAAAAAAAAAAAAGATAAGACATTTTAACCAAGTAAGACTTAGCCCAAGCATGCAAGACTGTCCTTATATTCAAACAGGAAAAAAATTAATGAACATAATCAATAAACTAAGAAACAAAATGTACTCAATCCCACAATAGATGCAGAAATGTGCTTTCATGAAATTAACCAGGAGCAGAAAGGACCCTCCTACATGGTAGCATCGTCACACTCAACAGGGGCAAACAAAAGGTCTCTGAGACCCAGAGCAAGACAGCGCCAGCTCTCTCACTTCTAACCGCTGTCCCAGAAGCTCTTGCCAATTTGGCAAGACAAAGCCAAGAAATAAGAGGCACAAAACTTAGAAAGGAAAAAGCTTTCTAGTTACACGTGATTGTCTAGACAGAAGACACAATGGGATCTACAGAAAACAGCCAAGGCTGGCAGTTAGAAGGGCAACTCCAATATATAATAAAATCAACAGCATTTCTAAATGACAGTAAGAATCACAAGTCAGAATTTAAGGTAAGATGAAAATTCCATAAAAGGTTTGTAACATCTTTACAACTGAAACAAGAAATCACTGCTGGGAAATATTAGCCCCAACAGAGTGCAGTCTAGCTCTAAGGCCAAGTTAGTTCTCTCTAGGCGATCTAAGAGTTACCATACCTCAAACCCGAGCTGGTTCCTTGAAGAAGCCAGAAAACAGACTCTCAGATTCATAAAGAAATGCAAAGGGCCAAGAACAGCTGGGACAAATGTGGAAAACACAGAACTGGAGGCCAACCTTCTGACTTAATGCCTTGCAATCCCTCCTAGATAATCTGACGACTGGTCTTGTCTGAGAAAGGCAGTTGGGCAACAATGTGTCCAACCCCTGGACACTTAAAGGGAAAACACTGCACCTAGATTTATATCTTACCACACACACAGATGTCCACACAATGTACATCACAGATCTAAATGGAAAACTTTCAACTCTAAATGTCTACAGGGAAATAAATACAAGGGCTTAGATTAGGACAAAGATCTATTACTTTGGTGTGTTTTTTTGTTTGTTTTTGTTTTGTTTTGAGACAGGGTTTCATGTAGCTGGCCTTGAGCTGGCCAGTAGAAGAGGCTGGCCTTGAATTCCTGACTCTAAAAAATTACAGTTTTCTCCTCTGCCTGCTGAATGCTGGGGTTACAGGAGTGTGCTCCTATTACCAGTTATGACAAAAGTTTATTTTTTATTTTTTATGTGGATACTAAAAACGTATCTAAAAGAACTGCTGATACACTTAACTTCAAAATTTGAATCACTCTTCTTCAAAGGACATAGATTAGTTACGGGATAAGTTACAGACTAGAAGGAACTATTTGTAACACCTGTATAGAACTTTTATGTGGAATACATACTAAACTCATACATTAATAATGGGAACGTAATTTAAGCAAATGAAGCTGGGCACCCTGGCTCCTATCTGTAATCCCAGCACTTGGGAGGCTGACGCAGGAGGATTATAAGTTTGCAGCCAGAGCAAGCTACACAGTGAGATAAGAGGGGAGTAGAAAGAGGCGGATGACAGGAGGAGGCAGGAAGCCAGCAGATCTCAACAGTAAACTGCATCCAAAGTACAGAACAGCAACAGGCACATGAAAAGACACCTGCCGTCAACAGGGATGGCAAATTAAACTAGTTTGTAAAACTCGACAGTACCAAATGCTGGTGAGATTGTGGAGCAAAGGGCCCTCACGCTACCAGCAGGGTGGAAATGACACAGTCACTTGAAGAGCAGCAGCTTCTTATGGCATTAAAGCCACATTTTCTATATCTCTGAGATATGCTCCTGAGAAGAATGAGGACACGTCCCCACACAAGACGTATTGAACGTTCCTGGCAGCTCTGCTGGCAGTGTTCCCACTGGACACACAGGATGTCCACTACTTGATGAATAAGCCAACTGGACTCTATCTACTCATTAATACAAGTAATATGCACTTGGGGGCACACAGGAGGGGTTTGAAAGAGGGTGTATGGGGGCCATGAAGAGAGGAAAGAAGGAATGGGATGAAAGGAATTCTATTTCAAGTAATAAAAACATTAAAAACAACAACAAACAAACAAACAAACCAAAATACCAAACTGTTAGCACCCGAGTAAACGGCAAACTACATTCTAGGTAACAGCCAGATGACAAGGGACGGCAAACGCAGGCCTCCTTTTAGATAGAGGTGGAGTACATAGAAACACAGCAGCAGCTGCTGTGGGAAGAGACGACTGCAAGGGGTTGCCCTTCTTTATGGGGGATGGAAATAGTCTAAATTTTCATTGAGGGGCTGGCAAACAACTCTATTTTAGGCCATTAAAATCTACTGGAACAACAAGTATGTTAGTGTAAGCCTATAACCCTGACACATGAGGGGCAGCCTGAACCAACTACCCAGTAAGACTTTTTTTCATGTATATAAATACATTGTAGCTGTCTTCAAACACACCAGAAGATGGTTGTGAGTCACCATGTGGTTGCTGGGAATTGAACTCAGAACCTCTGGAAGAGCGAGCAGTCAGTGCTCTTAACTGCTGAGCCATCTCTCCAGCCCCACAGTGAATCTCTTAAAAAATAAAACCAACTCACTCTCTCTTCCCCTAAAAAAGTAAAATAGAATAAACCTATTGGAGCACATGTTATATGCCCCCAACACCGTATTCATAAGCACATACTTAAGATGATAAAAATAAAAGTAAGCCTTTAGGTGGGTGTAGCAGTGCATAATGTTAATCCCAGCACCAAGAGACAAAGACAGGAGGGTCTCCATGAGTCAGACTAGTGAGTTCTAGAACAGCCAAGGCTACGCAGTGAGCCCTGTCTAAACAAAACAAAAACAAAGCCTTAAATAAAATCCTCCCCCTCAATACACAACCAACTCAAAAACTTAAGACGAATAACAGACACATATATACCAATCTGTCACTATAGGCCAGTGGTCCCTTACCCAGAATGCTCAGGGCCACTCGTGTTTTAGATTTCAGATGTGCACAATGATGCATTTGGGGAATGAGAATCAAGTCTAAACAAAGCTAATTCATATCCCATATACCTTGAAACAATGTGAGGAGTTTCTTGTTTTATCGTCGTCTGTGGAGATGATGTGTACATGTGTTTGTGTCACGTCGAGAGTCTGGAGGTCAGTGTTCTCCTTCCACCTTTTTGAGGGTTCTGAGGTTCCCACACAGGTTGCCAAGCTTGCTTTGCCAGTGTTTTACCTAGTGAGTCATCTGGCTGGCCCTAGCTGGACGGTCATTTTATTCAAGTTTTAGCATACACTGTGCTCCGTTGGAGGCCAGGCAGAGGAGGTCAGGTGTGAGTGCACTACAGGTTTTGGATTTGGGAGTTTGGGGTTCGGCATGATTGGCTGGTTACAGACCAGTCTGGGCACTACTGCTTACTGTTCTTGTGCTTTCTGTACTTACAACACACTCAGTGTGTAACCAGGACAAAACAAGCCTCTTAGGTAACTTTTAAGTAACATATAAGTTAATTATATGCTCTATCATGAACTAAAACATAGACTATTTTGCAAACAATATTGTATAAAACCATGACAGAAAAGTGTGCTTGAAACAGCAAAAAGTATTTCTGACGAATTTTTTTTCCCTGCTGCAGACAAAACCCATCTTTAAATTAAAACGACCTGAATCTGTTTGCAACCTTATTTGCAGTGATTAAAAAACAAAACAAGTGTGTGTGTTGGGGAGGGGGGTGCGTCACAACACTGTGACCCTACTAGCAAGTGGAGCCGGAAGAGTGTTACGGATCACAAGCTGGCATTCTGATAACACTGCAGACTGCTGGAGCCCTGTGCCTCTCAGCTCCGAACATCTCCTTTCTTCTGGTGATGGGAAAACTTACACCTCCTAAGCAGCTGGTCTAAGCCTCAACACACAGCACTAATCCAGGGCGGCGATCCACAGAAACACCTGCTGACCCAGGACTTCGCGGCTTCCGCTAGGGAAGGCTCGGGCCGCAGCTTTTCCCCGGGCAGGCCTCCCTAGCGTCGGCCCCCGTGGCTGCGGGAGGAGGAAAACAGCCCGGTGCTCGCAGGCCCTCGCCGCCGCTCACCTGGTACAGCTCCTCCAGGTTGTACCTGATGGATGTGCTGCTCTGGATCGCCTTGACCGCCTCGTGAAGCTTCCGCCACGTGTCCTGAGTGTAGTTGTCAGGCAGCCGCGGCCTGTCTGTGGAGAGAGAGGGTCAACGGCCGCGCGGGGACAGGACAGGCCGGGGCACCGAGGCAGGGCCTGGCCGGGCCAGCCAGGAGGTGCGGGATCAGGGCCAGCTGGGGCGCGGGGACGTGGCGGAGCATGAGGTGCAGGGACAAGTTAGGCTGCAGCGCCGAGACGGGACAGTGCGGGAACAAGGCGGGCTGGGGCGCGGGGACAGGGCCGGCCCGGCAGCCCCAGGAGGCCCTGTCCGAGCGCGCGACCTGCGGACCGCCCCGTTCGCTCCTCACCGGAGCGCACCCACCTCGGAAGTTCTTGATGACCAGCTTCCTGGAGCCGCCCGTGCCCCCCGGTTTGGCGGGGCCACCGGCCAACGCCGCGGGCTTGGTGAGGCCGTTGGTGCGGCCCATGAGAGCCGAGACGCTGCCCTTCCGAGGGCCCTCGTCCGCCATGGCTGGGCCGGACGCCGCCCCGCCCCGCGCCGCCCAGCTCCTCCTCCTGCCCTGCGCCCCGTCCGTGCGCGCCCGGCTCCTCCTCCTCCTGTCGGGCTCCGCCCGTGAGCGCTCGGCTCCTCCTCTTTCTGCTCGCGGCCCGGTCCGCGCGCCGGAGGTCCAACCGCCGCGGCGCGCACCGGAATGATTCGGCTCCGGTGCGCGGACTCCGCCCAAGGAGGGATCGGGGGAACTCGTGGACGTTCTACAACGAATGCTCGCGAGAGGGCAACGTGACACTCGCACCGAGTGCTTGGGAGCTTGCTGCCCAACGTCACATCGAGGGCCGGGACACCCCGGCGAAGACTTGAGTGGATAAAAGCACCCCACAACCTTGCCTCTGGGGCCACCTCACACCTAGGGCTCAGGAATGCTCCGTGCGGTGGCACGTCGAGGGTTGGGGGACGGAATACGCTACACCCATTGATCTGGGGTGCTCCAGTGAAGGGGTGGGGGGTGGGAAGACTCTGGCACACCTTCAGCGGGTGCTAGGAGCGCGCGGGACGTCTTCCCAGTGGGATCTGGACTTTTGTTCTAAGAGAGCCAGGCGCACCTCTGCACACTGAGGGTTGAGGAGCGGGTCACCCTCATCGGGGAAGGGGTGAGGAACACGAGGAGTCGGGTCACTAGCACACAGACGTGACCAGGGACGCAGGGACACGTTCCCAAGTCGGTTGGGACTCCTCCACGTCAGTCCTTCGTCCTCGCGCGCGCCCCCGCCGGACCTGAGGTGTCCCAGAGACCGCACTGACAGCTACCAAAAAGAAGTGCTCGTGCCAGCTCTGCTCAGCTTGCGCCACCCGCTCCGGAACCAACGTGCAGAGGATACAGTGTAGGGACAAGGAGCGGAGACGGACCTGCGCCGGAAGTGAGGCACTTAACGCCCGCGGCCGCTACTATGGCGCACATCACCATTAACCAGTACCTACAGCAGGTGGGTTTCGCTTGGTATCCTTGCCTACTGGCCACAGGGGTGAGTCCTGGGGCTGAGTCGGACGGTGCCGAGGGTCCTGCAGCTGGCGCTGAGGAGAGGAGTGTCTGCTGCATGCAGTGGGCAGCCTGCCTTCCTCAAAAGTTGCAGGTGCTTCCCGATGGGACAGAGGAGGATCCGAGGTGGAGGTGGCGAGATCGGGGCCACTTGTAGAAGCGGTTGTCTGTGTAGCACTGTCTGCACGAAGCACTTTGTGTCTCTTGGCAGCGGTGCCCATCAAGGTTTTGCTCGAAGCCTGCGAATGGTACAGGCAAACGGGGTTGCATCTGGGTGGAGGGTTGTGTTTGCCCTTTCTCCACAAACCTAGGAGAGAGGGCCTGTTAAGGTGTTGAAGGTGTGAATCCCACTTGGGATCCCACCTGGTACAAGAGGCAGCCAGATAGGAAAGTCTGATGAATGTTTTAACTGACTGCACAGCTGCTCATGGCTGGTTATGAATCTTGGATTTGCACTTAGCTCTATTATCAAGCCCCCCCCCCCCCCGTCTCCTGTCCCAAACACCTCAGTTTGGGTACTAGCACACTAGAAGTAGTACTTGGGTGCTTCTTAAGTAGCGGCACTATTGTCGGTGTGTGTGTGCATATATATTCACTTTGATTCTATCACAAGGCCCTCCTTGAAGAGCTCTGTAGGTGGCTAACCCATGTCTTCTCAGCTCAGAAGCATCAGTTGAAACTCAGACTCAGATTCTGGCTCTGTAGTGCAGATATTTAATACTTAACAAGATAAGGATTCTGGAGATCAGTTATCTTATTGTTGGCCAAAAGACCAATCTTTATTTCAACACATTGGCAGTAGCCTTGGCCAATGGCTACCTGTTGACAAATAGTCTCTCTTTCCCCGTGATTTCTATGCTAATTTCCCAGAAGCTCTTGGGATTGAGTTGGTTGAATTTTGCCATCCTTGCAGGTTAATAAGGTAGCCGGTTACTCTCGTGGTTGCTTGAGCCAGGAATAAAGGTCATTCCTTCCTGTCATAGGGAATGGCATGGCATCAGTGTGTGTGTGTGTGTGTGTGTGTGCTGATTCCTGGGTATCCCAGTTCCATAGTGGTGGTGTGATGGGCTACAAGGGATACCTGCATCTGTTTCAGAGAGAAACATGGAGCTTGAGGAATCCACCCCTTACAGCAAGACTGAGGTCTACTTTTCTCCAAGGTCAAACCAGAAGGAAACTATACTCCATTTCCCAAGGTTAACAGCTCTAACACACCTCTAATTCAGAACCCACATCCAAAGAACATCATAGACATCATAACCCTAAGAACAAGGACACTCCCTGTAACCAGATACTTTCAGTAGCCTGAGAACGTTGACACTGATGTATGTAACTCTTAATTTTCCTTAGGATTTGGTTTTTGAATCCAGAGTGCAATCATGTTGCACATTGCATGTGTTCTTGTTCTGGATAATGTGGGTTATCCGTGGGGCTGTGAGCTTCCTGTCCTCCAGGTCCATCTGCAGAGGTGGCTTACCCTTATGACAGTTCTTTCCCAAACCAGGTGCTGTATCAGTTGGCCAGAATATGATTTCCTGGTTTCCTTTCTGTATTGATTTTTTTTTTTTATGTGATTCTGGGCACTGAAGCTAGGGTCTATGCATCTGGGCAAGTGCTCTGTCATTCATTGAGTCACATCCTGACCCTCTTTCTGTAGGCATCTGCTGTTTGTTTTTTAGGTTAAGGAATAATTTCTGGGCTGTAGAGATGGCTCACAGGTTAAGGATACTTGCTGATCTTGCTGAGGACCTGGGTTTAGTTCCCAGCACCCACATGGCAGCTCATAACATAAAATAAATTAGTCAATTTTTGTTTGTTTGCTTTTAAAGATTAACTTTCTTTGTGTAGCACTGGCTCTCCTGGAACTCACTCAGTAGATTAGGCTGGCCTTGAACTTAGAGATCTGCCTGCCTCTGCTTCTTAGGTGCTGGATTAATAGCGTGTGCCACCAACACCCAGCTAAAATAAATAATAAAAAGTAAGTATTAAAAAATAATTCCCCTTATACTCTTTCCTTAAAAACCATTATGGATATGTATGTATGTATGTATGTGTACTTGTGTGTTTGTGTGTGTGTGTGTGTACTTGTGTGTTTGTGTGTGTATGTGTGTGTTCTCTGTACATAGTCCTGGTAGTACTGAAACTCCCTAAGTAGATCTAGCTCTCCTTGAGCATACAGAGATAGACCTCTGTCCCCCAAGTGCTGGGATTAAAGGCATGGGATGTCACACCCAGCACACACTATATTAAAGGCATGGGATGTCACACCCAGCACACACTGTATTAAAGGCATGGGATGTCACACCCAGCACACACTATGGATTAAAGGCATGGGGTGTCACACCCAGCACACACTATGGGTTAAAGGCATGGGGTGTCACACCCAGCACACACTATGGATTAAAGGCATGGGATGTCACAACCAGCACACACTATGGATTA
>JANHMN010000015.1:7647235-7663290 GCA_030674055.1 Rhabdomys pumilio | reverse complement strand
TGCACACATGGTGCATGGACATACATGGGCAGATGCACACATGGTGCGTAGACATACATGGGTACCAGATGCACACATAATGCATAGACATACATGGGTACCAGATGCATACATAATGCATAGACATACATGCAGTACATGCAGGCAAAATACTTATACACATAAAACAATAACAATAATAAATCTTTTGGTGGTTAATTTTAACTGACAAGAAGAGAATGGCATTACCTTGTGTCTCAGACTCTTAACCTAGTTCTGTTTAACGGAGACCATCTGGGTCTTACTGCATTTGTGTTAATTCCACTGAAAGGTGCTGCATTGTAGAGGCATTTGAGAGTGGGGGAAGGGAGCTGTATTTAACAACAGCTGTATTTGTTCTTGACGTAACTGAAGCCCCCAGAAACATGTATATGTGTGTGTGTTTGCACTCACATCCTTAAGGAGGAAGAGACAGCCTCAGATGTCACGGTCTTGTGACAGGGTCTCATCTCATCAGCCTGCAACTTGCCTACTAGATCAGGCTGGTTGTCTGGGATTACAAGCATATGCACCATGTTTTCTGTTGTGTTGTGTTGTTTAAACCATTGTTCTGGGAATCTAATCCAGGACCCTGTGCTTGTAAGGCTACTTCTTCACTGACTGAGTGCCCCGGCCCTGAAGCATGTCTTAAGGAGTAGCACATTGTGGTCCCCATGGCTGCTCTGCCTGCCTTCCCATACAACCCAGGGCCACTGCCTGAGCGTGGCCCTGCCTACAGTGAGCTGGGCCCTCCCTTATTGGTCACTACTTAGCAACGTACCTCAGTGAACATTTTGCCATCGCGTCAAGCCCTCTTCATCCTGCATTTGATACTGATCTTTCACCAGACCGCATGATATGTGGCTTTGTTATAGTTCTGTTTCAGTCTGTTCCAGCTGTGGTAACAGTGTGTACCATGGGCTGGTTAGCTCTAGGCAGCATTCATACCTCACTGATAAGGAGACTGACACTCCAACACAAAGCACAGGCAGTCTGTGTGTCTAGTGAGACTGCTGTCAGTCTCTGTTTCACTGATGATGTCTTTTTGCTCAGTCCTCATGGTGGAGCAAGAAAGCTCCCTGTCCCACCTCCCATTTAAAGATTTCTTCGTATTTTTAATTCTATATATGTATGTGTGTCTGTGAGTGTGGTTGCCTGTGAAGGGCATTAGATCCCTGGAGCTAGAGTCACGGGGACTTGTGACCTAATAGGGATGCTGGGGATCCAACTTAGGTCCTCTGTTAGAGCAGGATGGACCCCTAACTGCTGAGGCATCTCTATAGCCCAGAGCTCTCAACCTCTGGGTCCAGACCCTTTTGGGGGTTGCTTATCAGATATTCTGCATATCAGATATTTACATTATGATTCATAACAGTAGCAAGATTACAGTTATGAAGTAGCAATGACAATAATTTTATTGTCAGGGATCATCATAACATGAGGAAGAATATTAAAGGTTGAGAGCCACTGCTTTAGCCCTTCTGGGACCTCATCCGTAAAGGCGTTGGCCCATTCACCAGGGCTGCCTCAAGACCTGATCACCTTCCTAAACCCCTGATTTCCTAAAAGCTTTTAGGGTATGAACCAGCTTCAAAAATGGGAAGAGTCTGATTCTCTTCTAAACTCAGGGTAAGAGTGATACTTCACCTCCTTAGCAGGTTTTGTTCGGGGATGGACTGCCGTGCACAAGAGGGAAGGTTAGAGACCAATGCAAGAGGAAGCTGCAGGCTTGTGCATTAGCTCAAGGTTGCTGTCCTGGCTTGCTGTTTGTTGCTATGGTAACACCATCACCAGAGGCATCCTGCATCATAGTCCATCATTAAAGGAAGTCAGAGCAGGAACTGAAGCAGCAACCACAGAGGGGTGCTGCTTACTGGCTTGCTCCCAAGGCTTGCTCAGCCTGCCTTCCCATAGAACCCAGGATCACCAACCCAGGCATGGCACTGCCTACAATGAGGCGGGCTCTCCTCCATCAGTTACTAATTAGGAAAATACCTCAGAATCTGGACTACAGGTACACATGGACACATTTTCTCAATAAAGATTCCCTCTACCCAGCCATGTCTAAGTTTGTGTCAGGTTGACAAAGACCGACCAGGCCAACTGGGGCTGGTGTCAGCTTGACTTGAGAACAGATAGGGGAAATATGTATACACTTACAAGTTTTAAAAAGCATATATCTGAGAAGGGCTGTAGGAATAAGCTCACTGGTTAGCACTGGCTACTCCTCAGATGCATACACTATTGGAGACTTGCACCATTAATTTTGCCTGTTTGCTTTACAAAGTAAAGCCCCTTTGTATTGTTAGGCAGATCAGCAGTTGGTGAAGAAAGGGAAGAGCAAGGTTGGAGACATGCTGGAAAAAGCCGCCGAGCTGTTGATGAGCTGCTTCCGCGTCTGTGCCAGTGACACGTAAGCGGGTTCTGGGGCTCTGTCTGGAAAGGACCATCAGAGCATGCCTTGGTCTGTCGCCTGAAGAGCTCTCCCTGTACTCAGTCCTTGGTGCTGGCCACACTTTCTGCCTTCACTTTCGAAGGTCTCTGCCTGCCCGGTGCACGCAGCCTGGCTTTGTCTCCCTGTCAGCTCTGACAGCCAGGCCTCCTCCCCTGGCTCCCTGGGGGGATGCTGAGCTTCTCGTCACTGACTGGAGCATTGCTGCTCTGTCTAGTGAGGTTCAGGCTCCTGTAGACGGATCATTGAGCGTCTGGATTTTAAGTGATTGCTTTATTAGATTCTTTTGCTTTTTATGTTTGCAAGACAGGGTTTCTCTGTTCCAGGCTCTCCTGGAACGCAGGCTGGTCTCAAACTCAGAGATCCTCTTGTCTCTGTCTCCCAGATGCTTGCATGGCTTATTATATTTTTTAATATTTAATTTTTTATATCCTTTTGATCATCCCCCTCCCTTTAATTTTGTGTAATTTGTCTTAGCTGGTTTGCAACATAGCTGGTTTAATTTTTTTTCTTAACTAAACCTTCTGTCAGAGTTTCCATCTTTTTCCTAAAACTCATCTCCGCCAATTATGTAATCATGTTATTTGATTATGTGTTTACAGGAAGTGTGTGTGTGTGTGTGTGTGTGTGTGTGTGTGTGTTAGGTTGAGCATGGTCTTGCTGTATTACCCTCACTGCCCTCCCATGGTTGAAGGTCTGAGCTGTCTCAAGGCTTCTCTTTCCCGTACTCCTGATTAGCTGGCTTGTGTTGCTGTTGCTGTGTGTTTTTGTGATTGGAGACCTTGGTTCTGCCCTCTACCCTCTTTGTGTCCTTCCATGATTAGAGCTCTCAGCTGTTTCCTCACCTCTCACCACCAGTCCTAACTGACTGTCCTTCTGTAGGAGAAGGTCTCAGCCGTCTCTAGGCTCTCACTGCGCAGCCCACAGTGGATGGAGTTTCCGCCCAGCAGCTCCCACAGTGCATTGCACTTAGCACTGCCATGTGTGGATGCTGATGACTAGAGATGGAGGAGACCGCCGAGGGAGGTTTCCTGACACAGTAGCTTGATTCCTGTCTATTGAATGGACGACTGGGGTCCTTGTGGCTCAGTAGTTCTGCACAACATAACTCCCTCCTTGATCTCTGAACTGTCAGTGGTTTCTCAGATTAGATTGCAAAAAACCAAGCAGAGTGAAAATACCTGTGTTTCAGTCAAAGCGGCCATATTTGAAATGAGGTCTAGTATGGGCTGTAAAATGAGCTGTTAGACCTGAACAAGAAGGGACAAATCCGTTTAAACGGGCATTTGCCTCTTTGTTTTTTTGTTTTTTGAGATAGGATTTCTCTATGTAGCCCCAGCTTTCCTAGAACTTACTTTATAGACCAGACTGGCCTCAAACTCACAAAGATCCACCTGCTTCTGTGAGTGCTGGGATTAAAGGTGTATTCTACATGCCCAGCTGTAATGATATATATTTGAAAAATCTTAAATTAAAAAAAAAAGAAGAAGCAAAAGAAAACAAGATAGGTGTCTAGTGAGCAGGTCCTAGCCTGCTCTAAGTCAGCAGTGAGTTGCCTCTTGTGCCCGTTCCAGCGGCTGTGATCACAGAGCCGGAAGTGCACACTGCTGAGGGGTCAGCTGTGTGGCCGAGTGTTTGCTGTTCTCAGAACAATAGCCTGACGTTGACATGTGCCACAGCAGCCAGATGCTGTTTACACCAGCGTTGTTGTGGACTCGCTTCTCTGCCACGAGTACCAGGTTTCTGCTGTGTGTCCAGAGTCTGAGTTCTAAGTCTTATGTTCCCAGGAGCTGCCCTTGGGCCAGCACCCACTACAAACAAGTAATGTGTCAGGGGAGCTCCTTGGAGGGGAGTCACATAATTAATTCAACTTTCAGTTTTGTTTTCCCAATGTTCTATCATGAAAATCTACAAATATTCAACAGAATTGGGATAATTTTATAGGACAACCTCTAAGTACCACTTCTGTGAGTTTATTACATTTGTTCTTGTCTGTCTGTCCATGTCTTCTCCCTGTCCATCTGTCAAATTATCTCAATATTTCTCATCATCCTTTTTTTTTTTAAAGCACTTTTTTTTGTACATTTCCCTCCAAGTACTCCAACATCCTGTTTGCTTTTTGGGGTGAAGTGGACCTTCAGAACCGCACAGACCCTGCTGTGCTGGGTTTGACATTGGTGCCTTTGGTAGGGCCTGGTCAGCAGTGTCCTGGTATTTCCTCACTAGTGCTGCTCAGTTGTTACTTATTGTAATGTCACCTGTGGGCGCTTCAACAGTGGATTCATCGCTCTCTGTGACTCCCTCCTTGGGCTCCTCCTTATGTGTGTAAGGAGGATAGTTGTGTTGTTGTTGCTAGGAGAGAAAATGTTCTTCCAATAAATGCCTGCTCACAGCCTCCATTTACAGAGCGTGCTCATGCTGCAGAGGGCACCTGCAGCTGTTTAACTGGGTTGGCATTCTTCGGTCGAGTTTTCTTTTCTTGGCAGGTGTAGTGAGCTTCACTGATGGTGAAGAGACTAGGACTCCCAAGGGCCTCCTTTTCTCTGAGTTCTGGGATAGAAGCTGTGAGGGAAGACACTCAGTGTTGGGAGCTGGCTTGGGATGAGGATTCCTCAACAGCTGAGGTCCCTCTTCTTCTTGGTTCTGGTGTAGGGGGTCCAGGTCTTCCTTCTTGGAGGCCATGGAGGCTGTGAGGTCCACTACCCTGTCACTATATCTGTTGTTTGTTGTCATACCAAGAAATTATCTTTACAAAGTTATCATTGAGAGCAATGCCAGTCCCAGTATCCAAGGTAGAACAGTGAGTGTCACTGTTAAAGTCACAGGAGATAGTCTGGTCCTCACTGTAGCCTGGGATGCCCTTCAGTGGGCCTTGTGGTACCTGCTTCACCACCTTCTTGATGTCATCATACTTGGCTGCTTCTTCAGCTGGCGTATGAGATTCATAGACACACCTGGGGTAAAAATGCAGAAGGCCATGCATGCCAGTGAGCACCCTGTTCAGTTCTGGGCTGACCTCGCTTGTAGTCTCGGCAGGGCCAGTGAGTCCAGGGGTGATGTTCTGTGTAGCTCCTCAGCCACAGACCATGGCTTTCCAGAGGGGCTGTCCACAGTCTTGTGGATGGCGGTGATAGCATGACCTCAGCTGTCCCTGACAGGGCTGAGCAAGTTGGAGGTGCAGGAGGCATTGCTAACAAAGCTGAGAGAGTTGTCCTGGTTTACACCCATCACAGTCATGGGGTCATCAACACAAGGTAGACAGGATAACCCTTGGTCTCTACTATTAAGTGGACCCTGGCCTTCTCCATGATGGTGAAGAACCAGTAAACTCCTCAACGTAGTGGGCCCCAGCACCTCCTCATTTGATGTTAGCCGATTTCACTCCTGGAAGATGGAGATGGCCCTCCCATTGATGACATCCTGACTGTGCCATGGAACTTGCTGTGGATAGTCGTGCTGGGACATGGAGACCTTGAGGTCAAAGAAGGGGTCACTGATGGCAGCAATATCCACAACAGTACCAGCACCGAGGGCAGCTCTGGTGACTAGGTGCCTGCTATGGCTAAACTTATTCACTCCGACCTTCGCCATTTTGTGTCAGGGAAGAGGCTGGCCTGCAGGAGAAGACACAGCTGTCTCTGGGACAGGGAGGAGCAGAGAGCTGCTAATAGAGCCTTTTCTTTGGTGACTCTGGCTTGGGCTGTGGGACTTTCTCTCACAGTAGTAATTTGTCCTGGTGGTTTATTCTGTAATTGATCGCATTTGTTTGCTCTTCCCGTAGTCGTGCTGGCATAGAAGACTCTAAGAAGTGGGGGATGCTGTTCCTGGTGAACCAGCTGTTTAAAATCTATTTTAAGGTTTGCTTTGCATGCATTTTTGTAAAGTCTTGTTTTCTATCTGCCTAGGTAAATCACTGGTTTAGTTCGCCTTCTGACATGTAATAGGAAGGGATCCTAACCGCACCCACATTAATAATCCTAACAGCTGGTAGTCATTCCGTGCCTGCCAAGGGCAAGGCTTTGTTTTAAATAAAGGACCAGAGCCCAGTGGAGAGAGCCGTGCAGCGTTCTTCAGAACCAGGGCCTGTCCTGTGCCACAGATGCAAGTAAGAACTGGAGGTTCATGAAGATCTGGTTTAGGACAGCTCATGGAAATGCAGCTACTTCAGACACAGGCTCCGAGCACTGAGTGGCCAGCCCTGTGGGGATGGAATGGCTGAGCATTTGGTGACTGGTCCTTGTAATGGGGCTTGTATGTGGTCACTCTTGAGCCTCCATCTTGTGTTGTGATATTGACCTTATGGAACTAGGGGACTGTGTAGACATGTGGACTGACAAAGGAATCAAGTTTGCCTCATCAAGACAAGTGGGTAAAGGGCAGCCTGCCCCACGTCACTAAGAATCTGGCTTTCACTTCATGGGACATTTAGTTTGTCCTAGTGTGCGGCCTGAGTGCAAGCTTCTCCTCAGGCGTTGGCTCTGACTCCCCTCACAGAGTCCAAGCGTCTCGATTGTATGTTGTTTGTACCAGGTAGTTTTTGTTTTTTTACAGAAATTTTGATGACTTGAAATTCATATTTAAAAAGCAGAACAGAAGTTCATGTCTGTCTTTCTGTCTGCCTGTTCTGTTGATACTGCTTATCAATATTTTAAATGGTTTCTTCTTTATTATAGATCAACAAACTCCATTTGTGTAAACCTCTTATCAGAGCCATCGACAGCTCGAATCTGAAAGATGACTATAGCACGGCGCAGAGGATTACGTACAAATACTACGTTGGGCGCAAGGCCATGTTCGACAGTGACTTCAAGCAAGGTATGTTGATAGCTCTATTCCAGTGTCTGGGTAAAACATGTGTTCTGCCTTATCGGACTGACACTGATAGTCTCAGAGCATAGAATGTGTATTTTATTAAAGAGGGACGGGTGTGTAAACCAAGTCCAAATGAGAGAAAGAGAGCAAGTGAGCATGTGCACCCCCCCCCATGTGAATGTCTGCCATGTGTGTTGTGCAGACCTCCACAGAAGTCAGAAGGACGTGTTTGATCCCCTGGAGCTGGAGTTACTTACAAGTGGGTCTGGGAACTGAACTTGGGTCCTTTGGAAAAGCAGGAAGCACTTTTGACTACTGAGTCATCTGTCCAGTCTCTTCTTTGCTTTGTTTTTTGAAACAGGGTCTCACTCTGTAGCATAAGCTGTCTTGGAATTCACTATGTAACCTAGACTGACCTCAAATTCATGGTTATCCTCCTGCCTCAGCCTCTTGAGTGTCCTGGGATTACAGGGAGGGGATACTACACCTAGATTTACTGTATTTTTAAAATTTAGTGTGTGTGTGTGTGTGTGTGTGTGTGTGTGTGTGTGTGTGTGGTGTGAGTTTTGGTGTGTGTGTGCCATGGCTTCCTCATAGAGGACAGATGACAACTGTGGAGCTGGCTCTCCCTATCCCACCTTTACGTGAGTCTTGGGGAGTGACCTCGGCTTCTCAGGCTTCACAACAAGCCCTGTGCCCAGCCATCTTGTGCCCAGCCATCTTGTGCCCAGCCATCCTGTGCCCAGCCATCCTGTGCCCAGCCATCCTGTGCCCAGCCATCTTGCTGGCTTCTATATTTATATATCTATATTCCAAGTGCTTATAATTTTGGCAATAAATACTTATACAAGTGAATAATACCTTGATCTCTGTAGGGTTCCTAATGCGTGTCGGAGTGCCCAAGCCACCCTGCACCCTTCCTTTGAGGTGCTCTTTGAGTAGGGTACGATGACTGTTTTCTCTCCGTGGAGCTTGGGGACAGAACTTGGCCCCACTGCAGCCTCAGTAACTGAAGTCCCAATAGACTGACCTTGCGGCAGTCAAGGCTGCCCTTAGGCCTTGCTCTATAGTGTGTGTTTGTGACTTTGAGAAGCTGTGTGGTGACGTTGTTGCTAGTGGCCTGCCTGTCCACTCTCAGAGCCAGGCTCTGTGCGTTTAGCTCTGTGAGTGTCAAGCATGAGGCTGCCCTGGGCTCTTCTCTGTGGACAGAAAGTGGACGTTGATTTATTTTTAAATTATTTTTTAAAATGAAGTAAGCACACTTTATGAATTCAATTATAGAAACAGCACACAGATGGATTAAGGTAGCTACTCAAAGAAACACGTGTGCGGTCCAAATTCTGTCCTCTGGTGAACTGTGTGCTGCTAGGGCGGACATCCCGAAGCTGTGGAGCTTTGCTCAGCTTGTGCACTCACTGTCACTTCCCTACTTATACACTGTCTGCCACATAACAGAGCCAGCGACCGCAGAGGTGAAACCAGAAAGCGTTAGCTTTCCGTCCTCTCATGACGCATGTGTCCCTCTGCCCACCGTCTGTCCTTCCTTAGCACCTAGTGTCACCCACTCTGAGTGACCTTCCTGAATCCCATTCTGCAGCCACATTCTGAGCTGTTTGCTGGGACCTGCACCCAGAAGAGAATGGGTGTGCTTTTCTTAAGGGGTTTGGGCCACTTACGGTGCCTTTCAAGTTTAACTAACAGTAACAACATCCCGTTTTGTGTATGGACCACGTTTGACTCTGTGTTCACCTGTTGATGGATGTCAGGATTGGTTCCATTTCCTTGCTGTCGTTAAGCAGAGCAGCAGTAAAGTTGGATGTGCAGATGTCTGTGATAGGCGTCATGTGCTCACGTGTGGGATGTCTGTGATAGGGCATAGCGTGCTCACGTGTGGGATGTCTGTGATAGGCCTCGCATGCTGATGTGTGGGATGTCTGTGATAGGCCTCGAGTGCTCATGTGTGGGATGTCTGTGATAGGGCATAGCGTGCTCACGTGTGGAATGTCTGTGATAGGCCTCGCGTGCTCACGTGTGGAATGCCCGGGTCCTGTGGTGGTTCTGTTCTTTAAGACTGATTTATGTAATGACTGTATTGGTTTGCACTCCCACCAGCAGTGAATAAGGGTTTTTCTTTCTCTACATCATTTCTCGTATTTGTCGACAAATTTCTTTCTTAAAAGATACTTTTTCAGATTCATTTTATTTTGAGTTAATTATATGTATGTGTGTTGAGGGTTAGCTGGGGAGGCGGTATTTGCATGCCTTGTTCATAGAGGCCAGAAGCTTCAGATCTCCCGGAGCTGCAGTTACAGGCATTGTGAGCTGCCAGATGTCAGTGCTAGAACCTGGGAACTGAACTCAGGTCTTCTGGAAGAATAATGTGGGCTCTTAACCTCTTAGCCTTCTCTCCAAGGCAATTGGCGACAGAGTTCATGATGCCAGCCATTCTGACTGTAGTGAGTTGTAATACCAAAAGTAGTTTAACGTGCATTATCCAGTGCCCTGTTTCTAAGAAGGACATGTACTCCCTTTTCCAGGAGATAGCAGGAAGTTAGCTTCTGAGGGCTGGTTGCTTAGCCTCTTTCGCTGTCAGGCCTGAGGCTCTGTGACAGCAGAAGACTGCACCTTGTGTGTGGAGCTCGCCTTTGCTTGAGCTCTCACTTGGGCTTGCGTTGTGTCTCTTCCTTTTCACCTATGCCTCAGTAGGTGGTCAAGCTTCCACAGAGGGCTCTCCTTGATCATTGCCTTTTCTCTTTTCTGTCTTAAACAGAAAGCCTAAGTTAGGAGCATTAGAGATGACATCACATTGGTGTGGCATTCCATAGAGAGCTCAGTGATACTGGGGAACCCTAACATGGCCAGGGCTGGCGTATTCACACTGCCACCCTAACATGGCCAGGACTGGCGTATTCACACTGCCACCCTAACATGGTCAGGGTTGGCGTATTCACACTGCCACCCTAACATGGCCAGGGCTGGCGTATTCACACTGCCACCCTAACATGGCCAGGGCTGGCGTATTCACACTGCCACCCTAACATGGTCAGGGCTGGCGTATTCACACTGCCACCCTAATATAGCCACACTGCCACCTCATGCTTTCTCTCCCAGCTCTTCCAATTTACTTTAAACCCGGATGGTCTTGAGCTGCCTTCGGGGTTGCTGAACTATTTTGTGTTCTGAAAAAGGTTAGCCCTCTCCCTGAGTATTCTGTCTCAAGCTCTGTTTGGAAACCACCCATCCATCTTTTCTCCCTCCCTCCCTCCCTCCCTCCCTTCCTTCCTTCCTTTCTTCCTTTCTCTTAAAAAATTAATTTCTTGAGAATTTCATACAGCGTGTTTTGAGTATATTCATTCCTCCCAACTACCCCCAGGTGCATTCCCCCTTCCTTGCCTCTCCTTTGATTGTTTCTTGTCATTTGTCTTCCTGTTTTAGTTCCCTGAGGGTTCACAGGACCTTCACTCCTGGCTGTCAGGTTTATTCCCTTCCTTCTCTTCCTGTCAGCCTTTTCTTTTCTTTAAGATTTATTTTTATTTTATTGAATGTTGCCTGCATGTATGTAGGAAGTGCACTGTGTGCATGCAGGATCCATCCAGGGCAGAAGACAGTGTCTGATTCTCTGGAACAGAAGTTACAAATGGTGTTAGTCCCCCAGTGTGGGTTTTGGAACCAAACCTGAGTCCTCTGAGAGGTCTTAACCAAACAGAGCACACAGAAACTTAACAAGCCCATGTGTGCTGCCCGTGTGTACTCTTGGCTGTGGACTTTCCACTACAGCTCCACCTAAAGGACCACAGTAGGAGCACCTCTGGGGCTGCTTAGTGAGACAGCTGGGGTGGGTGACCCGGGCCTGCCCCAGTGACAGTTACCTCCAGGTGTGAGATTAGTGCTTCACTTTTGCATAGGCACACTGTCTGAGAGCAGAACTGGCTCTCAGTACAGACTTCCTCAGCCCCAGACTCCAGTCTGTGGGAGGTGACCTGTGCTTCCAAATGTATTTGTTGTTTTGTAGTCATGGCCTAACAATCCAGAAGAGACTTTCGTAGCAAGTGGGATTCTTACCTGTGCGGGCAAGTCTGTCTCTCAACACTGCTCCTCTCTGAACCTTCAGGCTTTGCACCTGAGGAAAGGCTTGTTCCTGCTCACCATCTTAACAAGTCTCAATAGTGAGGTAACCCTCTGAGTTCGATGCTGGGTGTCACTGGACAGTCTGCTTGAGGGAAAGGCCTCTTGGCACACTGAATATTTATTCTCTGTATTCTCAAATCTATTAGGTTCAGACTCTTTACCTGAAATAGGAGCCCCTTTAAAAGTTGTGGGCGGAACAGACTTAGATTCCAGGTTATTCAGTGTTTGAGCACATGGTGGTTTAAGTGGCAGGCTCTCTGTGTGCTGCCCACGGTGGGCTTTCTCACTTCTGAGTCTGAGTAGGGTAGTAGAGACGCTGCATTTGTGTTTCCAGCTTTAATAGTAATCTACTGACCTGCAGATGACTGTAGCAAATTAGAATCTCAGCAGAAGTTAATGTACATAGTTCCATTAACTATGCCATCTCTGACCACCATGGCAGGCCAAGGACACCCAGGCAAATCCTCGATGAATTTGGGGCTGTGGATTTGACTTAAGAAAAGTCACTGGTGCAGAAATGAGGTGGGGCTGCCGTTACTGATGTGGGAAAGGAAAGCTGCCCTGCCTTTTGCACCAGGGTTGTGGTAGAATAGGCGGGGGTGAGCATGCTGGGCTGTGTGCTCGGGTCTGATATGAGGGCCTGCTCTCTGCAGCTGAGGAGTACCTGTCGTTTGCCTTTGAGCACTGCCATCGCTCCAGCCAGAAGAACAAGAGGATGATTCTGATCTACCTGCTGCCAGTGAAGATGCTGCTGGTGAGTGCATGGAACAGACTTTGTAGCTCTCTGTGGTGCGCTTGTGCTGAGGGATGTGCTGGACCTGAGCACAGCCCAGGGCACAGTGTGCACAGCATGCCCACACAGCGCGCCCGCACGGCGCCAAGTCCTTCCAGAAAGTCTGAACTGTAATAGTCATATAACAAGGGAAACAGTATGTGGTACTTAATTCTTTTTAGAAGCTAAAGTCATTTCACTGAGTTAACTAGAAAGAAAAAACACCATTCCAGTCTGCCTATGGGAATCTTAATCATAATAAATATTTTAGAGACAGTCTTATGTACCTCAGGTTGGCTTTAAACTTAATGTAACCTAGACTGTCCTTCAGCTCTGATCCTCTGCCTCCACTTCCCAATTGATGGGGTCACATGTGTGCATCACTGTGAAGGCCAGTTAACACTTGAACAGGAAAGCCACAGAGGCAGACACCCTAGTCAGTCGGTGTAGCGTCAAAGTAAAGTGCTTCTTTTTCACATCTAAGACGAGTCATAGCTGTGGGAGGCAGATAGTGCTGCCTGTGGCTGAAACAGATCGTTGAGGAGAGCTTATGATAACGGGAAAGCAGTGAGGTCGTTCCTCTCACTCCCACTCCTGCTGATGAGTGGGCCAACCATTCTTAGCTCACTCCTGAGAGGAGTTCCCCAGCCCTGTGCTTACCCGGCATCTCTTCAGTTACCACCGCTCTCAGTCCATAAGTGGAAGGGCTTATGAGGTCACGACTGAGGTCGTACCCATTGACTTGCAAAACTAGTGCCCAGGTTTCCTGATCTCCTGACCAGAGTTGCTGTTCTCTAGCTTACTGATACATCGATGTTCTGTTTCTCTGTGTGACTGCAGTCACAGTCACTCAGAGGGTGACTGTCCCTCCTTCCACTCTGCGGGGATTGAACTCGGGTCCTCAGGTGTGGTAGCAGGTGCCTTGACCTGCTGAGCCTTCTACCTGGTACAGCCTGGGATGTAAAATCCTTGTTCAGTTTCATACATTTGGTTCGCTGTGCTTTGTCTGTTTCTCTGTTCAAAGGTAATTTCTTGATGGGAATCTTACTGATCTTAAAAGTGGGAATGTTGGGACTGGAGAGGTGGCTCAGGGGTTAAGAATGTTTGCTGCTCTTGGAGACATTTGAAATTGGGTGCCTAGTGTCCATGTCAGGTAGCTCACAGCTGCCTGGAACTCCAGCTCTGGGGGATCAAATACCCTCTTGTGGCCTCTGGGCACCTGCACATGTGTGACATACACTCAGACATACTTGCATATACATTTTTTTTTTAAGTGAAAGCGTTTCTGTTATGGAAAACTAACTTCTGTCTTAGGGTCACATGCCGACCATCGAGCTCCTGAGGAAATACCACCTGATGCAGTTTTCAGAAGTGACTAAAGCTGTGAGGTAGGCCCGTGCTGTCACACTGTTTAAGAGCAGGAGGCTAATAGGGATTGCGTACATGTTGCCCTGGAAACCCTGTTGACCTCTCTGTCTGGGATTTTGCTCTGTGACCCTCGTGTATTTCTCCTTACCCAGTGAGGGCAATCTGCTGCTGCTCAATGAGGCCCTGGCAAAGCACGAGACTTTCTTCATCCGCTGTGGCATCTTCCTCATCCTCGAGAAGCTGAAGATCATCACTTACAGGAACCTCTTCAAGAAAGTGTGAGTGCTGGGCTGCCGTGCAGGCCGTATTAGGTGTGAAAATGCAGACACAAGGAAAGCCGCTTTCAGCAAGGTGGAAGGCAAGGACTGGCAGCTGAGGTTGTTTTCTGAACTCTATATACACCTCTGCATTCTCACTCACAAATACACACCCTACACACACACACACACACACACACACACACACACACACACACACACACTCACGCACGCTCGCACACAGAGCAAAAAAGAAAGTGGGCTGCCTTGCAACGAGATCCCTTGGGCAGATGGTGCAGCCCATTGTAGCCTATGGGGGCAACATCCTGACCCTCTGGGGACAGAGACTGACCATGAAGGCTGTGTAATGACATAGCTTGGCAACAGACTCAGCATGAGCTTGAGGTGTGAGACACCTCCTGCCTGTCCACGCTGTTGAACCATCATCCTCTTCCCTTTGTTGTCGTGGCAGCTGGCTTATCCTCTGTTACTCTGTTACCACCATGTGTGTCAGGGAGTTTAATATGATGGTTCCTTTTCCTGTGTGATGCTGAACACTGGCTCTTCTGAGATCTTGTCCCTTCCTCTCAGACACACAGAGACCTTTTTACAGCTGAAGGCAGTCTGTCACAAACAGTAAGGAGGAGTCGAAATGACAGGACATCTCAGAGTTATGATAAAGTATGCATTGAAGATTTAATAAATACTCAGGAAATATCTAAATATCTATTCATACAGTGGATGCTTACAATACCAAGCTTAGATACTATTGTACTTAATAGCCATTGTTTGTGGGCTGTGTTTTAGGGTGTATCTTATCAGTAAGAACTTAAAATATGTATAAACATTTGCTTACCAAAGGATGTCATTTCCTGTCCTCCGGGCCCTCCTCTTGTCCCTGAAGTACTGAGTCTTGTTACTTACAGTGGTTTCTTTTCTTTGTAGATACTTGTTACTTAAGACACATCAGCTGTCTCTAGATGCCTTTCTGGTTGCTTTGAAGTTCATGCACGTGGAAGACGTGGACATCGATGAGGTCCAGTGCATTCTGGCCAACTTGATATACATGGTGCGTGAGTCTGCCTGTTCTCAGCAGGGCTGTGATGTGGTGCTGACGTCACCAGAAGACCTTTTCTATTTATGAAGGCATTTTCTAGTAGAACTAATTTTTTCCCCAGTAAATACTATTCAAAGGGCCTTGTGTGGGTCAGTGCTGAGGGCTGTAACCTGCATTATCGTGTTCTCTACCACATGTGTCCCCAGGGAAGGACGTGGTCATCATCGTGACACATCCAATGTGACTGAGACTCAGAGGTGTAAGCCTCTATCTTTTTCTCTGTTTCAGGGTCACATTAAAGGCTACATCTCCCATCAGCATCAAAAACTGGTCGTCAGCAAGCAAAACCCTTTCCCTCCACTGTCCACAGTATGCTGATGCCCAGGCCTGTAGATACAGCTGTCCTCTGTCGCTCACGTCTTCTGGTGCTTCCCCAGGACCACTGCAGCAGTCGCCAGCACCTGAGGGACTAGCCATGTGCTCCATGTCCTAACTCATGCCAGCCTTGCCGAGACCTAAGATTCTTTTTCAAGATGGACAGTCACCCTGCTGCTGGCCTCTGGTGCTTGTGAACATCTGGGAAGGAGACAGCTATGCTTCAGTTTTATGTTGTTTTATGGAGACTGTCTTTGTAACATTTTGTACTGTTTTCTTTTTTTCTTTCTTTTTTTTTTTTTTAAAGGTAATCCAAATTTATACAAGTGGCATGTTCTTTACTGTATGTTAGATAATGCATCTATTTTCATATGCAGAATCTCAGCATGTTGTGAGCTCAAAATGCTGGGTTAGCTTGAGGCTTCTTTTTAAAAAGTAGAATTTGTGGGGTGGAGAGATGGTTCAGTCAAGAACAGCTCGTGCTCTGCCAGAGGACGTGTGTTTGATGCCCAGCACCCACGTGGCAGCTCACAACCATCTAACCCCAGTTCTAGGGGATCATTGCCTTCTTTGGCCTCCATGGGCTCCTGCACACATGTGTACATAAGCTCACTCAGGCACACAGGCATACATACCTAAGTAAATCTTTGTTTAAGAAAAGCAGAATTTAGTCTGATGTAAATTTTTCAGCTCTCTGCTCATTTTCTAGCAGTTCTAAAGGCTGTGGGACGCAGACAAGGCCTGGCTGTGGGGCTCCGGTGATGGCCCCGTCCTCTGCCTCTCTTCTGTCTCCTACAGCCACTGTCCTGCCGGGCC
>JANHMN010000015.1:7627780-7647225 GCA_030674055.1 Rhabdomys pumilio | reverse complement strand
GTCCTCTGCCTCTCTTCTGTCTCCTACAGCCACTGTCCTGCCGGGCCCTCACTCTGCAGCTGCATCTAGCTTAACCATGTCCAGAAACCCTTCCTCTAGACAGTTAGCTTGGGCACAATGCATCCCACAGTACTGAAGACATTCCAGCTTCTCCTTCTCTTCAATAAATAAATAGTTTATTTATTTTGTGTGCATTGGTGTTTTGTCTGTTTAAGGGGGTCAGATCCTGGAGTTACAGATAGCTGTGAATGGCTACATGGATGGTAGGAATTGAACCCAGGTTCTCTGGAAGAGCAGCCAGTGCTCTTAACCACTGAGCCATCTCTCCAGCTCCCGATACTCCAACTTCTTAAGAGTGTACATTTCCTCTGTGTGTTGTTTATTTTGTTCATTTGTCCAGTATGTATGTATGTATGTATGTATGTATGTATGTATGTATGTATGCATGTATGTATCTCTCTCTCTCCAATGTAGAGTCTTTTTATACAGCCTGGCTGGTCTGGAACTCCATGTAGACCATGCCATGCTTCCTCATAATTGTCTTCTTGTCTCTGTGTCCCCAGACCAAGTGCTTGGGATTACAGGTGTGTGCCCCTGCGTGAGGCTTGTTCCCGTTTATGAGAAGTGCACTAAGGAGGGAAAGCTAACTATTTGTTAAATCTCTGCAGTTATTGTGCGGGAGCGTATGTGTTCTCCACGGGGCCTGGTGCAGGACTCCCCTTACATGGCTACTTCATTAACATCGTCTTGCAGGATGACAAAATCACTCACCACTGTGCGGGAGGCACCAACATCCTGACTTTGCCCAAATCTTTGCCTGGTCAGGACTTGTGGCTTTTGGCTTTTGTCTGCTCCATGTGATGGGATATGGTCCTGGGGATTAGAGGTGGCTCACTCCTATGGTTGGTGTGGGCTTGAACTCACTGGGTGCAGTGCTGTGTACATGGACAGCTTGTATTCTCCATGTCGCCATCTCCAGCAGCTGAAGCTGAGTTCCAGAACAGGGCCAAAAGAAGTGGTGGTCTGTGTTATGAATCGCACCACTCCAGCTGAGCACACTGCCTGTGCCCCACTCTGATGGAGCAGGATGTCCTGCAGCTTGTATGTCCCTGGTCATGTCCCATGTCCCCAAGACTACTCTCTGAATGAGTAGCCCATGGTGTACAGAGAAGCATCTGGCATTGAGTATGGCCCCAGGCTGGTAGAGCTGATGGTGTCCACCAAGGCTGAGCCTGCCCTTCTGTGTCCTCTATGGTGTTACCACCTGCAGAGCCACCATGAACTGATCCAATAAAGTGGTATTCTTGTAACAGTTCAAATATTGAGGTTGCTATGAGCATCCTGGATCCCATCCTTCTGAGTTAGAAGCAACAGAATCAGCTTTTCAGGCTGCTTCAGGTAATTTATTAAACAGTGACATCCCAAGTCAGAAGCTGATTGAAGTGATGAGTAGTTGAACTTGTCAGTTAAAGAAGCGACCTCTCCACAGCGTGTGCCTGTGTGCTGCCTCTCCACAGTGTGTGCTTGTGTGCTGTCTCTGGTGTCCCGTGTGTGGGCTCTTAGTTTATGGGCACATAGACCCATACATTATTGTGACTAGTTTGCATCGACATCAAATACACTTACCCCTTGCCTAAGGGTACACTGGTTTGGCCCATTATTGTTCTTTTGAGACAGTGCCTTACTTTGCAGCCCAATCTGTCTTTGCACCTGGGACTCCCTACCTCAGCCTCAGTTTACCTGTCTTTTCCTGTCCTTTGTAAATGTCATCATAGCCACACTTCATCTATCCCTCTTAGAGATGAGGGTGCTGAGCGAGGCACAGGAAACTAAGATCTTGTGTAAGCACAGCCTCACCGACTGCAGGACACAGCTGACAGGCTGCTGCACTCCCGGGATCTGCTGATTCACCCAGTATGTCCAGGTGCAGCCTTGTCAAGAGGTCCACAGCTCTCTTCCAGGATTAAGCCTGTTCTCCTCTCCCTAGCAGAATCAGAATGCGGCTACCCTTTTGTCTCATTGGTAACTCAGACACTTCTGTTCCAGAGATGTCTGTGACAGACAGTCCAACTGTGACACAGTTGTTCCATCTCTCTCCACTCAGCTTCCACTCAGTAACTCAGCTGGTTTATGACTGATAATTGATTTTATTTCACAAATCTTATTTTTTTTCCTAAAGGCCCCTGTTTAGATAAAAAATTATCAAGGAAACTCCCTGCTGACTGGCTTTCATAGGGCCAGAAGTCCCGGGCTAGCGACAGGAACAGCAAAGGTAACAATGGTCTTACCCAGTGCTGGATCCTCATCTACAATCCTGACATGCCAGGCAAGATGTGCACACTGGTGCAATTGTGGCATAACTATTACGGGGTAAATAACTGCTTTTTGGTTGATTTTGAGGCCTGCTTTACAGGGACTCCATGCCAGAAGCTATAATCTCAGCCCAAAACTTGTGACTGGGGAGATTATAGGCCTAGGGTAGAAGCTGCTAGTGTTACTTTGTTAAATGGTTATGTCAAAAATGACCTTCTAAATATTTATGCTTGTACCCATGGAGCTGGACTGTCCACAGCTTTGGTCAGAGAAGCCGCTTTTCACAATGGGCCGCAGTTAATGCAAGGACGCATCATTAGTCAGTGGTGAGAGTAAGGGGCTGAGGGTTCAGTCCTGAGTGGGACATCTTAATCAACAGGCCCCAACTCTCTTACACCCACACCTCTGCCTCCTCCGAGGCTGAGGAAAAATTGTCAAAGAGAATGGGGACGCGCATACAGCTGAGACATGGCATGAAATGCTGCCTTCTGGTCAGACATTCACAGCAGCTGGGGTGACCTGCTCAAGACTGCACAAGATCAAGCCAGACGAGATTCTGACATAGGTGGGGGTGTACTCCCTGCCCCACTCCTCACTGGGGAGCTGTTGATAGTTGATCAAGGCTAAGGAAAGGAAAAATGTGTGGTTTTGAGGGTGTTCCAGTGGGGCTCCAGTGGATGGCCCCACACCATACACACAGAGGCAGTGTTAACTGAGCTTAGTGGATTCTCAGAAAAAAAAAAAAGACACATGTGAGGGACACACTGAGGGAAATATAAATGGAGTTGGAGAAGGGAAACGGCGTGGGTGTGGTCACATTTCATTGTACGTGTGTATGAAATTCTCAAGAGTAAAGAAACACGTAAAGTTCCAAGGAACGAGAGGTCATCTTCCAGTGCTAACTGAGAGGATTTGACCCTCTGGCAGCCATGTTTTTGGATTTCTGCTACTTCATGATCTGGTTAAACCACATGGAGTATCTCGAGACTGCAGTGAGGAGGAGCACGCGTGATTGCCCTGATGGTGGTGGCGAGCCTAGGATCCCCGTGAGGAACCAGGTGCCCTTGTGTTCACGGGCCACCACACTTCCCTCCACCCAAGGCCCCATCACCACTCTGCCCTTCTCACAGCTTGTCCTCGTGGTGACGGTTACATTCAGGATCTGTTCACATTCCTCTCCATCCACTTGTGTGACTGAAAGCATCATCGGGATGGTAGCCAGGTCTGTGCCATTGAGCAGCCAGCCGCTGAGGAGACCTTCTGTTCTAGGGATGAGGACATTCTCTGCAAAGTCCCTCTCCGGGATACAAACAGGGAGCCCCGAGCTGGGACACTGCAAGGGCTTCTCCAGCTCCAGCAGTGAGACGTCATTCTCCCTCGACTCCTCGTCGTATCGCATGTGCACATGAATGCTCTTGATCCCGATCCTCAGGTCAGCATCTGAAATCATGAGCAACCAGCCAGTTTACAACATTTCCAAGAGTGAGATAGCCACCAGGAACTGATGGCTCAGTGAAACCCTGGTGGGCAGCAGCCATGTTCCTCCCGGACTTGAGTGTGGATCACAGAGTGGGCCAAGCCGACTCATTTCCTGGGTCTCTTCACACTGTCCTCTAAAAAAGTCAAATGTTTATTCTGGAATACAGGACAGCACGGCAAGTGGTTAGAAAACAGGAGATGCTGAAAAGAAACGGCTTCAGGCCCATCTGAACCTGCTGCTCAGGCTTGGCTTCTCAGCACATTTGGCTCCTTCAGGCGGGGTCTCGGCTACCAGCTTGTTCACTTAAGTATTTAATGATAAGCACTGAGACACACTCACTTCAAGGCTTAAATTTGACATCCATAGCTGGTTATAGGAACTTTCCAATGGGGAGAAATGATCGTCTGCGTTTTAGGGGTGGAGAATGAAGCTACAGATAAGTCTTGAGATGAGATGGGATTGTAGCCCAAGATGACAGGGAGGAGGGATTTGAACCTGACTCCTCTGGGAGGAGGTATTTGAACCCAGCTCCTCTGGCCCTCAGCCAGCCCTCCATGTCCAGGTGGTGGCTTTACTGCTGGGACTCGTCCCGTACTAAATGCTACTTATCACTGGCCTGCTGTGTGCACATTCTACCAGACATGTCTTGGTTGTCTATGCTTACCATTTATATTACTGATGCTGATTCCTGTCATGCCTTAAAAACAAAATTTCCAGTAGAAAAAAAATAAATCATGCCATCCCTCTGTTGGATTGCTTTACTTACAAGAGCCTAGAAAGCTCAGGGAAGAGTTACTTACTTGCTTTTACACTGATGTTGCTGTATAGTAATGAACACTTTGCTGTTGTCAACACGAAGTCTTCCTGTAGTAACACGCCAGCACAGAAGTCTTCTCCTTCGGAATTTGTTAATCTGACCTTTACAAAAAGAAAATGGCTGTTAGGAGCCAGTGTGACATCAGGGAAGAGTAAAGCTGAGTGGGTGTCCTGGGCACCAGGGGACAGTCAGTCACTGTCCACATCCCACTGTCTCTTCTGTGGTGTCTCCGACGCTGCTGCCAAGGTTTGAGGCCCTTCCTGACAAAAGAGAGTAATGGCTGTTAGATTGTCCCTCCCCCTGGAACAAGGGAAACAGGCAGAATTGAAGGGCTGGTCACTAGGGACATTGATCTCTCAGGGACTAGAGCTTTTGTGATTCCTGACTTTGTATAGTGCAGGGAGAGTGGTATGGATAACCCAGGCAGAGCCCACAGAGTGGCAAGGGAGCAGAGAGCCCCCGGAGACACAGTGGCAGCAGTGAATCCTAAAGGAGAGGACGCTGGTGAGCTGCAGGCACTGCCAGTTGTCAGGAGTCATATGCACGCATGTGTGGAGAGAAACTCCTCAAGGCCAGGGAAGCTTACTCAAAGGGTCAGTGGGGACTGCTTATGAATGCTCAAAGTAATGTGTTATACCAGCCAGTTGAAATGTGGCCAAGCAGTTGGTGTACACAGCAGAGTCTTGTCTCTGTAGAGGAGCAGCTGGCCCCAACCACTGCACTGGCCTTCTCCAGCAAAGCCTCAAAGTGAGGTACAATTGCATTAAGCTGTTTCGAGGCATCTTACTCTGTTTCAGAGCATCAATGAAACATACTTACAGAGCACAAAGCTTTCTGTAAACAATAAGTTATAGTTCACATGCTCTGAAAGCCAGGCAGAAAAAAAGCACCCCACGATCCATGTTCCATACTGAGGAGATAAGTCAGCCAAGCTGACTCAGAACCAACTGTGTGGGCACAGTGTAGGGCCAATAAAGCAGTGATCACTATTCCTGAAGCCCAAATAACTAAGTAGAGAGAAAACCCAAGTTAAATTTAGGTGATGGTCAAGGGCTGGAGAGATGGCTCAGTGGTTAAGAGCACTGATTGCTCTTCCAGAGGTTCTGAGTTCAATTTCCAGCAACCACATGGTAGCTCACAACCATCTGTAATGGGATCTAGTGCCCTCTTTGGGTGTGTCTGAAGACAGCGACAATGTACTCATGTACAATAGATAAATACATCTTTAAAACAGAAAGTGTAAGTGATGGATAGAGTACCGGTTGTAGATTAACATCAGATTAGATGCTGAAGGAAAAGATTTCTGATCTTGAAGATGGCAGTTGACATGATTCAGATGAAGGCAGACAGAGAGGATCCTGGAAGCTTACCCACCCACACTGTCTGCCTCACCCCACACTGTGTCCATACACACCTGCACTGTGTCCATACACCCACACTGTGTCTGCACACACTCACACTGTGTCCGCACACACCCACACTGTGTCCGCACACACCCACACTGTGTCTACACACCCACACTGTGTCCTTGTGTCTGGATACATCCACACTGTGTCCACACACCCACACTGTGTCTACACACCCACACTGTGTCCTTGTGTCTGGATACATCCACACTGTGTCCACACACCCACACTGTGTCCGCACACACCCATACTGTGTCCGCACACACCCACACTGTGCCTGCACACACCCACACTGTGTCTACACAGCCATACTGTGTCCTTGTGTCTGGATACATCTACACTGTGTCCACACACCCACACTGTGTCCACACCCACCCATATTGTGTCCACACACCCATACTGTGTCCGCACCCTGGGCCTAGCTAGGTTATTCACAGTCTGATAAACATAGTTCTGGATCCTTTTGCAGCAGAGGGAGATTGTTACTGAAGTCCATAACTGGTCAAATACAGAGAGTAGGTAACTGTGGGATCCCCCACCCTGTTACTTACTCAAAATATCTTCAGTGCAACCCCCAGCCCTATACTTTAGACTCAGGGGGGCTTCAGGTAATGGAAGAAATTATAAAATCCAGAGGACCAGGATGCCTGGTGTGAGGTAATGTGCTCTAGACATGACAGGGAAACTATAGCTATGAAATAGCAACAATGTAGCTGCCTAAACAAAACTGCATAATGACAACACAAGCCAGCTTGCTAATATGAGTGCAGAAATTTCACAAAGTGCTCATTCTTAAAGAGCTGCCAGTGGATGAGTACTGAGAGAGGAAGAATCCTTTTCTTCAGGGACCAGCTAATAGGTTATTCCATCCCAAGTGGCCAGCCCTGAACACATATACGGATGAACAACACTAAATGGATTTAGTAGGTTTGTGTTCCCCTAACTCCCTCTCAAATTCATGACCTCTTCCTCTTTAACTATTATTGCAACACACACACACACACACACACACACACACACACACACACACACTACTGGATCCATTTAATGCTGCTTGTATGTATGTATGTATGTATGTATACATATATATGAATAAAATAAAAACTGATTTATTTTATATGTATGTCTATTTAGATATAAAAATATTAAAGCTATTTTCATCCGTTCTTACTTATATTACTGTGACACCTGGAAACGTCTTCACTGCCTACATGGTGAGTACTACACCCGCTTTGAGCGGGCCTGGGATGTGTAATGAAGTAGAGGACCGAGTCTGCCATAGAGAGTCATGAACAGAGTGGAAAATAGGGAAATCAAAGCCAAGATGGTGGCATAGAACCCTAAGGACCACACATTGCTCATGTTGCAGAGTTACAAAGCAGAGCAAGGACTCAATTACTGACCAAGTAACTGGGACTTACAGTGAGGGACGTAGATGTGGGGAACAGGGAGAATCCTATGTTATTGTTGCCAAGTTGCAGATGATCCCTGTCGAGAGCAACTGTCAGGTGAGCAGGCCTCCAATGCTTAAATTCTAAGTCAGTCAATGGAAAAGGAGAGCAAAGAGAAATGGGAAGAAACAGTAGCTTGGAGACCCAGCATGGGGTGAGCCAGTCAGGGGCTGTGTTCAGATAGCTGCGTCCCCTGGTGCTCCACTGTGGCATAGAGCAAGAGTAAAGTGCCACTGGTCAGACACACATGGCGTATCCTGGTGGATGTAAGCAACCCACACTTCTAATGAGGAGCCAGCGGTGCCGAGAGCAGGGTTTGTGCTCCCCAAGAGCCGGTAGAGCTCAGCAAAGAGCTTTTCCTAATTCTCCCAGTCCTTAGCTCTTTAGGGCAAGAAAATGGAAACAACAGAACCGAGTTTGTAACAAAACAGAGGCTGTTACCCAGTGTTATTATTACCTGCCACGGGAAGCTGGGCAGGCTCTGGCAGCTTTTTGTCATCCTGATGTATTCGGAAGTCAGGGCCCCACATGCACACTTGTCTTCATTTGTGGCGGCGACATGGGGAGAAAATCAGTATCTTCTGAGCAGACGTGGGTTCCACGGTGACTGTAGCCTAAAGTTTTATCTGAATACTGGCAGACTCAAGGTCCTTGGTGTCCGTGGGGAGCAAGGCAATGCTAAACTGCCTGCTCCCGGGATTACTTAGGGAGCAGTTGTGGATAAGAGAGTCAAAGGTCTTCTGACACAGAGTACTTCCAGCCTGTGCTTGCTCTAACATGGAGGCCAGAACCCGGAGTCAGCAACTACATCTAACTAACCACAGATCCAGCCCCTATGCATGGCGGCAGAAGGAAGGTGAAGTGGAGGATGACTGCCTATCTCCGTGAGAACTCACCACTTGGACTGCACGATTTGTGGTCCTTGGCCAGCTTGTAGCCCTTTGCACAACTGCACATGTAGGATGACTGCCCTGGGTGGCAGAAATGCTGGCATCCATCCATCCTCTCTAGGTGACACTCATTTTTAGCTGAAAGGGAAGGAGAAGCTAGAACCAGCTTGCTGGTGTGGAACAGTCGATGTCGTTGTCTATCTGTGCATGGGTCTGGCTGGCTCGCCCTGGTGGTGTTTGTATGTTACGTGTACAAGGGCAATTTAAACTTGGTAATACAGTTACAGTCCTCATTCTCTCCAGTCACAGAAAGCTTCCCACACTTAGGAGAGCTCATGGAGACACAGTGAGGTGGCACCTATGTTTGGCCAAGGAGGAGTCACACATGGACGCTTCCACTGCACTAGCATCTACGTTCCCAGCTGCTTCCTTTCCCAATGCAACTGCGGCTGTCTTTGGATTGTTCCTTTAAAGAATAGAAATGGGACCAAGAAGGGAATCAGAGCCCAGGATAGGCGGCTGAGCAGCTGAGGTGGGGCTGTAGTCCCTTGGCACAGTCTAGGTGGGACACACCCAAAGCATTGCCAGGGAGGTGATGGCCTGGGAATCTGGAGTTGAGAGCAAAGGACTGGGCAAAGAACCTTTTCTCCACAGAGCTGGTTCTGAGCTACCAGAGACACAGGAAGAGTTACATGCGTTTACTCTATAGCCACCAATTATCAAGAATCCATTCCCTTGGCCCCATAAGGTCATTTGCATGGGTATTTAGGGACTGTTCTTAGTCAGGCCTGGTGCTACATGTCTGTTCATCACAGTTACTTTGACGTCTGAGGGAGACAAATCATTAGTCCAAAGCCTGCCTGGACTACATAGCAAGTTCCATTACTTCTTAGGTATATGGATGTTTTGCATATATATCTGTGTGCCATATGTGTGCAGAAGTCAGGAGGTACTAGATTCCCCCTGGGACTGAAGCTATAGAAGGTTGAGAGGGGCCATGTGGGTGCTGGGAATTGAGCCTGGAAGAGCAGGCAGCCTTCTTAACCTCTGAGGCATCTTTCAAGACCAGTCTGGGGAATTTACTCAGATCCTAATCAAAACAGAAAGTTAGTAGGCCTGGAAATATTGCTCAGTGGAAGAGTGTTTGCCCGCACATATGGGACCCTAGGGTCAATTCCTAGAACTTAAAATAAACACTATTTACTTATGAAGTTTTGCTTTGATTTCTCTCTATCTGGAGTGTCCCCAACTGGCATGCCAGTCAGACACACTTGTGCACTGCCCTCACAACTTGGATGCCAATTATGGATTATGAGGAATGGTCAGGAAAGAGGAATTTTAACAGAGCTAGGGCCAGATGGTGGGTCACAGGATGCAGCCAGCACCTGTGGCATGAATTCCAGGGTGGGGCGGAACAGGGGAATCAAGGAGCCCCCTGGGATGATTGTCTCATGGTTCCCAGGCACCCTCTGGTGCCTGAGCCAGCTGTTGTGACTTCCAACAAGGCCCTCGTGGATGGGGGGATGGGCGGAGCCTCACCCACTGCACAGGTCTTGCCCTCATAGCCGGGGGTACACGTGCAGCTGTAACTTCTGATGTGGTCCTCGCATGTCCCGTTGTTGAGGCAGGGCTGGGAGACACATGGTGAGCCACCTATGGAAGAAGGGCCTCTGAACCTGCGCTGTGGAATCCTTGAGCCAGGACCCCAAGCTTGCTGCACCAGGGCAGTGGAGGTCATACTCCAGGTGCTCCCTGTCCCACTGGGTGCCATGGGACTCCTATGCATCTCTTGACATTACTATCATGCACCCTGTCTTCCACTCATTTCAAAGGGTCCTTGAGTTCACCTACCCTACATTCTCCATTCAGCTTTCTGCTGACACCACCTGTGTACCTCCTGAGGATATCCTGCAGAGCAGACCCCAAGACAAACATCTGGGTCACAGCCACTGTTCTCTTCAGTCTGACCCAATAATTTCTGGTCTACAGTGTGCTCCTTCCCAGAAGTAGGACAAGCTATGAGGTGGGGAGGCTTTCATCTGTTGCTTGAGCACTAGCTGCCTGGGAAACCCCAGATATCAACACACCCAAACCAGAGGCCTCATTGTGGTCCTACTAGGGAGAGCCTTAGGACCATTGCCCTTCCCTGGCAGATACCTCGTCCCTCCCAGGAGCCAGAGGTTTAGAACTCATGGGCTCCAGTGGAGACCCATCTCAGAGCAGAAGAGGAAGGAACACAGGCCAGAGAGCTGGGAAGGTGCTCACCACTGTACTGAATCCAGAACTCATCCTGTGGGGGCAAAAGGGGAGAATGTTACCCCAGGTAACCAAATGTCAACCTCTTACCTGATTAGTGTGTGTGTGTGTGTGTGTGTGTGTGTGTGTGTGTGTGTGTGTCTGTAAAGAAGTTACTTAATCCAGGAGTAAGGGTCATGAGGATGTTCTTGCTATGTGTCTGTAAGGGAAAAGTTTCTTCTTTCTAAAGTTCTCCTGGCATGTACAAGGAGCAGAGAGCGGTACTTTGGTCGTGGTGTGATGGGCAGGTCGCCACAGCTAGGCAGCCTGACCTGAAGGGAGTGGGGTTCTCACCTACTGCTGAGGCCGGTTTGCTGCCATCTCTAGGTCTGGCTTCTCATGTGTAAAATCAAGGTTGTTCCAACCCCACCCTAAGAAAACGGACTAACTAATTCTGAGACAGCTGTGTCTGATCTGTGAGAAAGCACACAGGCACCGAGGGCTTTCCTACCGTGCTGACGTCATTTTCAAACACTTCTCTTGCTTCTTCGTAGCTGCAGATTTCCTCATAACACTCCTTCTCCAAGTTCCCCTGGAAGAATTCCTCCAGGAGGTAAGAATTGGCCCGCCTCCATCTCACCAGAACGTTGTTTGCCTTCGAGGCTGGAAGAAACACTGCAGAGGGGCAGAGCAGTGTGAGCACGGGGCCCTCTCTCACACAGAACCTCAGCCAGCCCATGCTGTTCCCCACTGGTCAGCAGGGCCTGCTCTGTGCAGCCTCAGGACCAGCTGCTCACTCCTCGGCTGGGCATGTCCTTTCTCTTGTTTGAGTGAGTGAGCGGCCCTTGTGAGTTTCAGGCAGACACATTTTATGGATTGAGGATCCAGGCCCAGAGAAGCCACACTCTGTCAGCTGCAGCAGGTGAGTGACCACACAGAAGCACAAGAACATGGGAAGGCACATCATTGTTTGCCTCAATGTTATCTACCCTGGTAGTTTTCAATCTTGGTGTTGCAAAAATCCAACCCCTGTGGACAGACACGCAGCAGGTAATGCTTCATGGAGAGGAGAAGGTGTCCATGTAGGAACAAGAAATACAAGGATGCAGGGATTCTGTGGCTTCTCCACAGTAGGAAGGAGTTCTGGACAGGCAGACAGACAGACAGCTCTAGAGATGGGGTGCACTAGGGTAGGCTAAGTCACTCCCTCGGGCACAGCTCAGACCCCACATGGTTTTCCCTTCTGTGCATTCACAGGGTAGAATTGGGCTCTGAGCATCTCCTACCCGTGTTTTCACCTTGGACACTTTGGGCAGTGGTCTGAGGAGAGGACAGGCTGGGAAGGTGTTCACAGCTTGGTGTTGATGTGGCAACAAGGCTTTGTCCACCTCAGGGAGAGTGATGCCATCACAGGGCTTAGAGATACGGTCCTACTCACCAGGGAGCATCCAGCTCACAGTCACTGTCAACAGGATGAAGGCAGGTGTGTGAGCTGTCTGGCTATCCCCCTCCCCCACATACACACTCACACATACTACTGTGCAAAGTACCAAGCAGCCTTATTTGGCTAAAGCTGTGTTCCTGTGGATCACAAGGTTCAGAAAGCTCAACCTGACAACAGCGATTCTCTGAGCACCTCTGTGCTCAGGCTCCGGTGAGTGCTGAGAGACGGCAGACAGAACTTGTCCACGTGTGCTCCACCTTCACAGGGAGTTGGCTTTGAGCAAACACCATTCCACAGGAGTGTCAGGCGTGGATGGAGGGTGTGCGGAAGTCAGAGAGAGTGGAGGTCAGTGGTTTGGAACCACACACAGAAGGCCCTGAGACTCCGAGAGGCTAGGAGCACCACAGAAGGCTGCTCCAGGGTGGAGAGAGCAGTGTGAATCCAGACTCAGGTTAGCTGTTCCTACAGTCCTCTGGCACAGGATAAGAACACTGGCATGACTGAGCACAGGGACCCCAATGGAGGAGTTAGGGGAAGGACTGAAGGAGCTGAAGGGACTTTATCTGGCATCAGTGTGAGGCGAGACCCTTGGTCTTGTGAAGGTTTGATGCCCCAGTGTAGAGGAATGCTAGGGTGGTGAGGCGGGAGTGGGTGGGTGGGTGGAGGAGCACCCTCATAGAAGCAGGGTAAGGGGGAATGGGATAGGGGTTCAGAGAGGGGAAACCAAGAAAGGGGATAACATTTGAAATGTAAATAAATAAAATATCCAATTAAAAAAAAACCACTCGACATATACGTGAACAGGCTACAGCCTAGCTTTGGCTAAGGGGTGCCCAGGCTGGTTTCGCCCTGCACAACTTAGGCTATACTTGGCCTGACAGGTCCCTGTTCCTCTCAGCAGCTGTTACCACACTAACTTTCAGGAGGGAGAGTGAGAATGTGGCTTGTCCTTTCAGGCCCCCAGAGACAGGATCATCTATAGAACCAACCATTGAGTGCCCCAAGGATGAGATGGCTAGGTCTCGTGATTCGTTCCTGTGGTTCTAGCATGTGGGAAACTGAGGCAGAAGGATTGCCAAGAGCTGAAGAGAACCTGAACTATACAGTAAGTTCTAGACTAGCTTGGGGTGTAGAATAAGACTCTGACTTAGGAAAACGTTTTGGCTGCAGTTACTTGATGTGCCAGGGTGGGTTGATGCCCAAGGGCCCTTCCCCTTCTCCTCTGAGAAGGGGAGGAGAGGTGGGGGAGGGGATGTGTGTGTGGGGGACTGGGAAGAAGGGGGGCTGCAATCAGGTTTTAAAGTGAATAAATAAATAAGTTAATGGGCAAGAGAGAGAGAGAGAGAGAGAGAGAGAGAGAGAGAGAGAGAATGCTTTTAAAAGAATAAAACAGAAAATGCCTACCTGAAAGCTCCACCTGGTGCAGGATGAAGATAAGGATGAAGCCCCGGAGCAGCAAGATGCAGCCAGCCATGCTGACCCAGAGCCCGGCTGGCTCAGCCAGAGCAAAGTCTGCAAACAGCCAAAGTCCAGGGCCCTGGAAAGCACTGTGGTCATTATGTACCTTAGAACACACAGAGGCTAGTCTGGGTGACCGTGGACCCAGATATTGATGGCTTGAGGAGAAGTCTCACTCTCATTACTCTCCCTTCCTGTGTTTACGGTTAGGAAGAGGCAGCCGTGGAATGGCCTCTGCACAGGTGGGCTCCTTTCCCTGCAAGGTGCCTTCCTGGGTCTGGACACAGCATGAGAAGGAAAGATGCCACAGCAGGAAATGTATGGTTCTTACAGAAGAGGGGCACAGATTAACAGAGAATCTGTTAATTAACAGAGAAGGGAAATTTTTTTATTTTTTTCTTTTTAATCTTTAATTTACTTTAATGGTATAAACCTCATGTAGGTTGTATTAAGCCACAACGACAAAGCCACACTGAGCAGCGTTTAGTAAAAGGCGCTCGTAACCATGCACAGCAAGTCTCTATACAGACACAACAATGCAGATTCCCCTTCAGGGCTGAAGACATCGATTAGGTAGAAAATTCAGTTTCAAAAGAACATGCGGGTTTTAAATGCCATCACATAGCTCACTTACATGGGGAGAAAAGCTGTAAAAAGCGGCAGCTCTCTGCAAGTTTTTAACCTGGAATCAAAAGGTAATGGCATCCATGGTGTTTTCTATAGTATGAAGGGCAGAACTTACACAACCGGTCCCAAGAAAATTCCACACTGGACTTCCCTTTAGTAGATGTCCTCTAAAAAGGGAGTGGGGGGCCGGGTGCAGCGATAAGGTTTTATTTTAACAGAGAAATCCAAACTACAGGTACAAACCAGTTGGTACTAGGGAAAAAAATGTGCAGCTTTTCAGTGGTAAAACTAGTTGAACACTGATTTACAAGTTAATTGGGAAAACAGACTAGAAAAATATTCCAGCACTTGAGTCGTGTGCAGCAGCATTAGCGTCCGTGAATGAGCAGGCTGCTGGGATGACAACCGATGGTACTGTCCCGAGGAAAGGCCATTTTTAATGTGCAGTCTATACCAAATGTTACCTAAACACCAAAACTTAACAGTGGCGATGTTGAGCGTCTTTTCTACATTCCGTGTATAGATATCAATATTGAAATTAACTAAAAGTGCATATTGCTGAGCACTAGAAGTGTCTGATGGTTCCCCTTCCTAATCCACTCTTACGTTTACTGTTAGGTTGCTGCTAAGACAATAGCCCCCAAAGAAAATGGAAGGATTCATTTAGGGACTGCCAAGCTTCCCTGTGTTTTACTTGGGAAGCTACTGTTAATAGTGTGATTGTCACAACAGGCAACGACACAGGCAAGATTGAACAACCACAGAGGGTGAGGCCAGGGACACAAGTGGGAAGCTGAAGCCAAAAGACCCACGTCTCACCAAAGGCACTGAGGACTACAGTCTTAACAATTATTTCTTAAAACACTCCAGTAATTTACTTTAAAAACACAAAGAGCAACCTGTGGGTCAGGCAAGTTTTTGCACTTGGCTTCATCGAAGCCATGTGCCTGCTCACTGTGGCCACTAGCAGCCTCTGCCAAGCTGGGCCGCACAGAAGGGAATTTTACAGTGCAAAGTTCCATGATGAAGATGGGCTGGTGAGAGGCACGTGGGAGGAAGCCAGACTCACAGGGACACTGGAATTAGATGGGATGAAAGTATTGTGAGCAAATGGGTCCTTATATTACCACGGCTGGTGCCTGTATCTTTGGTTGACTGAAGGACACTCACAGAGGCAAAATTCTAATGACACGTATAAACACAATTATTTATTAAGGTAGAGAGTAAAGGAGACAGACAGGGGAGCAGCCTATCAATACATACACTGTGGAGTTGTTTTTAAAAAGTTGGATGAGAAACAAATTCAACTGTATCTTTAGTGAATGACCTAAGCTGGAAATTATTTTCCTAGGACCAAGCAGGGGACATTCAGACAGTCTGGAGGTCTCTGTGCTGCCTCCTAGGAAAAGTCTGGAGAGAGAGATCTGTCTGTGGGGATCCATCTCCATGTAGACATTCATTACACACTGTTAAAAACTAATCTCAAAACCAAGAACAGCCACTAGAGAAGAGGGATCCAAATCCTTCCTGTCAGCACTCACGCAACTCTGAGGAAGAAGAGGTGGGAAATCTGTAAGAGCCCGAGGGGACACAAGACAACAAAGAAACTGGGTCTTCTCAATACAGTGGGATGAACACATGTGTGAACTCAGAGACAGGCAGCATGCACACGTCTAAACCAGATGGTTCCCAGTGCTAGGTGGGGAGGTAGACACAAGCCCCACCAGGAACCCAGAAGTTATCTCCAGTTGGCAAGCACTCTCGAAGGAAAAATACATTTTCCCCAATGGAATCTCACTGGGAATGCAAACAACACTTAAAGGCAGGTCCCATGCCCAGCAGAAGGCCAACACAAAACGAACTCAAGGGTATTTTTCCAGTTTTTTTTTAATTATATGTATATATATCATAATGCTTCATCTGGGCATTTCTTTCTTACCTTACAGGTCTTTTGCTTACACATTATAGCTTCAGATTTTGTGTTTTTAATGGCATGTCTGTGTGTACCTCCCCATCTGAGTGTTCTTCTGCTTTTTCCTTGGCTTTTTAAATGTTTTTTAAATCTTATTGTATATATGGGATTTGTTAGAGTAGTTTATGGATTGCGGTCCTTCTAGTCTAAAAATGGTTGTCTTTAGTCCGGTACCCAGGATCCAATAGTTGTTCAGTATACAAGGCTGGATGTCTCAGCTGCTGTCCAATATACACCAGAATCCTGAAGAAGTAGGAATTCCAGTGGAGGAGTTGACTTGCCAGCCAGGGTGAGGGCAAGCAGCAAAGCGAGCAAACTTCCATCTTCCATATCCTTATAGGCTCCCAGCAGAATGTCTGGCCTGGATTAAAAGTGGGTCTTCCCCCTCAGAAGATCCAGATTAAAAGTGGGTCTTTCCCCCTCAGAAGATCCAAATTAAAAGTGGGTCTTCCCACCTCAAATGATTCAATTAAAAAAAAAAAAAGTCCCTGACAGATGTGCCCAGCCACTTAGGTCTCAGTTTATTTCAGACAGAGTCACTGATGCCAAGAAAAGCCATCACAGACCCTAAACCTTCAGACTCAGTGTCTCTGGCCTCAGCTATTTCTGACAGTTCTGCACTAATGTCACCTGGATCATATTTTTTTTTTCCTGAAGGATTTTATCATTTGTCTTTCCCTGCCACCTAGAGCCACTTTAAGTGAATTCTTTGGCTGAAATTGAGCACTGCTCACACATTCTCTAGGCACAGGCTGATCGGAGGACTAATAGGAAGCATGTCTACGGCTTCCCCAAACCACCCAGGATATAAAAACACTGAAGACATCTGGGGCTCACATTCCTCAGCATCAGGAGGCGCGTGGCCTCTGTGAAAGCCACCCTCCAGGAGCCAAGTCTTTTCTCCTGCCATTTGATAGTGAGAGGTCAAATCTTTTAAGTTCAGACTCCATTTTAGAGAACCTAACCTAGGTTTGAACTCAGGTAAACTAGCAGGCTGGTACCTAGCATTGGTTTCCAAGTTGCCCCCGCACCCAACAAAAATGAAGCCTACCTCTAGTCTCTAGGCTAATTCCCAACAAGACCAGTGTCTCCAGGTTATCCCCCCAACAAACCTGCACCCTCAGGTTACAAGCTCACCCCTGCCTAACAACCATCAATGCAGAGGGGAGCAGAATTAAGTTCGCAATATGAATTCCAGCACCAGCCAATTATGTCAAAGGCCATAGTAACTTTTCAGTTAGATGCTTGCACACTCACCCCTCCCCCGCTTGCCCCTTATTATAAAGCCTTGCCCCAGTAGATATTTAGGGCTCCCCTACCACCAAAACCATTCTGCATGACAGCAGTGTGACAGGGCAGCCTGAGCTAGCTCTAATAGAATAAAGACCCTGCTGTGAGTTGCATCAGATTTGCTCCTGTCTGTGTTTTGGGGTTGAACCCTTCCCTGGCACTGCATTAGGTCTGACTTCTGTATTCCAAAGTGTTCTTAGGAGCAGAGCCAAGTGAGGACTTTGCTCTTTTCTGTATCAGTTTAGAAACCACCACCATCTGCCCTGGCTATCTGTATTCTCATTACTAACCTGGGGAGCCTGGGTCCCCAGTCACTAACATCCCAGGGAACCTGGTCCCAATCACCAGCACCCCAGAACCTGTACTCACATTGCCAGCACCACAGAGATCCTGGGTTCCAACTGCCAGAGCCACAAGGGGAGATGCCTCACTCAATCCAGGATTAACCTTCCCAGCCCTGACACTCAGTACTGGGTGATGGATTTTCAGCTTGTTTTGAAATTATTGGTGATGTTTTTCTTAATGCTTATTGTGGTAAAATATGTACAACATGAAAGTGTTTCTGAGTAAATTGACTTCTTAAATATTGCCTTTTAAAATAATTTATTTTTTATTTTATGTGAATTAGTGTTTTCCGGCATGTGTGTCTGAGTAAAGGTACTGGATCCTCTGCTGCTGGAGTTATAGACAATTGTGTGCTGCCCTGCGGACCTGGGAACCTAGGTCCTCTGGGAGAACAGTCGGTGCTCTTCACTGCTGAGCCATCCCTCCAGCCTGGAAATTCACATTTTAATGTCTGCCCAGGTTCCCCGTGGACTGACCCCACACCCACACAGAATATTGTGCTTGCCTTTCTATTGATTCAGGGACCTGTGTGGATGCTGACCTTGTCCTGGGGTTGTCGGAGCCCAGGGAGTGTTTGTTCAGTCACAAAGTCCATCCCCAGAGGCAGGTGAAACCGTGGTTCCCCCACTGCTGACCTATAGGCAAGGCCAGTGGACCACGCTGAAGAGAAGGTGTTCTGCAGTGACCACATCGCTGTCCCAGCTGCAGCTGCTGAGGTCGGCTCTGCTCTCAGACCCCAGCCTCACTCTCGGCCACTGTGGTTCTAGGAAATCAAGTGTTGTTTTTGTTGATTTTTCCAAACATTGCAAAATCTGTTTACAAAGGATTCGGTTCAACTCTTGATTTGGGGGAAGTTTTGTCCTGGAACCTTTAAACTTTGCTTAGGGAAGTTAGGTAAAGTCCAAACCATACGTACTTGTGAAAAGTTACTCTATTTACTGGACGTAGGCTTGGTTTTCACAAACATTAACTCGGGGCTTGGGCGCAATGGAAGTCTAGAGGGGAGAGACATGCCCTGAGCCCTGTCCAGCCATGTCATGCCACTTGATGAACACCTGTTTGAATGGCATGGTAGTGTCTGGAAGAGTTCCAGAAACTTCTGGGTTAGGCTCACTCCAGAGACTTAGAATTAAATGTCTGGGATAAGGCCAGGACTTAGATTTTGCCAAGACCCCACTGGGGTCTCCTAATCAAAGCCAGAGCTAAGACCCACCTGTTGGTCTTGCAGGGTCTCTATTAGCAACTGGTGAGCTGATAATATGCTCAGGAAGAAGGTCCTGTGCACATTCAACACCCAGTTTAGCTCAGGGGAGCTCCATGCACACTCACCAGGCAGCTCATCTGGGAAGACTCTTGTGCACTCTTCACACAGCCCCGCCCGGGGAGACGGCATGCACACTCGACATTCAGTTCAGCACAATGTCTATGCACACTCAGTGGGCAGCACGGTATGGGGAGCACCTGTACACACTTAAAGGCAACCCAGCACAGGATTGTGCCTGACTTGGATCTGGGTAAAGGGTCCCTTTATTTAGACAAACACCTCAGCCTTTCCTCCCAGGATCCTTTACTTTCAGTGGTTGTCATGGAATCAGCAATTCCATGTTGCCTAGTTCCCAGAAGAGACTGAGGGTTCTCTGGCCAGGCTAAGGAGTATCAGTGCGCGTGCCCACACACACACACACACACACACACACACACACACACACACACACAC
>JANHMN010000015.1:7616263-7627770 GCA_030674055.1 Rhabdomys pumilio | reverse complement strand
ACACACACACACACACACACACACACACACACACACACACACACACAGTTAAGCACAGTCAGTTGAGATGATCAGTCTGACCACTTAAAATCAGAATCAGATGCTGTGATTATGGGCAGAGATGGCTCCATCCAAGTGTGAGCAGACACCTAACCCCTAGAACCAACAACTCCCTGAGTGTCTTCTAGTCTGGTTGAGGAAGAGAGACCTTTGTTCACCTGCAGCCTGTTTCTTATACCATGAAGTCCAGGGAAGTAAGACTGAGGCAAAAGACCCCACCACCACAGGTGGACAGCCACCCCAAGGACATTCCTGCTCAGGTGGCGACATTAAACAACACTAGATGTGACCCAACAGGTCTGGAGAAAGGCTGCTTTAATAGGGCAGAGTTGCTAACCTTGGGGTCTCAGTTGTGGGTACCTTCCTGGCTTTCATGGACTTTTCAATCCACTTGAGGAAGGCTGTGACCTTCGTATAGATGCCGAATTTTCCCTTCCTCGCACACCCCTCTCCCCAGCTGACGATGCCAGTCACAAAGTAGGTGTTTTTGAACCGTGTGACATGGGGGCCACCGCTGTCCCCCTGGCAGGCATCCTCTAGCTTGGCCTCATAGCCCGCACAGAACATATTCTGTGTGATGCTGAAGCTGGTGGAGAGCTTGCAGGTGTTGCGATCCACGTAGGGCACCTCCAGCATCTTCAGGATGTTCGACTGCCGGCCCTTCTCGTGCGTGCGTCCAAACCCGCTCACGATGCCGGTCTTCTGTGTCATCAGTGTGGCCTCGGCCCAGTCTTTCTGAGGAAGGCAGGCAGGGGCCACGTTCATGCGGAACGTGATGGGGGTCTTCAGCCTCAGCACGGCGATATCGAAGTCGTAGGTGTCCCTGTCAAACCTGTTGTGCTTAATGATCACGTCCACCTCATGCACCATCTCGTTGCCTTCCTCCTTCTCTGTGTTCCGATCCCCTGAGGCCAGAGAAAGAGAGAGAAGATGGCGCTGAGTTCCTGGAGGGCCACTTGTTTGAAATCTGCTACGATAAAGAAGCACACCTTTAGTCCCATCACAGAAGAAGTAGAGGCTAGTGGATCTATGAGTCTGAGGCCAGCATCATCTGTCAATATGGTAACTCCCAGGTCACCCACACTACAGGAACCAGACCTTGTCTCAACAGGAAAGCAAGCAAGGAAGGAAAGGAGGGAGAGGGAGAGAGAGGGAGGGAGGGAGGGGAGGAGGGAGGCAGGCAATGTGCTGCCTGGTCTTATGTCAACTTGACACAAGCTTGTCATCTGAGAGGAGAGAACCTCAATAGAGAAAATGTCCCTTTTAAGACAGATTGGGCTGCAGACAAGTCTGAAGGCATTTCTTAACTCATGATTGATGAGGGAGGGCCTAGCCCATTATGGATGGAGCCATTCTTGAGCTGGTGGTCCTGGTTTCTAGAACAAAGCGGGCTGAGTGAGCCATGTTATGTAAGTCAGTAAGCAGCACCCTCCATGGGCTCTGTATCAGCTCCTGCCTCCAGGTTCCTCCCTGCTCGAGTTTCCGTCCTGACTTCCTCTGATGGTGACCTGTGATGTTGAAGTGTAAGCCAAATAAACAAACCATTCTCCGCAAGTAAGGGTTTTTTTTTTTTTTTTTCCTGATAGGAGACCAGACCCAAGCCAAGGAGGGTATGCTTGTATTCCTAGCAGTCAGAAGGACGAGTAAGGTCCTTTGTAAATTCAAGAACTGCCAGTTGTCTGTAGAGTAACCCATCTCAAAAAATAAAAATAAAAGTACTTAAAAAGTGCTCTGTCTTTCTTCCAGCTCACCTTCTCATCATATTTTTTTTTAAATCTTTTAAAAATAAAGGTTTATTTTATGTGCCTGAGGGTTTGCCTGCACATGTATGTATGTGCACTCTGGGCTTGACTAGTGCCCGTGGAGGCCGGAAAAGGGCATCAGATCCCCTTGGACTTGAGTCACAGAAAGTTGGAAGCCACCATATGGGTTCTAGAACTGAGGTCCTTTGAAAGAGTAGTGGATATTGTCAACACTAAGACAGCTCCTGATCAGATTTCTGTGTGCAGGCTTAGGACTCCAGTTCTTTCCAATTCCCCATGCTTTAGCAGAGGGTCTCTGAGTATTTCCTGGAAGCTGGGTCTGTGGATTTGCTCAGAGCCAAGGGTCTTCTATCCCAGACCTGGGTGGTGCATCCATCCTCACAGGTGCCGGTGCTCTTGGACCCACCCAGTCTGAGTTGAGGTGAACTGAAAGAACACTGCTGCTGACTGTGGAAGGACTCTGTGGTAACATCTCGTTCACAACGGGAGTTTAGTTATCCTCCTAGGAGGAACGGAAAGTCAAGGCCCTGGGCACACAGCTGGCGAGGAGAAGCGCTGAGATACCCTCAAAAACTGTACTTATTGCATTTGTAGCAGAGAAATGTCAGACGTTTTCCAAACTGCATTTGAGGCTTGTACTGGATTGTTACTGGACAGCTCCTGGGTCTTGTGGAAACATGGGAATGCACTCAATGACTCACAGTGAAAGACAGAGAGAGGGAGGCTGGGAAGGCTTCTGAGGAATGCATACTAAGAGGAGCATCAAGAAAGACGCACTAGAGACTCTGAAGAGAAAAGTCTCTTGAGGGAATGGCCTGGTCTGAGGAAGCTGTTAGATGCCTGCCCTCTGCTTTCTCCTCTCTGTCTCTCCCCCTCTGAGGTTCCGGACCCTCTTCCCATGAGATGAACTCTCTATCTCCAAGCAGGACTTCTGCATTCGGGCGATTGGATGTGGCTAACAGATCCCATGTGTCTAGAGATCTGGGGAGAGCATCAGTATTTCTAAGCTTGAGATGGTAGTGTCCCCAGGGCTGGAATGTCACTTACCTACCCTCACCCTGAATCTCCTGGCTTGATTGAGACAGTGGGCGGCGGTGAGGATGTGGAACTCATTCAAGATGGTGCCCCCACAGAACCCGTCATTGTCTTCATTAATGAGCAGAGCCTGTGACCAGAACAGAATGTCTGCAAACCGCCTATGGCCTGCGTGAGGCCATGCAGAGCTGACGAGGCCATTTGGGCTCTCTCGGGACTCTCAAATAGCCTTTTCTAGGAGTCTTATGCCTATTTCTCTGACCACTGCTCTCTCCATCCACTAGGTTACACAGAGAGCCTGCCCTTCTGCCTGTCTGTTGCCCAGGGAGTGCATGGTACCTTTCTCTTAGTTCCAGATACTGTCAGAGGACCCATGTAGTTCACCCCACAGCATGGCTCTGCCCTACCCCCACTAGCCAGTCCTACAACTTGTGACCCTGCATATTCTGTGGTTTTCACTCAAGTGGCCAGACCTTCCTGCATGATACTCAGCCTATTCTCCAATGGCCACCTTGTGCCTAATCCCTGGAAATATTCAACCTGGTTTCCTCCGGATAGGTTTGGTTTGCTTTAAAGATTGACCAGCAGACAGTTGCTAAGGGTTTGACCTAGACCAAAAACTACCCTGGAGGAATCTTTACCTGTCTCCTTCTCACCCAGGTGACAAGGTCACTCTAATTTGCTTCCTCTTTTTTCTCTTTCCAATCAACCCCAACACTGTCTCCTGATAAGCACAGAAGACATTCCTCTGTAATGAGAACCTTTAGGTTTGCATGGCTGCAACTCCTGGCCTAGACCAGCCTGCCTTGCTTAGCTGAAACACCTTACTTCCCATAGGCCAAATCATGCAGCCTTCAGACCTGCCTTCCTGTTTGTGAAATGCCACTGTCTGGGATGATTTACTCAGGGTACATGTGGCTGCCACTGAGTTATCCAGGGGAAGCAAGAATTGATGTCCAGGAGAGGAACCATACCCATCCCAGAGTGCCAGCCTGCAGTGCTGGACACTAAGTGCTGGCTGGGTTGCCTTTCTTTAGCAAACTCCCTACACTATAGTGGGAGTTAGGGGCTCCGCTCAGTCAATGGGCAGGATGCACATGACATCCACTTTTAATCCTAGGATTAGGGAGACAGAGGCAGGTAGATCTCTTGTGAGTTCAAGACCATCCAGGCCCACACACTGAGACCCTATCTCAAAAAACATTACTAAAAAAGAGTCAGTGGGGTTTCTTTTATTGATTTTATTTTTCCTCTTCTTATATTAAAGATGTTTTAAATTTATGTTTATGTGCATGGCTATACACAGGTAAGTGGAGATAACTATGAAAGCCAGAGATGTCAGCTCCCCTGGCGTTGGAGTTACAGGAACTCGTGAGCTGCCTAATGTAAGTGCTAGGAATTGAACTCTGGTCCTCTGGAAAAGGAGTATACACTCTTAACCACTGAGCCATCTTTCCAGCCCCTTTATTTATTTATTTATTTACCTTTGATAACTACATAAACTCAAACCTTGCTTGAGTGACAAGGGAGAGGAAGCTAGCTAAGACCCAACAGCACATGTTTTTCCCTAAGGAGGAGGCAGTCTTGGCCCAGGAGCAGGTTTCTCTTACCCAGACTCCATCAGGAGCCCTGGTGAGTATTCCCCAACCTCTCTGATGATAAGAGATCTCATAGCCTACACAGAGCAGCCACTCTGGGTGTAGCTCAGTGAGTTCTCAGTATGTGTGTCTGAAGAGAGTTGGCTGGAACTTCCGCCTCTGGTTAACAACACCTGCCCTGCACCCTGCAGATGGAGGCTGTTTAGATGGTCTCTGGGGATTGCTGGGGCTCTAGGCCAGTGGTTCTTAACCTTCCTAATGCTGTGACCCTTTAATACAGCTCCTCATGTTACGGTGGCCCCCCAACCACAAAGTTATTTTGTTACTACTTCATAACTGTGACTTTACTACTGTTATGGATCATAAGGTAAAATATCTGACATGCTGGGTATCTGATATGCTGGGTATCTGATATGCGACCCCCAAAGAGCTTGTGACTCACAGGTTGAGAACTGCTGCTCTAAGGGTTTTTTTTTTCCTTCTTCTTCTTCTAGAAGAGGCATTTAGGTTTTGGATGTTGCAAACCTCAAGGGTCAGCTGAGATGACAGAAGAGATTCAGGGCACTGAATCAGAAATCAAGCCGGGATCAGAAATAGTGGCTGTGCACTTTTCTACAGCATCCATGTTTACATTAGGGAGACTCTGGGCTCACCAAGAGGCTTGGGCTTTCTTCCCTGTCTGGTACCCCTAGATCAGGTCAATAACCCAGAGTCGTTTAAAAAAATTTTGAATCTAAATAGACGTATCTTTCTTCAACATATTTTTATCCCTGTTAGAATTTAGATGTTTTTAATCTAAACATTTTCTCAAACTAGAAATGAAAGATGGCCACTGAGAAGGACACTTGTAGGTCTGAGTTGCTGACCCAAAGAGGGTGATCCCAACAGTCTTTGCTGACCCAGAGAGGGTTGTTCCAACAGTGTTTGCTGACCCAGAGATGGTTGTCCCACCGGTGTTTGCTGACCCAGAGATGGTTGTCCCACCAGCCTTTGCTGACCCTGAGAGGGTTTTTCTACTTGCATCCAAGACTAGATTAGGCCAGTTACCTGCCAGGGACATTCTCCATCCTTGCATTCCTGGCCGCCCACAATCCGAGTAACGTTGCTGCTGTTTCCCTCAGGCTCTGTATCATTGAGGTTGAGCAGTTCAGAAGGACTCTCAGTAGGGAGTGGGATATCCTCATCAAACAAGAGGTCTTCAGGGTCAAGTTCACTGTTGCTGGTGTTTAGGGCCACAGACCTCTTCTTGCGTCCTGTAGTGACTTTTCCACAGGGGAAGGGAGCTGAAAGAATAGGACCATAGTGGCCTCAGCAAAGCCAGAAGCTCCAGATAGGCCTCATGAGGTTTCGTGGTTGGGGTGGGATGGTTAAGCCTACTAAGAGTCAAGTGATAGATTAGTAAAACACAGCTAAAATAAATAAATAAATAAATAAATAAATAAATAAATAAATACTAAAATAAATCCTTCATCCTTTAAGTTTTGTCAGATATTTTGTTGCAGTGCTGAAATTCTGACTAATACAAATATTTGGTACCAAGAGTGGGGTTGTTGCTATGGCTACTTGGTCATGTGGTTCAAAAGGCTCAGACTAGTTTGTAGGAAGAATTTGAAAGCATTTAGAGATGTGAGCTGGAGTAAACTTAGAATTTTGTTGGCAGAGCTGAATGGGTGATTCCAGCTCGATCTTAGAAGACCAGAATGCTGATAGAATTGTGTGTAACAAGTATTATGATCATGAACTTTAAAAGGGGATCAGAAGCTCTGTTGGGAATCAGATTGGAGGCCATTGGCTATAAAGACCTTGTTCACATTTTGCCCACACTGTAGAATCTATATTTTAAAGATGACAGGCAAATTAAATTGGCAGAAGAAATTTCTTGGCTGCCCAGTATTTAGGCTGTGGCATGGTCGTTGCTAGCTGTTTTTAACCAAGTTTACAGTAAGAGCCAGAAATAAAAAGCAGAGTTAGAAAACTTAAAAGCCTTTACATTTTGCAAGAAAAGGAGCAGGAACAAACAGTAAGAAAAGGACCCTGTAGCCTGAGACAGGACACAGTGGCTATTCTGTTGCCAGCCATGGTTTGAGGTCAAGTGGTTACAATGTAGCCTTTGCTTGTGTTCCTAAGAATTGTGATTGTGACCTTAGCTAGTGAGAAGAAACTGGAGACTCTTACCTTTGAGCTGAAATATGTAGTTATAAACTTTTGAAATATACTAGGCAAGCTCTCTACTACTGAACACACCTCAGCCCGTTGTTATGTTTTGAATTGATTTGTGATTATCCCTCCTGGAGTTAAAATAATTTGTGCACATATCAAGAAATAGCTCCAGTTAAAATTTTCTTAACTTCTTTAAACTTAAAAAATATCAGTGGAAAAAATGAACCTCACCCATTCATCCTTGAAGGATGTATCCAGAGCTGCTCTTTTCTGATTACTTAGTTGCTGAGATAAATTGTCTTTAGTGAGCAGCAGATGAGAGGGGAAGAGAGAGAAATGGCTCAGCATGTCAAGTCCTATCTCATCTCCTCTGTATGTTTGGTTGTCTGCAATCTATGTGGGCCTGAGACTCTGCACTCCTGGGGGCTGCTATGGTGGGAGTCAGGGACTATCTGTGAACCAACAGGCTGGCTTTTCAGAGTTACTATTTCCAGCTCATCATGTCTGTATTGCTCAGATGAACCCTTCTCTAGATCTTACAAGGTGTTCATTGCTATGGTCCTTCATGTTTCTCAACCTATCTGGCACTCATTGTTCTCTAAGAACCTTGTTAATAATGGCTCTGGTGCTTCTCAGACCTGGCACATCCCGCTCTCACTAGGTAACAGATGAACCCAATCAACATGGAACTGGAAAAATGGCATTGGTGCTAGGTCCCCTTCCTGCCTATGCCTCCTTCTTAACCCAAGAGGATCCTGCTCTTGTCCTGCCCCTGGGGTATTGTGACAACTGTGATTTACAGGCCCTTGGGCCAGAGGAACATGGGTATTCTGCACAGTAGTCACTGTCAGAGCTGTGGAGATCCAGTGCAGTGATGCCTGGGATCACCTCCTTTCAGCTGCTTTAGCAGTGCCAGCCACTTCAGGTAAGCTCCTGAGGCTCAGCAGCTGCTTGCCCTAGATCTAGCATATCTTCTCTCAAACCTAAAGCTTCCATGCTTGAACTGTAGGTCTGTCGATCCCAACTCTCGTTCTCCATCTTCTGGCAATGTCAGCTGCAAGTCCCACCAGAACATGCCACAACACTGCCCGCAGCAGTGGCACGTGGTCTCCGTGGCCTGGAGACTCCTACACAGCAGTGACATGCTGTCTTTGTGGTCTGATGACCCCTACACAGCAGTGGTACACTGTCTCTGTGGTCTTATGACCCCTACACAGCAGTGGTACACTGCTTCCATGGGTGGATGACCCCTACCTGTGGAGATGCAGGACTTGCCATCATTACCCAGGAAGTAACCGCTGGCACAGGAGCATACCACTGAGTTCTGCTCTTCACGGCAGAACTGGTCGCAGTCTCCATTGTCTAGGCTGCAGAGTTTCCGAACCACTGCAAAGCAGAGGACAGATGAGCCTTTCTCATAGACATGTGACAAACTCAGAAATGCCAGCTGCATCTGCTCATCTCAGTCACGCCCAGGCTGGGGTGTGCAAAGGACCAGAGTCCCAAGGAATACACACATGGTAACATGACAGTCAGCCAAGTGAGAAGCCAGTCCCCTACAAGACTTTTTCCCTGCTGCTGCCTCCCCAGACCATGGGAAGGACATTTGACATATGCACAGGTTATGGAAGGAACAAATACCTGACATCCTCACAGGCCATGGCAGGGACACCTGGCATCCTTAGGGGCCTTAGGAAAACATCTGGTATCCTCACAGACCATGGAAGGAACACTCAGCATCCCTGCAGGGCTCTCCACCTTTTGAAAAGCTTTGTGAGTGATGGAGGAATGTGCTCTATTGAGGGCTGTGCACATCCTGCTTCTCTAGGGCACTGCCCTTGGCATGAGGGGAGGGCTGCATCCCAGCCGCAACTCTTTCTTCCCTCAGCCAATAAAAAAACAACCGTATGTGAGCCCCATCCTGGTCCCTGCTGTGGGTATGTTGCATTTTTTGTTCTGGGTTCCTGTGAGACCGGGAAGAAATAGTCCTATATGGGGAGCATGTGGTAGGAAGCCAGGACCCAGGTCCAGAGCATATGGAAGTGAGGGTGAAGTGGGGTTCCATTTAAGTCCTTCCGCTCTGTATCTGTGATATTAAGTCATGGAAGTGAAGGCCTCAGAGTACATGAGATTGTGGTCACTCTCTTGGTGACATCTGACCTGCCCATTGTATCTCAAGGCTGATTGAGTCCATATACATCCATCCACACCATCTTGGGCCAGAGGCACTCACCTGCTTGTAGCATAGACTGAGCCAACTCATGCTAATAGCCATGTCTGTGGCTGTGATGGTTTGTATATTCTCAGCCCAGGGAGTGGCACTATTAGAAGGTGTGATCCTATTCGAGTAGGTGTGGCCTTGTTGGAGTAGGTGTGTCTCTGTGGGTATGGGCTTTGAGACCCTTATCCTAGCTGCCTGGAGGTCAATCTTCCTTTAGCAGCCTTCAGATGAAGATGTAGAACTCTGAGCTCCTCCTCCACCATGCCTTTCTGGATGCTGCCATGTTCTTGCCTTGATGATAATGGACTGAACCTCTGAATCCAATTAAATGTTGTCCTTTATAAGATTTGCCTTGGGCATGGTATCTGTTCACAGCAGTAAAATCCTAACTAAGACAGAAGTAATCTGCTTTACAGCTCTCCATGTAGGCTTGGGTGAAAAAAACAATTATGGAGTAAATTAATGGAATTTTAGCTCCCCGGTTGTGCCCCTCACTAGACCTCTTGGTCTGTTGTGTGCAGATGTCTGCAGTTCTGGGGAATGGTTTATAGTCGTAATCATCAGCTTCACTGGGGCGAGTCCTGAGGGTACCCACATAAAGCTCTCATTCTATAAGGGACGTCACTTAACCCTGGACATGGTGACATACATCTGTTATCCCAGTAGATGGGAGGCCGAGGCAGGGGTTCAAATCTGGAGTGGGCTATACAGTAAGTTCTAGGCTCTCCTTGGACAGCGAGTGAGATCCCATGTCAAAAAAAGCAATAAATAAAGAGGTAAAAGAAATGCAGTTCTTTCCTGTAAGGGAAAACTGGTCTGATAGTAACCTAAGCTTCATTAAAAAAATCTAATCACCATGGTAAAAATAACTCCGTGACTCTCCCTGTAGAATTGGTTAAGCGCACTGCTTGTCTAAAACTGGGCAATCTAGAACATTCCTCATTGATGTTTGTGGTGACAAATGGCCTGAGATCATTTGACCAGAGCAGAGTGAATAGTCTACCACTGTACTGTCACCTGCCTCATGATGCCCTCCAACAGCTCTCGCCCACAGATCACTGTCTCTCACACAGCATCCCACCAAGCAGCTAGAGGACCGCTCGGGTGGTTCAGTGTGTCAGAGAATCACAAATGACGCAAGTTGCCTGTCAGGCATTTCAGTATCTTTCCTCTTCTTAGTCTGTGACCCAGAGGCCCACCAAGCAGAGGGACTTACAGAGCTCACAGTTTTTGCCTTCGAATCCCTCGGTGCAGGTGCACGTGTAACCTCCGATGCCATCCTGACACCTGCCTTGATTCTGGCAAGGGCTGCTTTCACACTGGTCGCCGTCTGCAATGGGAGGATTTGGAGACTAAGGTTGAGGCCTCGTCGCGGACACCACTGACAGTGTGTAGGCCTCGCCCCTGCACCCACTTTGCAGAGATCCCGAGCACACTTCTCCTTGAGAAGAATTCATCACATCTAGATCTTGTTTGCCTCCCGCGTGGGTGGCTGGGCATGTGTGACACCCTGTCCCTCATCATTGGCTGGGTCCCTGATTTCTGCTGGAATGTATTAAAGTGTTTGTGCCCAGGGCGACATGCTTTGCCTTCTCTGGAAGGGAGAAGGACAAGAGGACACTTGTTTCTGGTGCCTGCTGATCAGAGAACATGGAGAACCTTCTTCCCAAGGCCTCTGGGTATAGAATGAAAATCCAAAGACGATCCAGTCCTCACACAGGCTCCACCTCTCCTGGTCAGTCACTTACCCAGGGGCAGGTCTAACTGCCATTTTGAAATAACTTCCAGGTAGTCATACTCAGTACCATCTCTGATGCTGTGAGCAGTCACCAGGGTGACCACTGTTTAGACTCCAGCATTCTGATCTTCACCGTTTGATCTAACTTGCTATACTTATTAAAAATATCATGGAAGTTGGCTGCCTCAGATGAGGAAGAACTGACTTAAATCTGTATCTGGAAAAAATCTGCAGCCCCAGTTATTCCAGAGGCTGCACTATGAGGCTGACTTGAGCCTGGGGGTTTGCGGCAACAGGGCAAGACCCCATTTAAAAAGATGTGCATTTTAAGTAAAGAATAAAACTGGACTCAATATAAAATTACTGTAGAATGCTTATTTATAGTATTATGGAAAGCCATGAGGGAAAAACTGTAGATAAATAAGATTTGAACAGGAATATAAATCAAAATGTTTTCAAAAGCCTATCATTATTCCTGATTTAAATATGTTAAGGACTCTCTCTCACTTAAGATTGAAATGGGAGACGTCTCACCTTTATATTTGTTCCAGAATTCTTTCTAAAAGAAAAAAATATTTTAAAATGCATTAGTGAAAGCAGATATTTCACACTGACGGTAACCATTGCCAGTAACCTGCCCTGAGGAATGTTCCAGAACTTCTCCATCTGAAAGGGAGAGCTGCCGGTATATTTGATTCCTGAGAGGGCCTATCTCCCCTCTGCTTCCACACATGGCTCTTGCTGAATACTGAAACAACATTTCAAGGTAACCAACAAGAAGTAAGCTGGATGAAGTGGGTCCCTTCATTGGACACCACTGCAGGGTGGGTCCCTTCATTGGACACCACTGCAGGATGGGTCCCTTCATTGGACACCACTGCGGGATGGGTCCCTTCATTGGACACCACTGCGGGGTGGGTCCCTTCATTGGA
>JANHMN010000015.1:7568980-7590056 GCA_030674055.1 Rhabdomys pumilio | reverse complement strand
GACTCCCACTGTTACAGGGGTAACCGACTCCCACTGTTACAGGGGTAACCGACTCCCACTGTTACAGGGGTAACCGGCTCCCACTGTTACAGGGAAAACCGATTACAACTGTTACAGGGGTAACCAGCTCTTCTCTGATTTGGATTTGAAGCTGGCTCCATAGGAGGGAATTGCCTGTTACTGTAAACCTGGCCAAAAATCAAGAGAAACAAAACGAAACCAATCCCCACAGTTTGGGAGGTTATTGGCTTACAGGGCATGCGTGTGTGTGTGTGTGTGTGTGTGTGTGTGTGTGTGTGTGTGTATGCGCTCTACCACTGTTGTTTTGTTAAACAGACATGTTGTCACACTGCTAAATAGTTCCTTAGTTTTTCTATAAGTTACAGTCAGTTTTTCTGGTTTTCAATAATTAAGGTTTTGATTTTTTTTTTAAATTTTATTCCCTCAAGGTAGCAATTTCTTCTTTGTGAGTTCTACAGAGTATATTTGTTATCCACCTCATGTGAGTGATGCAACAATGTTGTCATATTAGATTAAGTGCAATACCACCTCAGTCATATTTCAGCTACACCCTAGGTAATGACACAGAAAAATGGCTACAGACTTCCAAACACCATTCACAAAGTGTCTATTTCATTCCTTTGCGTATGTTCTGTGTGTGCTGACAATGGTGCCATTTCCTGTTTGATAGGCAGGTGTCAATCAATGTCTATGACAGCAATGTTGACTACCAAGGCTTGCTGTCTGCATTTTGAGCATCATTACTAGCTTAAAAGTTTGAATTTCCACCTAGTTCCGATAGTCTAACTGCCCTAAATGTCACTGTTGTTACTAGCATTACCAGTCAGCTTTCTTTTGGTTTTATTTGAGCTAATCTTTCCGCTCTCTCTCCTTTACTCTCAGTCACTGCATTTGGCTCAGGCTCCCCTTTAATATTTATCTATCCATCCTATTTGGTGCTGCCGGCAGATCAATCAGGACATGAGTCTCCGTGTGAGCCAGACATGTCTGCTTACATCCCTTTACTATAGTTTCGAGTTCTCTGCTCATTGTTCTTTCCCCATTTCCCCAATCTTCTCTTCTCACAGGTCAGCAAACCTGCTCCACTCTCTACCTTTTCAGTGAGGAGTTAAGTGTGTTATTTATCACTATTCTGTAATGTCTCTACTGTGTGTCTCTGGTCCCCTTCACACTCAGCACACATGTAATGCCCCTACTGTGTGTCTCTGGTCCCCTTCACACTCAGCATACACACACATATATGCTGTTACTATTTTAACACCATTACCACCAGACAAAATAAAACATATATCAAAATATGCTTGGTACCTGCATTTCCTCTACATCCTACCATGTTCTGCCTTATGTTGTACAGTAGCCATACCAGGCATTCGTGAAACCATTCTGTGAGCCCAGGGCTCACAGCAAGAGGGTAGATGGCAGGAATTACTGGCCTTTAGCCAAGCTTCATCCACACAATAAAGACTTCTGAGTTTAAATTTTTATTTATAGCAGCAGTAGAAAGTAAAAGCAACACTGAACGAGGTGGGACGTTTATTTGCTGGTTGGTTTTAAATGCGGTCTCACTGTGTAGCTCTTGCTGGCTTGGAATTCTCTATGTAGGCCAGGCTGGCCTCCAAATCAAGAAGATCTACCTGCCTCCGCTTCCTGAGTGTTGGGATTAAAGGCATGAGCCACCATGCCTGGCCAAAAAAGACATTTTAAAGTGTCTTTATGAGGATGAGCTCCTAAAATCGGGTGGCCTTTTAAAAACAGGCTGTACAATTATGTCCCACGATTCTTCCCACATAACACACACACCAGAAATGCTACAGAGTCTTTGCACGTTTTTTATTTTATTACCATTCTCTGCATGTGTAGCCAGTAATGGCTTTGCAAGCCATAGGGCAGGGGAGGAGGGTGTTTTTCCTGGACAAACAGTGGTGACCGAGCCTCGGTGGCCTCCCGTGGCAGCAGGGTGAGGAGACAGGGAGGGACCGTAAAGTGACACATGTTCAGCAGCGTGAGACCATAAATACATCCTTTACACCAAGATCGTATGTACACACGTGAACATATATACACACATATAAAAATATCTGCCCTACGAGGCACAGAGTTCCCAAAGAACAGAATTTGTTTCTGAAACACACAAAAAAGAGGAACACAACAGTCTGTGGCGGTTCTGCCGTGCCTGGAATGGAGGCTGCACGTCCCCCCATAAGCTCAGCTGCAGCCCCTCCTGCTGTAGGGCAGAGGTGGGTGGGGCTAGGGGAGGGGAAGCGGGGCCTGCCCTGACATGGAGAGGCAGCCAGTGCCTGAGTTGCTGAGGATGGCTGACAGCATGGAGTTTTACATTTTCTTTAAAAATAATAAAAATATCCTAATTTAATGATGTTCTTTTAAAAAAACAGAGAGTCTCCTTTATATTGTAGAAAAGAAGGCTGATATTTTAAATTATACTTTACATTTCTTGTGAAAACGAAACCTATGCAGATGCAAGACTCTCAGTGATTCCCAACTGCCTTTGGTGAAGGACACGCAACCTGGTTTACCAGGCCTTCCTGCACCTGCATTCCAGGGAGTGCCAGGTCTCAGTGAGAGTGCCCCCGAAATCAGTTAGTTGTATAAACAACGTGCTTTGATGTAAACCCCAGTAACAAAAAATAGTTTTATATCAAATACAGTATCAAATTGTCATTTCATGTAAACACAGTGATTCTTGGTTAAAGATTTGAGGCCAGAGTACCACAAAAAAATGGCCACGGGGTTAATCCCTGTTTTGTTTTGTTTTTTAAAAAAAAATCAAAAACTTATAAAAGACAAGAGTCCCTTGATCCCCTTCTTAGGCTGTTGGTAGCAAACTGTTCACTCCTGTTAGAAGTCGCTTCCTCAGGATGATGTTCCCGTAGAAAGCACCAGAGAGGCCAGGACACCTTGGAAAGGCTGCACAGCAGGGGCTGTTGGCTGCCGAGGTGTGGGAAAGGGCTATCTCCCACCTTTCTGCACAGGGGTCTTCTGACCCATAGCCCCACCTCTGTCCACTCTGGAGTCTCCAAGGAAGCTTTGGTGGTGAAATGTTGTCTCCTGGCTTCTGCACATGCAGCAGAGTCCTGGTTCCAAGGCCCCAGTGTCCTCTGAAGCCCATGGTTGATAGGATTCTCCTGTTCCCAGATATCTTGGAGCACCATCCCCTCCCAAACTAAGCAAGCCCAAGCGGAAAAAAAAAACTTAGAGATTTGCATGCTGGTCTACTGCACGTGGCCTTGAGTGCCTGCCACAGAGGCCTGGCCACTATCCCTGGAGCTCGGAGAAGGGAGTAGGGTAGCCCTCACTGCAGCTGGACGAGTTGCTCAGCACGGCTGACCCTGGGCTGGAGTCTGCGGGAAACCAGTGGAGACAGGCTTCGGCTCTGGCCCTTCCCTCTGCACACCTAGAAACCCCTCTGCTTTTAAACAGGCTCTGGGCTGAGGATCTTGGCAGGCTCAGGGCACAGCTGGTGCGTACAGTGGGTCTTACCTGAGCTGCTCAGACACTGGGCTGAGCTGGATTTGCCCAGGAGGGTGGATAGGCTGCTGGCTGGCACCCATCCCTCCTTGCTGCTGGTCAGGTCTCGAACATACCTGAAAGAGGAAGTCAAGGGCTGTAATGGCCCACATCCCTACAGTCTGCCTCTGAGGTGGGCATATGGATACCTCTGAGATAGGAACATACAGAGGCATGTCTGAGGTCGGAATACACATGTCATCTCTGAGGTGGGAACTCAGGTCATGTCTGAGGTGGGAATCACACAGGGTTATGTCTGAGGTGGGAACACACATCATGTCTGAGATGGGAACACATAAATCATGTCTGAGGTGGGAACACATAGGTCATGTCTGAGGTAGGATCACACAGGGACATGTCTGAGGTGGAATCACACAGGGACATGTCTGAGGTAGGATCACACAGGGACATGTTTGAGGTAGGAATACACAGGTCATGCCTGAAGTAGGATCACACAGGGACATGTCTGAGGTGGAATCACACAGGGTCATGTCTGAGGTAGAATCACACAGGGACATGTCTGAGGTGGAATCACACAGGTCATATTTGAGGTAGGAATACACAGGTCAGGCCTGAGGTGGAATCATACAGGGACATGTCTGAGGTGGGAACACACAGGTCATATTTGAGGTGGAATTATACATGGTCATGTTTGGGCTAGGAACACACAGGTCATTCATGTCTGAGGGACATGTCTGGGTAGAAGAGCTTACTGCCATCTTACCAGAGGCCCTCAGCGCCTTCTTCTACTACCTCCACCATGTCCCCACTCCTCATGGCAAGGGTGTCAGGACCCCCCTTCTCATCATCCATCACCACTGTGTATTTACCCGGAACCTGAGGGTGACAAGGGATAGGGCTGAGGTTGCATCTTGTTGGCACCCCTTCCCTCCCAGTGCCAGCAGCCCCAACAGCACACCTGCCCTCTATCTCTGTGTAGCACAGCAGCACCCACGATAGAACTAGCAAGAGGAGGACCAGTGCAGTGTTGGGGTTCTGCCATTTGTGGAGGTTTTGGTGAGATTTCTGGCTAAAACGGGAAAACTCCTAGTGTTGGGGAGATGGTCCAACTCATATTGTGGCCATGTTAAAAAAATTAAAAATGGGTGTACCAATGTGTCCACATTACTACTTGTCTTTATGGGCTTGGCTAGAACATTCTACCAATGTGAAATATGCATGAGTATGGGCTGTTGTCCTCTTAAGAAGGGGTAAACCATGCCCGAGCTCTAGCAGAGGCAGGGGCACGCGGTGCCATGGGACTATGGGTAGTGGATAGTGATCTAAGGGAGCACCTCCAGAAGATGGACAGTGGCTGCAAAGGAAGGACCAGGGCAGGGTGCATCCTCACTAGACATAGGGACCCAGCCAGGGACACCCACAGGGAGGCCATAGTTACCAGCTTCTTAGGGCCCACTCCCCCGTCTTCCTCAGCATCAGATGAATTGATGAGTTCCTCAGCGCTGGACCAGCCTCCGTCCTCCTCAGGAGCCTCCAGTGAGTGGGATGTTTTGCTCCAGCCTAGGAGAAACAGTGCTCTGTGAGGTGTACACACACACACACACACACACACACACACACACACACACGCACACACACACTGCAGTCACCATTACCCAAGTGTATTCCATATGAGGTCCACAGAGCCCTTGGAACGTGTATCTGTGGGACTCTGAACTTAAGCCTACTGTCTTCCTAGGTTCACTGAACTGTGCGGTCTGTGACAGCTTTCTGTCATTGGAATCACCTGCTTAGACTCCCCACTGGTTCTTATACGGTTATAAAAGCTGGGTGGTGGTGGCACACGCCTTTAATCCCAGCACTTAGGAGGCAGAGGCAGGTGGATTTCTGAGTTTGAGGCCAGCCTGGTCTACAGAGTTCCAGGACAGCCAGGGCTACACAGAGAAACCCTGTCTCGAAAAACCAAAATAAAATAAAATAAAATAAAATAAAATAAAATAAAATAAAATAAAATGCTGGGTCCATTCTGCTGTGACTGCACAGTACAGGGAGATGTGGTGTGGGAGTGTACATGTCTATTTTATTTATTTGCTGGGCCACTCTAAGGGATAAAATGAGGCCCATAACTGGCCCGACATCTCTACCGTCTTCAGGCCCCTGCTCTACTTGTACCCTATAGCAAACCCCGTGAAGGGGAGCTGTCATCAGATAAAACTCTGATCGGCAATATCTACTTTGCTGCCAAGAAAAACTATTTCCAGCAAGAATGACCAAATAAATCTCTGACCTGTGACATACACAAGTTAACAACTAGGAACATGTTGGACAGCCTAGCAATGACAGAGCCCTGGCCCTGCCTTCTGGAAAATCCACTGGGTTGGCCAGTTGGTCCCCGAATTTCCTACACTTCATTCTTGATTATCTTGATGCATCCTTCGAGGGAAAGCAGCAGTGTCTCCCACATTGCAGAGATAGAGATGGTAAATTCCTACTGAGTAAATTCTTCAGACACTAACAGACTTTAAAAAGCACAGCCAGGAAGGCCAGCTTGCTTGTTGGACCCAAGGCTTGGCACACCTGATGTCATATTGTACTAGGTGCTGGTGCAGTGTGGTTCTTCCTTGTATGAGGGTGTGGGCTGTGATGGAATTACAGAAGAGCTCCCACACAATCAGGTTAACAAAAGAGGCCGTTAGATTTGCCATCACTCATGGCTGAGCATGCCCAGAGCCAGTGACGAAAACCTTCTGTTTCAGTACACTGCTAAGCCTCTCTGTCTTCTGAGTAAACAGCTGGGCCTAGACACTTCCCAGCTACCAGCTATGTAGGCTCAGAGCCCCTCTGTCTACCTCCCTGAGGCCAGACTTCAGGGCCTGGGGACAGCTGTGTACTTGGTCCTGGGAAGGGCCGCATCAGGCTTTATATAAGTTAAGAACTTAGTTCTAGAGGTTTCCAGCTGTAGTCATCTACCCTTGCTCCAAGCATGCGTGCGGGCAGCCTGACTCAGTTGTCTTCTCCCCCCTCCAGCCTGCTTTGTGTCACTACATGCTCACATGGGGTCCTCTACCTGAGCAGGAGGACAGTTGGAACAGAGGAACACTTCCAAGTACACAACTTTCCATCATCAGAGACCACACGGGGGTGGGGGGGTCACAAACTATAGAAACTGTTGCCTTCCTTAGGGTAGCTGAGACATGTCAATCAGCTCAGGCTTTGGTAGCTGCCATAACTGAAGTGTCTGTGGCCAGATCAGCACCAGGTCATGATGCTGTCAGTAGCTCTTGGACACTGTTAACAGGGAGCCCAACATGCTGGTGTTGCAGTGTCCAGGGAGCATATTTAAGACAAGCACATGAAAGGATTTAAAAGTATTGATGACAGCAAATTAGGTAACAGCACTCTCTTTGGAGGATGCTGGGAGACTGCATGAGAATGTTAGACTCTGTACAACTCTCTCTCTCTCTCTCTCTCTCTCTCTCTCTCTCTCTCTCTGGTGTGGCTTGTATCTGCACCCACTTCTGTCAGTGCATGATGGAAGGTAGGAAGGACAGGAACACCAAAGTGGAACAAGGTGAGAGCAGCATTTGGCACAGCAGTTGGGTAATTAGGGCTTGGAGCATCGTTTGGGGATTGAATACATCTGGCAGCATGCTGAGGATGTTCCTGGGAACCCTCTACTGGAATCTGAGATCCTTGGGGGACAATGGAGGACTTGAGAGAAGGAAACAGAGACTCAAGGCCCAGAGTGTAGCTGATTCCAGTGGCCCATGTGAGTGACCGTCTGCCTGGTGTAAACCTTGAAGCTTGTTTCTACCCAGAAGGACTGAGCCAGCTAGTGACTCAGGGGAGGGTGCTGGTACTGTGGTCCTTTGAACAGGACACCTGCAGCCTGCACCAGCACTGAGTGATAACTCTCAGTGAAAAGCTGGTCAGCCAAGCTGGGCCTAGGCCTGGGCCAAGGAACCAGCAGGAATGTGACATCTGTCAGTATCTGTTACTAGGCATCAAGCTGTGAACCATCAGTTACTACCGCTCCTGGCTCATCTCATCTACATGCTTTCATCCTAGGTGCCCTGCACAGCCAGACAGCATGCTGGGCTGGGGCTCAGGGGCTGCAGCGCTACCTCGCAGACCAAAGGGAGTCGGGTCGCTCTTTACTTCATGCCGCTTAGCTTTTTTGTCAGGACTGGTCGGAGAGGCTGCAGGAAGAGGAAGAGGCAAAAATACAACAGCAGAGAGAAAGCTGCAGAACTGTCCAGTGAGGGGAGGAGGCAAGTGAAAGGTCATGAGATGAAATGGCTGAGGGTCTCACAGGGAAGGGAGAGGCCCGGAGAGCAGAGGTGGCAGATGGTGGCCTTCGCCGTCAGTCATCCTCTTAGGGGCTACCTGCGGCTCTGCTTTAGAAAGAACGCACAACAGAACGAGCTTCTTTTGTTCAAGTTTGAAGACGGGTAAGAATTATAAATTGGGAAACACTTTAATTCGTTGGACCCATGCCTGTCACTTGGGGAGAGCTGGACCATTGGGAGGGAGCCATGTGCAGAACGGAAGCAGGTCAGGGCTGTGGTCACGGAAGAGCATCCCCAGGTGACAAAACGATTTCAGCTCTCAGTTAAACGGCTTCCTTGCCACTGTTCACTGGCAAACACCCTACCAGACCCCTGGCCATGGCAATCAGCACTCGAGGGTCATGACAGCAAGAAAGGCAGAGGCCCGCAGAGCTGACAGGAAAATTGGAGGTGAGGCAGTGGGAGGAGGGGCAGAAGAAAGACAACAGGCTGGAAAAGTGGTCACCAGCCCCAGTTCTTAGGAGGCTGCACTCACTAAGCTGGTTCTCTCTGTATCCAAAAGGCACCCCTAAAAGATAACGTCAGGCATCGTATCTGCACAGCATTGGTGGGCACGAATGACAGGGTGGGAGATGGATTTGTGTGGCTGCATGTGGCACCAGAGGTTGCCACAGGACGATGGTGTGGAAGGCAGTGGGGCACTGCCTCTTTACCTTTCTGACCTTTGAGGTTAGCCAAGCCCTGCAGCGTGAAGCGCTTTCTGGAAAGTGCAGAGCTTTCAGAGGTAGAACTAGGGACCGCTTCGTCTAGGAGGGGGGAGAGACAGAGTGCAGGGATAGCATCTGGGAGGGAGGAGAGACAGAGTGCAGAGATAGCATCTGGGAGGAAGGATGGCAGGGTGCAAGGGGCCATGGCCCCATGCTCAGGTAGGTGGGCAGAGAGCAGTTGAACATCCTAGGGTGCACCTGGTGGAGGCACCCGGTGACCATGAATGAGGGGTCTCCTACTGTGTGAGCAGTGTGATGAAGGGCTCCTGGGCTCTCCCATGCTGGCTGGTGGCCACTCCAGGAGCAGTGTCTGAACGGCTCACACTGCAGCTGACACTCACCTTTGCCCTTCTCAGGGGGCTTTGGCAATGATGAGCTCACGTAGCCTTCCAGGCTGAGCGGGTCTGTCTTCCGGTCTTCGAGCTTCTTGACATTTCTTGTGTTCCCCTTTGTGGGACTGAAGGCATCAGCGACCCGTAAAGAAAGAAACAGTATGTTGGTTAGTGTCTTAGCTGACTGAGGGCAGTAGGCATCAAGACATCTTGGCTTCTCGACTGTCTTCCAGGTGCCGTCCCTTACTCAAGTTGGTGACCAACTGTCACCTGGCTGTACCATGCTGACAATCATGAAAGGTAACCTACAAATAGGAAGCTGTGAGGCAGGGGACTTGTGGAGGGAGTTAGGGCTAGGGACAACACCCTCAGTCCTGACATTCAGGCATAAGCCACTGGCACAGAATCTCCAGGTGACACTGTAGGGCCTTGTGCAAACTCATCTCAGTGACACAGTAAACTGTGGTGTTTACAGAAGTGTTGCTAGTTTTTCTTATGTTTTAGAGACAGTTTTATTCTGTAGCTTTAGTAGGTTCTTTTGCCGTGGTGTCCTGTGTGCTGGGATTCTAGGCATGCCCAGTAAGAAACTCTGCTTCTGACTGACACACTGATGTCCTCACCTGGTGCTGGATGGCGTGGGCAAAGGAAGGCTGTGGGACTGCTCCAGGGCTCGGTGCTGGCTGGCTTCTGTGGGGGTGGGGGACAAGAGACACACACCAGTTATCATTGGGAACTGAGCACTGCTGCACTCCCAAGCTAAAGGCTCTTGGACCATGGTCCACTTGTCAGGAGCAGTCTTGCCTATACACTGAAGCCCTGAATAGGCCATGGGCCTGAGTCGGCCATGCATGCCTGCTAACACAAAGTCTTGGTCTCTGTGGGAAAACACTGACCCTACAACAGATAGCTATAGATCTTGTAAACAGGCAGCCTTAGTGGAAAACTACCAGCCTGGATAAGAACTAGTAGTCATAGGTCTTGTGGATAGGCAGCCTTGGTAGAGGGTACCAGCTTAGATAAAAACAAATGAATCATAGACAGAGTCATAGTGACCTGTCCCCTGCTTCTTCACCCAGCCAACACTCTGTTCTGGAAGATATCTGTACTTCTCCTGCGTCATCCCCTTCCCCACATCCTGCCTCTATGTGTATATAACCCCTGTGTGAAAAAATAAAGATAGCAGTTTGATCAAACTATAGACAAGCCGTGGTTCTTGGTGTGCCCGTTTTCCCCCATTCTCTCTTTCAGGTGGTCCCCCGGACCCTGTTCACTGCCCTGCTGGATGGGGCATCCAATGTCCACGGCACGTGAGAAAACACACAAAAGCCAAAGGCAGCCTCACCCCGGCAGGCCTGCAGTTGGCTGGTCAGCACCTTCCGGATCTCATTCACCCATGCTGCTTTGATCTCGGGAGTTGGTGCCTGTCCCAAGGAAAGATGGGAGCCAGTGATCAGAAAAACACACTGCAGTTTCCACCAGACACTCTCAAGGACAATCCTAGGAACCAAGGGACCCCTGTGTATGGATCAGGTGCAGGTGATGGGAATGTCCCTTTGGGGGTCTCCCTGCAGCACAGGACTGGCTGCAAAAGGCCATGGGTTTGTGCAGGTGTCCAGGGCATGACAAAGACAGCCAGTTACTAGCAGGGAGGCCACCTCTTCTGCTGATGCTGGTGTGCTGGGCTAGTGGCATGGGCTGTAGGACAGGTCTCCCAGAAGTATCTTCTATTTGACCATGTTTTAGGTGATAAGCACAACAACGGGTCTCAGACTCACACAGACAGCAATATGGGTGTGACCAGGCTGAGAGTGTCACCTGTGGCCAGGACTGTTGTCCTGTGTTAGTAATGTGGTCTGAAGCCCAGCTTGAATACTACTGTCAGGACAGCTGCTGGGCCTAGACCTAGACTCAGGTCTGTGTGGCCTGCTTGGCTGGGTATAAAACTGGAAGGCACACTACACTGTGTGCTGGCCAGTCAATTTTCCTTGTGATTCTGAGGGCAAGTGAAAAGCACAGCCATGTTGAGCTAGGACCTTCATGGAGTACTTAGGTTCTTGACAGGTCTTATGGAGAGGATGCAACCCCTTGAGCCTATATTGTAGCTCTGCCCTCTCTCCCATGGGCTAATAAGGACAGGCATGGCATACATTCCACCAGACAGCCAGGCTGTGTGGAGGAAGTCCTCCAGGACTATTGAGAGGTGTGGGAGGCAGAGGCATTTCTGGAAGTACCCTAGATGAACTTGTTCCCAATTTTCATCCTGTGCTTAGCACATCTTGTGTTCCAGTATGGATGTTTCTGCTTTTAGGGGATGCATATCATGAAGACTGTTCTCACTGGAAGTCTCTCACTGGCCACCCTGAAGAGGCCCAAGGGCATCCTTGGCTCCTGGTTTACAGGCAGGTGAGTGGCTGTACCTGAATGATGTAAACCTCTTCCCTTGCGTTGTACCAGATCTCAAACTTCTTGCTGTCACCCTTCACGTTCTCTGTGATGCCAACAGCAGTCATCTGGGAGGGGTAGGAACAGACAGGCATCAGTTCCTGTGGAACTGATGGAGCCCTTGGGGGTGGGGTAAGGGCTAAAGGTGGTGGAAGCCCCTCCCAGTGCTGTCCGAGTCACTCACATTCAAGGACTGCTTGTAGCTGTAGGAAGGAGCCTTCTCGTACCCCTCCCCGTTCTCCTCCCTCTTCTTGCAGAAGAGGACGGCCTTCTCATGCAGAAACAGGTGCCGCTGCATGGGCTTGAACCTGGCTAGCTCCTTCACTTTGGTGTGGCCCTTCTTGTGGTCTGTCCACACGCTGAAGGAACCTTGCATCAGCAGCTTCCCCAGGTCACCAAGGTTTCCCTGGAACACAGGACACACGTTAGGCATGAAAGGCAGGTGAACTCAGGTGGGCCAGCATCCTGTGCACATTGGAAAGGCTGCACACTGTAGAGGTCTCCTTGCAGCACATTCCAGAGGGGCAAATTTGGGGAGGTGACAAAAGACTGGATAGTTGCTGCAGGAGCTAGGGGAAAGAGGAGGCACAGCATGGAAGAGCCATGAGATACGGTGGTGGAGAAGCAACAGCACTCAGAACCCTAATGCACAGTGAACTTCAGTTAACCACATGTCCCCACAGACCTATTAGGTGTCATGGGTGTGTCACCGAGGCAGAGGCAGGGATGGGGTTTAGGGAATCTGAGCTTCATATTCAACTGTCATAAATCTAAAACTATTAAAAATAAATACAACCCAGTGATTAAATAAAACAGAAAATGAATGTTAAGTGGACATCCCGAGAAGCAAAACCCTTCTATGTTGACTTGAGGTGGGCCAATCAGAAAAGTTTACCTAGGCAGCCACCTGTCACCAGCCACTGGACCACACAGCTTATCATAGAAAACAGAGGGTCCCAGCTGCTGTCCAGAAGTAGGCAGGAAAGAGGTTTCAGGCGCATCCCTGTTGGACAGGCCCTCCTAGGGGAACAGTCTTGGTCTGCTCCACATATGGTCAAGCTCCTGATTCAGAACCTGGGGCTGCCCTAGGCTCTGGGCCACATGTGTCCACTTCAAGCCTCAGAGAGCTTGCAAATATTGATAGGATTTCCCTATAGAATTGCTCATGAGACAAGAACCAAGATAGGACAAAAGCCAGCGTGTTCTCAGCACCACGGTGCCACTGTGGGGGCCTTACATCATAGCCAGTGATGGCGATGAGGTGCATGGAGTCATTCACCGCCTTGAGGATGCCCAGAATGGAGCTCAGAGCCTCCTGCAGGTCCTCTGCCCCTTCACAGTGCTTGCTATACTTGAGCATTTCCTGAGGGCAAACGTGAGAGAATGCAGTTAGATACCAAGCGCTTCCCTCTTCTCCCCTATGAGCAGCTGACTGTCCTACTCATTCAGACACCAGCCAAGGCCTGAAGATGAAGTCACTGGGAGGCTGGTGTGGTCCCTGGACAGACACCAGCACACCAACCACCAGATTCCTGCTACTTGTCAGGAAATCACTTTACACCCTCCCAGAAGGCGGGATGACAGACGGACAGCTGGACTCTGCAGAGCAGGAGCTACCTGGCTGGAAAGGTGCTTCCTGGCCTCCCGCTTGCTTCCATGGCCCTGCTAAAGGCACAGGGATACAAGCCCTTTCCTGTCCTGCCACACTGAGCTAACTCTAAGCCAGAGACTCCTAACTCTCCACTGTGCTAGGGACCAACGGGACAGACAGGGTTCGGCTCTCATCCTCTCCATGGGGAGGCCATAGGCCATCAGCATAGACTCCTAATATAGCTGGCCATGGGTAGGTACCTGGCACTCTACAATGTTTAGCACACAGTAGGCCCACACAAATGGTTCAGTGAATCAGGGCCACAGGAAGTGGCTTATAAGAGTTCCCTTGGGCCTAGGGTCAGGGCTCGGTGAGCCCTGCAGATACTTGGCTGGTAGGCAGGTATGGCTGACCCAGGGCAGTGGCCACGGAGGCTCACCTTGAGCAACAGCTGGTACTTGGTTATCCTCTGCACAGGTTTCAGCAGGTAGGAGTCGAGGCTCAGCTTGTGATCCAGCTTCTTCTGGCACTCCTGCAACCACCAAACACTTGGTCATGCAAGGCCATGGCTCTGCCCAAGGCCATGGGGAAGGAAATACAAGAGGGGGAGGGGCTCGGGACCAACCTGGAAGAAGGGACAGTCGGAGCACTGTCTCCACAGGCTCTCGGAGCGTGGCTTGTTCTGACAGTACTTCTCATAGATCTGGAACTCCTCCATCTGCAGCCGAGAGGGACAAAGGGCACAGACTCCAGAGCTGAAGCTGCTGCTGGCAGGCTAACTCCCCCAGACTTGCTGTTCACCAACATTGGAGTCTCGTATTCTAATCCCCTTACCGCTGACCATTCATAGCCCAGAGAGGGGGGGAGAGAGCTCTGCCAAGAGGCGGTTCGTAGTACAATCTGTTTATTTACATAAAATTTCAGGGTGCTCTCAGGCAGTTTATATAGGTTATTTTGTAGAACACACATGAGCAAGACTGAAGAGATGGCTCAGCGGTTAAGAGCATTGGTTGCTCTTGCAGAGGGCATAGGTTCAGTCCCCAGCATCTGCATGGCGGCTCACAACTGTCAGTATTCCAGTTAAAGGGAATACAGCATCTGTACACACCACGCCACACACACACACACACACACACACACATACACACACACACACATTCATTCATGCTGGCACTCATGTATATTATAATATGTATATTAAAAACAATATTATATATACTCATGTATATTTTTAATATGTATATTAAAAACAAACCTGAATATCTTGTAAAATCAAATTGCTCCTGGGTACTCAGGGGAGTCAGAAAGTCCTGGGGTGTAGCTAGGTCTAGAACAGAGTGCTCTGGTGGTTGCAGATGACTTGGGGGTACAGCAGGCTCTGGGTCTTTAATGTATATATATATAGGATACATAAGGCTATAGATCACAGAAGTTCCTGGGGTATGGATGGATCAAAAATGCAGGGGGCTCTGGGGTAAAGACAGTTTAAGACGTATTTTGGAAGGCAGGTGATGTTGGCCACATGATTCTGAGGCACGGAATGGGCTCGGGAACATAACCTTGAAGGTTTGTGGCACAGGGGACTATAGGGCAAGGGTAAACGTCACAGTCCTCAGGCCACTGCCCTGTTTTCTCCTGTCGGCGACCTCCCAGAAGGGAGGTGTGAATCTGGCACAGTTCACAGTGCTCAACATGACAATATCCCAAGGGTCTGTGAGAAGTTATGTGTGCATTCCGCTCTTTCTGCTCAGAGCATTTCCACACACCCCTCTTTTAAACTCATCTCCACCACCCTATGAGGGAAACACCTGTGATTCTAAAGAGGAGAAGATGGATGTAGAGGGAGCCCAGCGCCTTTTCCAGTGTTGTCCAGCAAGCAAGGCTGAGGTAACAATGAACCAAACTACAAGGAAAGTTTGTCCACATCGGGCCTCAGAAACGATGATCCCAGCAGTCCCAAACCTTGTGCCTTATGCTTTTCCTCTTTTTCATAAGGTGTCATTAGCCTTAGAAGCAAGATCCCACTTTCCCACTATACTGGAGACACTTGGTGTCTGGTTTCAGAGGCAGTGGGAGCTGAAGACATCAGTGGTTAGCAGCCTTGGCGTGGTAGGCAAGGCACCACATATGGTGTGTGATATGGAGGCACCAGGGGCCCCCAGAGGAGCCCTGAGTGATGCACTGCCTGTGACACATGCAGGTAGAGATACATACCCTTTCCAGAAAGCACCTCCCCACCAGCTCTGGACAGTCTATGCAACTCTCCAGCTCCCGCAGGAATATTCTGTATGGAGAGGTTGTTAGTGAGACAGTGAGCACAGCAGAATCAGATAACACTGTCTTCCAGAGACACAGAACAATCTGATCACAATGGGGCAGGAACTCCCCACTTGGCCCTGAAGCCAATGCTTGTCCCTGGCTCCTCAGTGCCCACAGCCCAGCTGTCTCCTTTTATCTGGCCTTGTACTTCTTTTTTTAAAAATTAGATATTTTATTTATTTACAATACAGATGTCATCCCCTTTCCCCATTTCCCCTCCCTAGAGCCCCCTATCCTATAGCCCCTCTTCCTTTATGCTTTTATACCATTTTGATTACATGCATGTATTAAGATCAGTTCTAGGATGAGGGTCTGGTAATACAATAGATGCAGATAGTCAAGGAACAAGCAAGACAATAAACACAAATAGTCAAAGAAGAAGCAAGGCTTTAAATCCAGTTACGTGAACACTCCTGTGATCACTGTTTCTAAAGGCTTATCAGGATGACCAAAGTATCTAAGCCTACTTCCCTATCCTAGCCCAAGGTCATTTTTATGTCTAAAGTCTAATTCCTTGTTCTAGCCTAAAATTTAGATTCCTGTCTGAAATTACTTCTTTGTTCTGGCCTAATATTTAGATTCCAGCTTGAGATTAATGCTTTGTTGTAGCGTACGATTTAGACTCCTACCTGAAATTACTTCTTTGTTCTAGTCTAATGTCAGATTCTTGCTTGAGGCCTGCTTCCTTGTCCTTGGTCAATGTCATATTCCTGCCAAGCAGCCCCTTTCCTTGTCCTTGGCCCATGTCAGCTTCTTGCCAAAGGCTCAAAGGCTCTCTACCTCTCTCTCTTTTTTTATTTTGTTAACAAGACTGAGCCTGTCTTAGGTCGTTCTGACAAGAATGTTTTCCTTACCCATCATGGAATATGCATTATCAAAAGCAATGCACTTATGTCTTAGGTTGGTAAGGCTCTGTGCAGAATCTTACCCGTCTTGCCAGCCTGTTACTTTAATAACTCTGTCTGGGGGTCCATTTTCAGGTTTAAGCCATGTACTTTGGCTGCCAACATGTTGATGTTGTTAAAAATAAGCTTTAACATGATAGGCAGGAATAAAAATATTCCCAGGACAAGAAGGGCTAGTCTGATTAAGCTATATATGCCATTCCTGAGGTTTGTCCAAAATGGAAATACTGAGCTCAGGCCATGGATAATTTTATCTGCAGCATCAAAGATCAACAGAGCAGCATTCTTTAAATTCATAATCTCACTTTGCAAAGTTAACACACCCAGAGAGGTGTTAGGATTATGCCAAATATCCTGCAGGTGTCTTTAAACTTTTTTCTAATTATAATGATAATCATTGTGAATTTCAAAAGTAACACTACTCCAATGATATTTGTCATGACACTTGGGATGGCTCCTAACTCTTGAACCCTGAACCTCCTTCAGATAATTTGAATGGGTTATAGAGCATCAATCGTTGTTCCAGATACCTATATAAATCCTTTTATATACTCAATATATTAGTAACTTTTTTTTGCTAGATGGTTACCAAAAATAGTTGTCTTAACTCCTTGTATCATTGCTACTTGCAGAAGCAGTGGTGCTAGCAATTAATGGAATTAAAGCTGTTATACCAGCAATAATCAAGCCTGCTATCCTCTTACTTCTGCTTAAAGCCTAACTCACTTCTTCCAGCACTTTCAAGCTTTTTTCAGAGAATCAAGGTTTTCTAATCCTCAGGGCAGTGAAACAAAATCTGGTTGATAGACCCCCATAACAGACACGCCAGGTTTCAATACACTAACATAATTAGAAATTATACAGTTCATGCAACTTACAATAAATGCTGTAAAAGAGACAAAACCAATTTTAGCCTGACAATTAAAAGAGCCTTAAAACATGCACTAACCCTTGTTTGAAATCCAAATCCTATCCCAACATTATCTCTTGCTATCCTAACATCATAGCAAGCTATAGCTAGCTTCCAAATACGTCTCTGACAAAGTCCACATCCAGTCTTCCAAAAGTAGACTGTTTTTTCCCATATTGAATTGATTTCTAGACCAGTACATGATTGAGTTCTAATAGCTGGACACCTTTAAGAAGAATACAAGAGACATATTTTCTCTTTTCAATTCTCTATCCCACAATGACTAAAAACTTGAAGCAAGGCATCTTGTGTCATCTGGGATATAGTCAAGCAAAGGTGGGTCAGGAACATATGTCCAGTTCAGCTCCCCAGTCATCCTTGTCAGGGCACTCAGCAAGCTCACAGGTTGGCATCATTCTTTGTCTCAGCAACAGTATGTCTCACCAATCTTTTTAAAGTTCCATGAGCCTCTTCCACAGTACCTTGTCCTTGAGGATTATATGAAATCCCCATAATAAATTGTTGACAAAAGGTCTCAACTGCTCGACTACAATTGCCAGACCCATTATATGTTTTTTTTTTAAATTGGATATTTTATTTATTTACCTTTCAATGTTATCTCCTCCCCCATTCTCCCCCCAAACCTCTTATCCTATCCCCCTCTTCCTATTTCTATGAAGGTGTGCTCCCACCATCCTCCCATTCCCACCTCCCTGCTCTCAAATTCCCCCAACACTAGGGAATCCAAACTTTCAGGCACTAAGGCCCTCCACTTCCACTGATGCCTGACAAGGCCACCCTCAACTACTTACACAGGTAGAGCCATGAGTCTCTCCCTTTGTGTTCTCAGGCTGGAGGTTTTAGAATGGCTACTCCAGCTTGTTTCTTGGGACTATTTGCTTGAAAAATTGTTTTCCAGCCTTTTACTCTAAGGTAGTGTCTGTCTTTGTCACTGAGGCGGGTTTCCTGTATGCAGCAAAATGCTGGGTCCTGTTTATGTATCCAGTCCATTAGCCTATGTCTTTTTATTGGGGAATTGAGTCCATTGATGTTAAGAGATATTAAGGAAAGAAGATTGTTGCTTCCTGGTATTTTTGTTATTAGCGGTGGCATTGTTTCTGTAGCTATCTTCTTTTGGATTTGTTGGAAGAAGATTACTTTCTTGCTCTTTCTAGGGTATAATTTTCCTTCTTGTGTTGGAGTTTTCCTGCTATTATCCTTTGTAGTGCTGGGTTTGTGGAAAGATATTGTGTAAATTTGGTTTTGTCGTGGAATATCTTGGTTTCTCCATCTATAGTAATTGAGAGTTTTGCTGGGTATAGTAGTCTGGGCTGGCATTTGTGATCTCTTAGGGTCTGTATGACATCTGTTCAGGATCTTCTCACTTTTATAGTATCTGGTGAGAAGTCTGGTGTAATTCTGATAGGTCTGCCTTTATATGTTCCTTGGCCTTTTTCCTTACTGCATTTAATATTCTTTCTTTGTTTTGTGCATTTGGTGTTTTGATTATTATGTGACAGGAGGTATTTCTTTTCTGGTCTAGTCTATTTGGCATCTGTAGGCTTCTTGTACGTTTATGGGCATCTCATTCTTTAGGGAAGTTTTCTTCTATAATTGTGTTGAAGATATTTATTGGCCTTTTAAGTTGGGAATCTTTACTCTCTTCTATACCTATTATCCTTAGGTTTGGTCTTCTCATTGTGTCCTGGATTTCCTGAATGTTTTGTGTTAAGAACTTTTTGCATTTTGGGTTTTCTTTGACAACTGTCTATGGTATCTTCTGCACCTGAGTTTCTCTCTTCTATCTCTTGTATTCTGTTGGTGATGCTTGCATCTACGACTCCTGATTTCTTTCCTAAGTTTTCTATCTCCAGGGTAGTCTGGCTTTGTGATTTCTTTATTGTTTCTACTTCCATTTTTATGTCCTGAAGGTTTTGTTCAATTCCTTCACCTGTTTGGGTGTGTTCTCTTATAATTCTTTAAGGGATTTTTGTGTTTCCTCTTTAAGGGCTTCTACCTGTTTACCTGTGTTCTTATCAATTTCTTTGAGAATGTTATTTATGTCCTTCTTAAAGTCCTCTATCATCATCATTAGAAATGACTTTAAATCTGAATCTTGCTTTCCTGGTGATATGGGGAATTCAGGACTTTCTAGTGTGGGAGAACTAGGTTCTAATGATGCCAAGTACCCTGGGTTGCTGATGCTTATGTTCTTGCACTTGCCTTTTGCCATCTGTATCTCCTTAGTGCTACCTGCCCTGTCTCTGACTGGAGCGTGTTTTTCCTATTATCTTGGTTGTATCAGAACTGTGTGGGGTGGGTGTTACTACTGAGGTTAGAGATGAGGGCCAAGATCTGCTCAGTGCTTGAGTCCAGACCAGAAGGAACCAGTGCTCCAGGCCACGAGTGAATTTCTGGGTCCCAGTGGGTCCCAGTTACTCCCTGTTCGGGGTAGGTGTTGCTGTCTCCTTACCTAAGATACTGCCCGGGTTAGAGCTCCTGGGAGCCCCGCTTCCTCTGGGTTATGTGAGACTGGGGGCAGAGCTGCTGCCTAGGATCTGCTCAGTGCTCGGGCGCAGACCGGAAGGAACCATACTTCATGTTAAAGTTGGAGCTACCCTTCTTGGGGCAGAGGTGAGAAGATGGGTAGAGATGGGGATCGAACACTCCAAGGTTCTGCAGGACCTACATGCACTGGCTGTGAGCTTGTGGGTTTTCTGGAATCCACCAAATTCCCTCTGTGTTTCCTGTCTAAACACTGACTTGTCCTGTCCTCTAGAGAGGTTCCAGGAGAAGAAGGCTGCTTGGGGTTCACTGCAGTTTGAAGCCACTGGGGCCAGGTGAAGGACTAGCCTCAGTGATGCTAAAGAGAAGGTTCTGAGCAGGAAAGGAGCAGCTGTGTGAGGACCTAGGGTTGGGGTAGGTGGGTGAGGGAGATGGGCAGCCGCTTCCATTATAAGCCTGGATGGAGATCCTGCTGAAGGACCTGGCCTTTGGAGGTCCCAAGTGCTACAGAGGAAGCATGAGGGCCAGACTGCTTCCCAGCACCCTGTCCGCCTGGCAGGCAGTGAGCCTACTACCCAGCCACCTCAGGCATGAGTCAGCAGTACCAGGGCTCACAAGGGTGCTCAGAGAGAATGCAGCATGGGCACCTACTACATGCACCTGTGGCTCTCTGGGAATTCTCTCTGGAGATTTGTTCCCACCATCATCCCAGGGCTGTGAATCCCTGTTCCCTGAAGGGAGCCATGCCAGAAGCAAGGGATTACAGGGACTGCATGCATCTATGACTGCATGTGTCTATGTCTGGATTTGTACATGTCTGGGTGAAGTGTCCTACCTGTTGTGGAAGTGATAGATTTCCTCCATGTTTCCAAACAGAATGTTCTTCTTGTTTTGCAGGCCTGTTGAGATGAGGTGCGCCATCAAGGGGTTATCCATCTCTGCAGCATAACCCTGCAAGGGAGAGGAGGAGGCGGTCAGCTAACAGGAAGTGTGAGCAGCTGACGGGAAGCATGGCGGGCTTGATACCCGAGTGTGAGGATCGGGATCCAGGGGCACTGCCTCGATGCTTTAAGTAAGTCAAGGGCCAAGGAGGAGCTCAGTGGTGGGTGCTCCCCTGGCATGCATGCTGAGTTCCACCCACAGAAGCACAGCAACAATGAAAACTGAGGCGCCACTTTTATCTGTCCATGCTTGCCTGCAATGGTCATCTGGAAAAGACTCGCAAAGCACAAGCGACTACAGACAGTACCCAGTGTGGAGGCAGGTGGAGTTCCCATCTTCCTTTTGACCTTTCTATCCAGGTCTAACCTACATAAGGCAGAGGCTGTGCTGCTCCTATATGTATCAAAAGTAATTTGCTCTTACTTTCCAGGTCACTACCTGGAAGTCAGGACCCAGGGTCTCCTCCTCAAAGTTCTCTTACTCCAGACCTGCCTTGTTTTTGAACTTTCTCTTTCTTCTTTGTGTGTGTGTGTGTGTGTGTGTGTGTGTGTGTGTGTGTGTGTGTGT
>JANHMN010000015.1:7549837-7568970 GCA_030674055.1 Rhabdomys pumilio | reverse complement strand
TGTGTGTGTGTGTGTGTGTGTGTGTGTGTGTGTGTGTGTGTGTGTGTAACAGAGATGAGGCTGGGTCCCATCCTATAGCCCATGTTGGCCTACACCTCATTATGTAGCCCAGGCTGGCTTTGAACTCACAGGTGTTTTCCAGCCTTAGCTCCTGAGTGCTAGGAATGCAGGGTGGTACCACTCCACACTCATAACTGTATGCACTGTTTCCTATGACCCCCATCACTGTCACAGAGATCACGTGGGCCATGTGGTCACGTGGGCTATGTGCGCGGGCAGCTCTTGTGGCTTTTGTATCTGCTCCTGTGCAGGTCCAGCCGCTCTACCTGCTGATGGACATTTGAGCTGTTTTTGGTTTGAGTCTGATACAAGTAAACCGGCTACAAGCATTTTCATACACATGGGCATAAGTCTTCACTTCTAGGCAGCATTTTAAAAAATCCCTTGTGTTTATAATAAACATGTGCATGTCTGGTGTGTGTGTGCGTGTGCGTGTGCGTGTGCGTGTGCGTGTGCGTGTGCATGTGTATGTGCATGAGCACTGGTGGTGCTGGAGATGAAACCAGGCTCATGCTAGGCAAGTCTTTTTTCAGTTTTTACTTTGAGATGGGGTCTTCAAACTAGCCTTGAACTCACTCTATAGCCCAGGCAGGCCTTGAACCTATGATTCCTCCTGCCTTGGTCTCCAGAGTGGCTGGAAATATCAGCCTTTATCAACAGCTGTCTAGCAACAGTTTAAAACTGCCATTGTGTGATGGGAAGCCCCATACCTGGGCATGCCGACCTCACCTCTAAGACACAGAGCAGCTCCTCCACGTAGGCCCGCTCCGTGTCCAGGAGCTCATTCATCACGTGTCTGTGGACGGAGCATGGGGAGCAAAGATGTTAGCGGGAGAGCACCATCTGGAATCTCCAAGAGAGAAGACTTATTTGTGAATGGAGAAATCAGTCATCTAGGACTTGCCCAGGATGGGGAGTGTGGAAGAAGCTGGCTGCCCAGCTCCCACTGCCTTCTGGGATTGATTTCTCTATTCACTTTCTGGCCTTTGTGGCCATCCGTACAAACTCAATGCCAACTGCACACACATTATCAAATCAAGACACCCCCTGCTTCCTTCACAAGCCATTGGAATCTCGCCAAGACTTCTTTACCAAGATCTTCCAACCCCTACCCCAGAGCCTCTGAATAGGTGTGGCTCTTCAGTTTCTCTACCAGCTCCGACCCTGCATGTGAGAGCTACATGGGGACCACCCACAGCTCGGCAGTGTGCCTAGCAGTTGTAGGCCCAGGAGGAGATGAGGACAGGCTTACAAAGCATCCAGCCACCCATGCCTTTCAGACACGAGGACCGCCTGCCTATAGCCAATCTGCTCATTTCATACACAGAGGGGACAGTCCCTGGAGTACTGGACTGAGACCTGGGTGTGGACTATTATGAGGCAGCCAATAGCCAAGTAACTAGGCCCTGTGTGTGAAACTGGTTTAGCAGAGTAAAGCGTCCTGGGCCTGTTCCTCAGTCACACACTGCACGGGCACACGGGAGGTCACCTCCATCTCAGGGCCCCATGTGTGTCACCCTGCCTGGAAGCTTCTCCACTGTCTTCCCCTCTCTGCCTCCTACTCTTGTCTTGCATCAGAAGCTGGAAGTGATAGAATGTTCTTCTCAGCTGGTTTCTAGTTCCATAATTCACTGTCCTGCATCTCCTAAGAGAGATACTGCTGAGCTTGTTAGGACATCTGGGAACACATTGCCTGTGTGCATGTCTGCTCACGTGCTTCCAAGAGCATTTCTTCATTCTTACTGTATGTGGAGCAAACACGAATAATTAGGACAATGCAGGGCTGACTCTTTCCTTCCATCCCTGAGGTCACGACCCCAGCTCCTGGCTGACACACCTCTGCATGTTTTTTCTCTGCAATTTTATCCACTTGTATTCACACTGTCTGGCCTATATGCTGCTCAGACACTTCATGAGTGAAGGTGACGGACAGGCAGGTTTCAGTGGGGACATTCTAAGTGCAAGCCTTCGGTATGTCAGAGCCATTACTCTGCAGGTGCCCTTGTGATAAGTATGTAATTCCATAGAGGAAAAGGCAGGCTATACAGTAAGGGCTCAGATGGCCACCTGCCCAGACCGGACAGGTGTGTATGTGTGTGTGTGTGTGTGTGTGTGTGTGTGTGTGTGTGTGTACGTGCACACGTCTTTGTGCATGTGTGTCCTCTAGCTCTGTGTGTGTGTATGCTCATGTGTGCGAGTATGTGTGCGTGTGTGTGCATGTGAGTGTGTGTGCACGTGCGTGTGTCCTCTAGCTCATGTGTTTGTTTTCAGTTGCCATATACATGATGCTGGATTCCTTCCTGCTCTGTATGCCAAGGTCTAAGTGCTGCTTACCACCTTCCTGTTGCCAATATCGAGACACTCACAGCTCCCCTCACTCCCCCAGCTTGGTCAGGAAGTATGGCCACTCACCTGCGCAGGATGGCTAGGCTCTCTTCCTCTTCCCCTGTGGAGCTGGTGCGGCCCTGCCGGGGCTCACTCATTTCGCTCTGGGGAGAGAACAGCATGCTGGGCTTGAGGATGAAAAGTGCTCCCTCAGGCACTGACCACCCAGCCTGGTTTCCCATTGAGAATAGAGTCTGAGGAGGGCAAGTAGATGCCCCAGAGCCCAAGAGACCCAGAGACACATCACGTGGACAGTGGGGTCAGACCAAAGGAGGATGCTGAGTTGCTTTGCTATGGCTCCAACAGGCACATGCAGGGTCATCAAGGCATGAGCCTCACCTTGGCTCTCCTGTAGGGCCCTCTGCGGAGTGCGCTGCCCTCAGAGCCGGAGTTCTCAGAGCTTCGCCAAGAGCCTAGTGTAGAAAGGGGCAGAGAAGGGTGTTAGTACTGTCGAGAACTTTACCCCGAGGGAATGGGAAGAGAAGGAAGGGTTACAGCAATAAAGGTGGGAGAGGTGATCGGTGGGCAAGGGATGTTGGCTGGGGCCGCCATAGCCCCTAGACTGGGAATAGCTATAGCTGACAGGAGACAGTGGACAAGAGGGAGGGAACTCTTATTGGCACCTTAGAAACCTTATAGTCCCTTGCTCGGGCCATCTCTCCACCTCCAACATGCAGGCCAATGGTGGGTGCTTCCTCAGGACATTTATGGCTGCTATTGGCCAACACAGAAGCCCGTTCATCTCTGGTTTTGTTTTGTTTTGTTTTGTTTTGTTTTGTTTTGTTTTGTGTTGTTGTGGAAGGGAAAGACTGCTCGACTGATGTAGGGAGAAGGAAGTCTCCAAGCAAGGTGAGGGCCAGAAGACCATGACACCCTTGCAGCCCATGGGGTCTGGAACACAGTCCCATAGTTAGTGACAGCCTGGAGGGTTCAGGAAGAGGTCAGAGCTGATCCAGGAGCACAGTTCTAGCAACGGCACAGATAATGGATGGATGGGAGGGAATGGGTCAGAGGAAGTGACTTGGAGACTTTTCCTAATGGCTCAGTCAGTGTTCTGAGGGTCACCAGAACTCAGCTGAAGGGACCCGACTCTGCTGTGGCCAAGGCATAAAAGCAGCCATAGCTGACGATACATGACAGAGTGTGGCCAAGTCCTAGTAAAACTCATCAAAATAGGTGACAGGATAAGCCCTGAACTGCAGGCTGCTGACCATGAACTAGGCCAGGGAGGGCAGGGAGAGTGCATGGCAACAGGACTTGGCTGCCTGAGAGGAAGGGTGTACCTGGCGAGGGGGACGGGGACTTGGTGAGCGCCTCTGGTCGGGGGGCCACGGGCTGCACAGGCCGTGTCTGCTTGGCTGCCAGTTTCTTTAGGCTGGCCTGCCTGCGGTGGAACATCTCCTCCGTGCTCTCCTGCTTCTGAAAGACTTTTTGCACGTGTTCCTGAAATGACAGGGCTTCTCAGACACCTTGCAGATGTCAGTTCCAGCCCCTTAAAAACACCCCGTTGTCCAGAGAGTGCATGTCAGCGGCTACAGCCTCCTCGGCTTCAGGTGAGTGAGAAGTGTCTATGCACTATGCTGTACCAGCTCTGGTCGGACAGCGAGGGCTGCGTGAGATCCCCAGCAGGACGGGGAGCCATCTCCAGAACTCGGAAAGGATGGCTGTGGATGGGGGAATCCATCTCTCCCTATGGCCCCAGGAGTGGAATTAGGGCAGCAGGCTGGGGACAAAGGGGAGCCAGCCAGTCTTTTGTGTAATATCTGAGGTACCATGGTGTGACCAGGGTTCCAATGAATGCTACACCACAATCCCACACTTATCCCAGGCAATGCTGGGGGAGGTTGTGGCATGGGATAACTTCTGTGATGGAGGAAGGGCTGAACTTGATACTCCCGTCCCTGCGCTTCTACCCATCAGCTCAGATCTCCTACTCAAAGGGCTCTTCTGGGGTTGAGGTTATAGCTCACTGATATGGCCTAGCATGTCTGAGGCCCTGGATTCAATCCTTAGCATCTCAAAAACATGTTCTTTGAAATATCCTGTGTAATGGGTCCCCAGTCCCCAGGCTACTGTCTGGAGATAGAAACCCAGACTGGCATTACCAGAAGGTCCTGGTTGAGGATGCATTCATACTCCTTGTAAATCTTATTGAGCTCCTGGATCTTATTTTCTGCACCAGTCTCCAGAAACTTCTCGATCTCCTGGAGGGCTGCCTCCGCGCCATCCTGGGACTGGCATTTGTCCACAGGCTGTGAGGCCAGCAGAAAGATCCCTTCGTCGCTCCACTTCATGGACTGGAAACAAGGAAGGCTGTCAGCCTCAGCACCTGCCGCCCCATCCTTCCCCTGTGTGACTGCCTGCGCTCCCCACACCTGCCTCCTGTCTGATGCACCTGCAGGAAATGAGGTGCCCTGCCAAAGGGTGCCTGGAGGGACGTGACATTGCAAAGCTGACTAGGTTTCCGGGGCTGAACTCACCAAAGGAGAGGGGATAAGAATGAAGCGGGACTAACAGAAAGTCCAAGAAATCATTACTGGGACACTGAGTGCATGGGGTCCAAGGCTCTGAGTGGAGAGATGGAGGATGCGGGGGTGGGGAGTGCTCTGGTTGTCCGGTTAAGTCCAGCTGGGTGTCCTACCGTCTCCAGGAGGCTATGCAGCTCCAAGGACTTGCTGAGAAGGCCCCGCCTCCTGGTGATCTCCGAGGCGAAGTGGTCACAGAGGTGCTGGAGCTCCTCACACTTGGGGTGGATGGAGTCTACAGCATAGTGCCTGTTCTCAATCAGCTGCTGACCTTCCAGTGACAGGGCTCGGGCCTTGTCCACAGCCACCTGCACGACACATCAAGGTAGTCTGTTTAGTCCCCTGAGGAGAGACAAATGATAAACCTGGTCCTATTAATGTCTGTCCTGAGGGTGGGTGATGGGCGTGGAGTCTGTGGACTGCCATGGCTGCCTGAGGCCACTAAATTCTCAGGATGCTCTGAGGCCAAAGGTCGTGGGAGTCAGGAAGGTGTTGGGTTGCCCAGGCAACAGTAAGTAAGTCCAGGTTTGAAAGTCAAGGGATAATGACAGAGCTGGACAGAGGGAGGACCTGGTGTGTGCCTGAGATGGCAGAGGACACTTAGGGGTCCCTGTACACTGCCTGTGCTACCCCTTAGGTGCCACAGATGCTTATGCTCAAAGAGAGGCTCAGCCCTGTGTCCTCTGCACAGTGAGATGATGCTGTGACCTTTCCCCTTCCACCCGTGCCCGGCTCTCACGCTGGACTTCTCCTCAAAGGTGGTCAGGTCTTTCAGGAGGTGCTGCACGTGGGCCAGGCTGTTTCCAACATCCGTGAACGCAGCTATCTTCTGGGACATGGAATCCAAGGTGGTTTTGACCTGCAAAAGAGGAAGACTGGCTTGAAACATCTGTGCCTCATTCAGGGGCCCATGCCTGGAGGGGCTGTCCTGACCCACTGCCTCACTCCTGGACCACTAGGAAACCAACCAACTCCATAGTACTTCTGAATGACCTGCAGGTCACCAAAGAGGCTTTACAGGAAGTACAAGACATTATATTCAATGGAAATGGAAGTGCAGCATATCACAATTTGTGGGACACATTAAAGGGGGGGGAAGGAACATTGGTAGCATTCAATAACAAATATGTATATTATTGATAAGCTGGGTATGGAGGATCACTGTGGGTTTGAGGCTGCCTAGACTATACACTGAGTTTCAGGACAGTAAAAACTGTATAAAGACTGAGAACTTGTCTCAAAAAAAAAAAAAAAACCACTAAATAAATAAGCCTATTATTAAAGAATAGTCTTAGGTAGCTACTACAGGACCCTATCCCAAGCCTGGGTTAAGACTGAAATGAATTCAAAGCTACCTGTAGACATAAATGATGGAGATACAACCAGAAACAAAACAATGCTGTCTCTTTGAAAAGCTGAACTGCTGCCCTTCAAGTGGCACACTGAGATAATAGAGCAGTCAGCTCTCTGCACTGGGAAAAGATGCAAGCTGTCAATATCAGCGAGGAAGCAGGGGCCGTCAGTACAGACTTCCACAGATAGGAAGAAAGCAGAAGCAAGTCTGGACATGAATCTCACGTAACATGATACAGAGGAAGGGGACCACTTCCTGACAGGACCATCAGTTTGTTCAGTGTGAAGCAGCACTTTTCACTTTTTTTTGTTCAGTCAGCACTTAACCCCCACCCCACCCAACACACACCAACACACACACCAACAGCACCCCAACATTCCCACCAACACACACACACATATGCACACCAACATCCCCCCCCCACACACACACCTACCTACCTCCAGGCCCACATAGCTTCCCAGGGTACCACATCTGATGTTTACAGAAAAACTGAAGGGTTCAGTCAGTCATGAGCTTGCCAAGCTAGCACGTGGACCTAAGTTCACATCTCTAGTACTCAGGTAAAGGGTTGGGTGTGGTGGGTTGTACCTGTAACTCCAGTGCTCCCTGGGGCTTTGGGGAGAAGACAAGAGGGTCCCTGGAGCTCAGTCTAGCTCACTCAGTGAGCTCCAAGCTTGGCAACAAACCATGTCTCCAAAGGCAAACATACAGCAAGAGCAAGAACACGGACACTCCTCTAATCTCTGTGCTCACACATATACGTGTGTATGCACATGTACACGCTTGTGCACATACCCACACAAACAAATGCATGCACAAATGTATGCATAAGCACACATTCAAAAAAATTAATGCTAATCTATATAACCTTCTCCTAAAATTGGAAGTGTCCTCTTTTGATTGATTCATTTCCCTAAAATAACATTGTCCTGATTCCAAAACAAGAGAAAGAGTGAAAAAGAAAACCCCAGATCCATACACGCTGAATCCCCGGACATGTGCTCCTTGAATTCCTGGATCTGTGCACCCTGAATTGGTTGCAAAAATTAGCAAGCTATTACCAAACTTGACTCAGCCATGCATAGAAGCAACTGCAGTGCATGAACCAACCACACACTGGGACCAGGCTCCGTGTCAGAGATGCAAGGCAGGTGAAGAATCTGAAAGCCTATTGACAGAATTTGCAACAGAGGTCACAGAATTCATCAGCTGAAGGAAAGAACGGAATAGATTGAATATCTACCCTGACCCTAAAATATCTGAGAAGAATGGCAGCCGAGAGACACTCTCCCGACTTGGTAAGAAACTCCTGCAGAGGCCTGACAGCTCCCAGGATGTCTGGCTGAAGAACAGTGGATGCTTCCCCACGTGGGCCCAAGACATGCAGGTAACTTTCATTGTCTTACTCTAACAGGGAAGCTGTAGCCAGTGTAACAGGGAGGAAGTAAACAGGGAAAGAGTCATACAGCCAAGGGAAGAAATCCAAGTGCCCTTCTTTGCAATGGCATGGTTGTGTGTGTAGAAAACCCAAAGAACTCTGCAGAAAGGAAAAACCAAACCCACAGCAGGCAGGTGTGTCTGATGGGCCTCAGGGGACAACAGCAACTGCATTTCTTACACTGCAGTAGATACGCTCAGAATAAAAGCACCACGCCATCGTAGTTTCAGTGAAGCAGCTCGATATATGTCCAGTAAGACAACTGGAACCATGCTGGGAACCACGCAGCCCTGATGAAGCGAAGCTAAGAAAACGCTCATATGTGGTGGCCCCGCTGCTCTGACTGACTAGAAGGTGGAGTTTAACAGCACTGCATGGTTCTGTGTGTCCAGCTGACACAACTGGAGTTATCAGAGAGGAAGGAGCCTCCCTTGAGGAAATGCCTCCATGAGATCCAAATGTAAGGCATTTTCTCAGTTAGTGATCAACGAGGGAGGGCCCACATTGTGGGTGGTGCCATCCCTGGGCTGGTGGTCCTGGGTTCTATAAGAAAGTAAACTGAGCAAGGCAGAGGAAGCAAGCCAGTAAGCAGCATCCCTCCATGGCCTCTGCATCAGCGCCTGCCTCCAGGTTCCTTTTCTGACTTCCTTCAATAATGGACTATGACCTGGAAGTTTAAGTCACATAATGATCTCCAGGAACTGGAGACATGTGGGGAGCTGGGATGGGCTTCAAAGGGCAGCCCAAAGGTTCTGGTGTGATGGGTGTCCTGGACCTAGAGCTCCGGTGTCAGCCTAGGCTGCAACACTGAACTATGGCTTGCTACTGCCCAGGAAACTGGCAAAGGGGTCAGGATCTTGCTGCATCTCTCTGCACGACTACAAGTGAGTCTAGAATTATCTCTGAATAGAAAGTTTGATTTAAAATGCTATCTGTGGCTGAGGTGGTTCAATGAGCAAGAGTCAAATCCCCAGCACCAACATAAAAAGTTGGGCATGGCAGTGTGTGCCTAAAATCTCAGCATTGGGGTGTGGGGGTAGAAACAGCAGGATCTTGAGATCTCTCAGGCCAGACGGTCTACGCTAAATAGCAAGCTTCAGTGAGAGACCCTGTCTTCAGGCTGTGAGCAATAAAGGAAGACACTAACTTCTGCTTTAGCCTACGTGTGCATACATGTGTGCACACACATGAATGCGTGCACTTATATACTCATGCATATACCCCTTCCACACATGAATATCAAAGAGATTTGAAATGTCACCTGCTCTGGAAAGTCTTCTTCAGTTGTCATATAAGTTAGACCACTGGTTGTCAACCTTCCTCATGCTGTGACCCTTTAATACAGTTCCTCATGTTGTGATGGCCCCCAACCATAAAATTGTTTTTGTTGCTACTTCATAACTGTAATCTTCTGACTGTTATGAATAGTAATATAACTAAATATCTAATATACAGGATGGTCTTGGGTGATCCCTAAGGGGGTTGTAACCCACGGGTTGAGGACCACTGAGTTAGAAATAAAGCAGATGAACCTCCTCCCACTTCCTGAAAGGCAGCATCCCGTAGCCTGCAGCTCAGTCACTCACCTCCCGGAAACCTTGCTCAAAATGCCGCAGTTGCAGGCACTGTTCCAGCTTCTGCTGATGCTTTGCCCAGAACTCGTCAAAGGCAGCCTCGGTCTCATTCAGCTGGGCCAGGAGCCTGTAAAAGAGAGGAAGGGTCACAGGAGTGGGGAAGACTATGTACCTCCCAGGGTGCACAGAGGTCTACTGGACAAGCTTTCCAGTGACTCCCTGGCCTCACATGCTGATTCCTATGGTTCTCGGGGTTCTGAGGGACACGAGGGAGATGCATGTCAGACAAGACCCCAGGCTCAAACTTCTCTCCTGCACCCATGCCTGTGTCACATGGATGCGGCAGAGCAGAGCCCTATTTGTGTGTGTGTGTGGTGTGTGGTGTGTGGTGTGTGGTGTGTGGTGTGTGTGTGTGTGTGTGTGTGTGTGTGTGTGTGTACATCAGGAGTCTTCTTCAGTTGCTCCATGTTGTTATTTGAGACAGGGTCTCTCATGGAACCTAGAGCTTGCCAATTCCGCTAGAGTGGCAGGCTGGCGAACAAAAGAATCTGCCTCTCTCCCTGCACAGTACTGCGATTACAAATAGGAGCCATTACACCCAAGCTGTTCACTGGGGATCCCGACTCAGGTTGCTGTTCTTGCATGGCAAGCATGATCAACTGTGCCATCTCCCCAGTCCCACATTTATTCACTTTTGAAGGATGACAACCCTGGGTAGGGTGAAGAGCAGATGGCTGCCAAAGTCTAGAGCTGGCGTTCACCACCCCCACCCTCACTTCTTGCTAAAGGACTCTAAATAGAACCAGCCAGCACCACCTTGTTCTGACCCTTTCCCTAGTCTTGGAAGAGTTGATAAATTTCCCAGAGTGAAGCTGGCTAGATCTCCAGTTAGTGAGGCTTGGTAACCTACTGTGTGCCTTTCCTATGTTCCCCAATACAACATGCCTGTTCTGCATTCAGCCACAGCTAGTGTGGGCGAGCACCAGGTGAAAACCAGGAGCCAAGAGCCTGGCTGCCTATCGCTGGGTTTCTGGACAAAATTCTATCCATCCAGATGCTCCGAGCCTGTCCTGTAGGTGGGAACAGCGCCCCCCTAGTCTGCAGTGTGGTGAGGCGGCAGATAGGGCTCCCGATGTGTCAAAGCAACAGGGAGCACTAGCAGACACCAATTGATGGTGTCCTGCCCTGTGTTGTGTTATAAACATGGAGAACCAGCGAGAAATATAGACAGTATCCTTTACTGTGATAGTAAATGCATGCCTGAAGACACAAGGCTAGAACAGAGGCATCCTGAGCTACTCTCCTACAACGACTCTCACTGGGGATGTGGGAGCCATTCGAATCTAAGGTGCTCTGTTACTGCTGCCTGCCCAACAGTTTCCTGTCAGTGAAACTGTCTTTTCGTGAGCTCCCCCTCTCCTTTTTTTTAGCCGGGGAGGCTGGCCAGAGGGCTACCTGCCTGGGATCTGTTGCAACCGCTTTGGCTAGTCGTCTCGTGTTTTCACAGGAGCTGTGTATCTGTGGAAGTCTTGCACCTTGGCCAGGGCAAGGGAGGGCAGGCAGGTGCGGGCCTTACCTCTGCACCGTGGCCTGATTATCCAGCTGGTCCTGGTTCACACTATGGGCAGTGCTCTCAGCCAGGGGCTCCCTGAGGCTCTCGAGGATGCCGTTCCCCTCCTTCAGCGCCAGCTGCAGATCCTCCTGCATGGGGGGAGGGGAGACAGAGAGAGAGAGAGAGAGAGAGAGAGAGAGAGAGAGAGAGAGAGAGAGAACACACAGGGTTTGTATTGCAGCCAGCTGGCTGGACTCAGGTCTCAACACTGGGTAGGTGGGGCTAGCATGGGGTGGGAACACTGTACACTGTGGGTGATCACACAGTGCACTTAAAACTGTCAAGGACATTGAATACTTACATAAGATTCTCAAAGAGTTAACTTGAAAAGACATATGCTAGCAAGGATGACACTACTGCTGCTTGCTGTGGCAGAGCTAGGGATACAGGTCATTCGGGGCATGGGGCTAAGGTCAAAAGTAACCGGAAACCAGGCTTTTGAGCGTCTCTCCTGTAGTCGGCCTTGTACAGGCAAAAGCCATTTCTAAGGAGTGAGAGACATGTCTCGCAGAGATGGGGTGTCATCGTCAGGACACAACAGCTTACAGACACCCAGACCCTGCTGTCTCAGAGCCATCAGTGATGCAGAATGTCTTGACCCCAGAAGGCCATGTGAGCTCATAGCACAATGGAATTTTATGCAGCAAATTCAACCATAACACCATCCGTCACCGGTGAGAGGAACTGGCAGAAGCCCTGCTCAATTACACTGGAGCTGCCCGGCCCCCCACACAGGGCACACCCACCAGAGAAGTGCTCTGGTCTTGGCTTTGCACAGACTCTGAAGTCCCTCAGATTTTCTGGGCTGAGAGGTGCCACCCATCTGTGCACATGCGTTCTAACGGGGCTCTGAAAGGGTTATGGTCAGTTCTCAGCATCCTATCAAGAGCCCCGGAGACCCACTTGCTTCTGGCCCTTCTGTGTGGCAGCTCACCTGACATCTTGTGTCTGGGATCAAATTGCCCTGCTCTGAGCCTCAGCCCCACAAGCCACACTCACCTTCACTTTAGCCTTCTTCTCTGTGTGTGCACTGAGCACCACGCTGGTTGACTGGACATCATTGGGCAGCTCTGTCTCGGCCAGCTCGGTCCCGAAGGCCTGCAGCATCTGAGCTGTCTGCTTCACCATCAGGGCGAAGCTCTCAATTGCCTGGGGAGGAGGGAGAGCACAGTCACAGAGTCCTGCACTCCGGCCCGCGGCCTGCAGCTCTGAAAGCTGACACCATGACTGTTCTTGGAAAGGAGAGGGTGGCCCCCAAGCTCTGTGGACACAGGGGTGCCAGCAAATACCTTCTGGTGAGTGTCTCAACCTCGCACTTCTTCAGAAATGTATAGGGCAGGCTTTGCAAATATCCCTGTTGCCCAGGGTCATTCTGCACTCAGCGTCTCTACCTCCCGCTCCTTGATAGGAGACCGAAACACAGAGCTTTGGTAGGTTTTTTTTTTTCTCCTCTAAGCTCAGAGAGAGCCACACCCAGGCTCATTACTCATGGTCTTTCTTTACAGTGACTAAGGTCTACAGAGACCATCTCCTCATTCTTGGGGAAGGAACTTCATGTGAGCATGTTTTTAAAAGGCAGTGTTGTCATGTGAAAACTATTCTGCTGGGCTATGAAGTAATGAGAACATGGCTGCAGAGCACCCAGGCCCCCACTCACTGTGCGGTGGCACAGCCACCTGGAGTGGCAGTAGTCCAGGGTCCCCCCGAGGTCCTCGGTCAGCTGCGACTTATCAATGTAGCCGTGTAGTTCTGGCACTGAGCTTAGCATCATGACCTGTGAGAGAAGGGAGCATAGTTAGGCGCCCTGCCCTGGACTCCACATTGGCTCTGCCTTCTGACTTGAATGGGGCCAGCTCCACCCTCTGGTTGATAAGCCCCATGCAAGCCTCTTATTGGAACTGCTCCTTGGCTTCCTCATCTATACAATGGGCATATTCTGACGGATCTTACTGGGAGATGGTGAGGACTCAGTGAGGCCACTGGACATGACCAACCCCTGAGTAAGGAGTTGTCACAGATAGCCACGGGTCCCAGTACCTTCTCTGGCAAGGAGCTCAGTACGCTGAGGGAATAGAGCTTTGCTTCCTAAGAAACCAGTTTATGCTGGCTCCTGATGAAAACTCCGCAAACAACATTTTAGGCACTGGCAAGAATCAATTTAGTAGCAGAGCCAGGCTCCCACCTCATCAGACTGACAATTCCGGCCGAGCTCTGCATCTGTAGCTGGACCTTACCGTTCTTTGGCCATTGCTGAGGTCATTCTACCATGAGTTTTAGATGAAAATATAGACTTTGCTTTGTAAGCTGTCAGGCAGATACTACAGAATAAACTTCCAAAAGACTCCGTGCAGATGTTATTTGATACCATGACATCTATTATTCAGTGCTGAGTCAGTTTAAAGTGGGGGCTCTATATTGGGGGTGTCTAGAGGCAACCTGGTTTTTACAATAGAGAAAAGGCTCTGGTGTCTTCTGGGCAGAAGTCAGGATTGCTGAGAACCAGGTTTCCCAGCAAGGAGCCGTTCACAGAGCTGGGAAGCAGTAGAGATGTTAGGTCCCCCTGAAGTCCGACTGCCAGATAAAACAGCCTTAGAGCCTCAGTTTGACCCAGAAACACAGTTCTCACAGAGCTGCTCCATTTTCTTTTGGTTCTTCTAATAAATTTATCCACATGCTGTCAAACAACCCTGGCTCATGACCAGTAAGCCCAAGACGGATTGGGTAACTCAAGGAAACCTCTATCCTTAACTTTAATACTGAAGTGTGTGTGTGGTGTGTGTGATGTGTGTGGTGAGTGATGTGTGTAGTGTGTGATGTGTGTAGTGTGTGGTGTGTGTGTGTGTGTGTGTGATGTGTGGTGTGTGTGGTGTGTGTGTGTGATGTGTGATGTGTGGTGTGTGGTGTGTGTGTGGTGTAGTGTGTGTGTGTGTGTGTGTGTGGTGTGTGTGGGGTATGTGTGTGTGTATGGTGTATGGTGTGTGGTGTGTGTGTGTGATGTGTGGTGTGTGTGTGATGTGTGGTGTGTGTGTGATATGTGGTGTGTGTGTGTATGGTGTGTATGGTGTGTGGTATGTGTGTGTGATGTGTGTGTGTGTGTGTGTGTGTGGTACATTTTCTATCATAACAGAGAAGGTGAGGAGCCCAGGAGTGCGTCTAAAGAGCTCTCTTGCCATGAGGTCAGTACAGTGGAAACGGCATCAGACACCTCCTAAAAGCCAAATCTTTTGATAATTTTAGAATTTATCTAAGATTTGTCTATGAGCTTGCGGGTGCCAGGACAGTTTCTGTAAATCTGTTTTTAACACCTGTTAACATAATACTACAAAATAATTTTACAAAAAAGACCATACACTATTATAGATGGCCTCAACCTTACTTTCCCGCCATGTTTAGAGGTGAGGAAGCTGAAGGTGGAGAAGGGCTAGACATGTTGATTTCATCTGATCATAAGAGGCAGAGCATCCATGGGGCTCAGAGGCAAGAGCTATGGACATGTCTCCCATATCTAGTTTGGGACCAGGACTTGACATCTAGCTAGGTGAGCTATTGCCGTGGGTGGTTCTGCCTTAATTAGGTCTAAGAAACAGACTGTCTGGAAAAATATGCCACAAGACATGGGGTACGGTATCTTCCCATAGACCTGGGGCCAGTTATTCTCAGAGCTACCAATTCGTGACTCTTAGAGAGTCACGGTCATCCCTTGAGGACTTGGGCCGTGCCGAGCATCCTTTTCTAGCCAGTCCTGAGTCTTGAGGAAGACTGCAGTGGAGGCAGAGCAGAGAGGATAGTGAACCCAGCCTCTATTGTTTCTGTTTTGAAGGACTCTAGCCTTCCCGGAGCAAGGTCAGGGAGCAGGCATGAGGGATGGGCAGAGGCTTCAGACAGTTGGGAAAGAGAGGGTGTCTGCCACCTGAAGACCCAGACACAGCAGACAGCACTGTGGACAGCGACCAGCCCAGATTCTTATATTTCCAAAAACAATCTGGGTGGCACTGCTGGGGCATTTCACAGCCTGGCAATGGCCCTTGTGTTCCTGTTCTCTTTGTGAAAAAGAAACGACCTCCTAGGATCACGCTCTGGCAGCTCCTGGGTGCAGCATGGGTCATACCTAGGCTTCACAGGCTGTGAGGTGTGTGCTTTCAGGAACTTTATATAGTCTTGGTTTTTGACAGGAAGTAGAATACTGTAAGGGTCTTTTCTCAGTAGATGGTGGGAAGAGGCTGGCCCATGCTGGTGGGAGACATGCGGATAAGGAAGGGACTACCCTGCTGGGTTGTTCCTGGCTGATGTCCAGCGTATGCCTGGCTGGCAGCTGAGGCTCCCTCCATGGCCTCAGGACACACCCATGTCCTCCACCAGCCTCCCTTTCTTTTCTTTCTTTCTTTCTTTCCTTCTTTTTCTTTTTCTTTCTTTCTTTCTTTCTTTCTTTCTTTCTTTCTTTCTTTCTTTCTTTTTTTTGAGACAGGGTTTCTCTGTGTAGTCCTGGCTGTCCTGGAACTCACTCTGTAGACCAGGCCTTGAACTCAAGAAATCCGTCTGCCTCTGCCTCCCAAGTGCTGGGATTAAAGGCATGCGCCACCACCGCCCAGATAGCCTCCCTTTCTCTGAGACGTTTGGGGTATGCCCCTCACAGTGGGCTGCACGGTGACTTACAGTATTCTGACGGAGTTATCCTCTGGAACCTGCCCAAGGCTGTGGCCTTGAATGTATGGACTACTAGCTTGGGCAGGGCAGGTCTCAAGGGAAAGGGAAACAAACCACCAAGCTTACACTGCCAGAACCGAGGGGAGTGTCACTTCCGACCGAATCTTTGGGGTTTTATTTGCTGCCACAGAGTGGAGGTCACTTCATGAGAGCTAACCATGTGCCAGGAACGGACTTAAACTCTCTTCTGCTGACACAGCTCACGAGAGCACTCACCGGCACTTTCATCTTAAACTCATCTCTGTTGAACTTGAAGGCGATGTCCGAGAGAGTCCTCTGGAAAAAGCCCGTGGGCCGAAGAACAAGGACAAGCTGCAGGTTGGCTGGGAAAGATGCCTGCAAGACAGAAGAAGGGCCTGGAGCATTTGCCACACGTGGCCTAGGGATGACATGGTGGTCTACTCCCAGTGTGGACTCATGCAGAGCAAGGGTCTTCCATAGCTCAGGCACCCGAATCTCGGACTTCTATCTAGAGAAGATGTACTTGTTGCTCAAGCCACCCCATTTAGGCCATCTTGTCACTTCAGTCACAGGGCCCTAATGGACTCACAAAGAAAAAAGAAGCAAGAAGATATATTTGTGCAGCACCAAGAACCAAGATCAATATAAGCTCCCCCAGCATGCTCACGAATATGCACACCCTCGAATAGTTAATTCCATGTGTGTGGTTACTCCTGGCCCTTGCCAGGCGTTTGACCTTGGATAAGTTAGTGCCTCTGTTTTCCTTTCTGCAAGATGGGGAACTGGTTGTGGGTGAGGGAGCTGGTGCAGCTGTGTGTTCCTAGCCGCTGAAGGCTCTCCACAGCTGACCCCCATCCAGGACAGTGTGGATCAGTGCCCATTCCTTGTACCTGGCCTCCCATTTAGAAACGTGGAAAATGGCCTTGCCCTGGAAGAAAATGTTCTTCTGTTGACTTTCGGGCCCTTGGTTCTTGCAGGGTCTTTGACATGGTGACGCTCACCTATTTCATACTTTTCAGTCATAGGTATGATGAGAAACAGGGGCCCGGTCAGGGGTCTTTCTGAGGGGATGTGAAGAGGATGCTGGGAACGACTGAGGCCTTGTTGCAGACAGCATCCTCCAATCCATATTCTTGCCCCAGTGGCCTGGCTTCCCCTGCCCTGCCATGGCGAGGATGCTAGGGCATGCCTCTGTCCACAGCCTTCCCATACTCTGCAGGCGCATGCCCAGCTGCTCCCGCAGGAGGGAGCTGTAAATAGGCAATGCCAGTTTTCAGACTTTGTCCCTGATGCCTTGGGCGAGGATGAATAGTCAGACTAAGAACAGAACACAGCCCTGCCAAGGCACAGCCGAGGGAGGGCAGACTCTCTCTTGGCAATGTCGCACAAGGGTTGTTAGTTTTGTCCTCCCTGTGAAATCGGATGCCACTATTTAAGGAGCCACTGTTGGGGCAGGCAGCTTTCCTCGAGGTGATAATGAGTCACCCTTCTCTAAACTACAATTAGCTTTGTCACCAGAGTCACACCTCCCAGAAGACTGGCTCTGTAGGAGGGAAAATGCCTGAACTCTTAAAAGATAAACAGACTCCCCCGCCCCCATTCCTACCAGATACAGGACTCCCTGGGGTGAGGTGCCCTCCACTGGTCCAGAGGTGACCTCCATTCCCATTTGTAGCTACTGTCTCTTCCCTTTATCTGCACTAGATTCTGTTGAGCTATTGAATTTCCATATTAAATAATTGTATAAGAATTAAGATGAACGTAAGCCATGTCTGGAGGTCGCACAAGGACATGCACCAGCCGCTGCTGTTAAACCATCAGCAGCAGAGTAAATATCCTCTGCTCTAGACTCCACCGTTTGTGTTCAAAGCTGGGGGAAGTCTCAAATAAAACTCTCATTCCTAAAACACAGAAGTAGACAGATGAGAATTTGATGTTGGTGTTTGGTAAAATACTTAATAATTTTGAACTGTAAAATGGCTGTAGGTTTCTATCTAACATAAAGTATCACTTATTTTCTGAGTGGTCCATGAGGTGAGGTGCAAGTCTTCTTCAAGGCTCAGAGCTATGTGTGCCCAGCCTGTGTCCTGTGCTTTGTAAAGCAGTGGAAAGTGGGCCAACCTCTCTTGTCTGGTAGCATCCAACAAACAAAAGCTAATATGAAAATGGCATTTGTTACCTCAGTGTTCACCAGCCAGAAAAGCCTGGATCTGAGTCTAAGGTGCCCTCCTGAGAGGCTAAATGCCGGTCATGGAGCCTCTGATGAGGCTTTGAGACACCAGCCAAAGGTGTATGCATGAGACCAGTATTAATAAATCACAAGGTCTCTGGGGACGGAGATCTCAGGGTGGATCTGCACCACCACCCAGGTGTGCTCCCCTCATGTGACACAGAACACAGTCTCACAGACATGACATCAGTTAGACTCGGGAAAACAAACACATGGGGATTCTGCATTGCAAACTTGAGAGACACTGCGTTGGCAGCTGGTAGGAAACACTGTGTTGGCAGCTGGTAGGAAAATGGGACAATAGGGCACTGTAAGAGAAGCAGCTGTCTTTCTTGTCCCCACCCACCTCAAGCAGGTGCTTGCCTGTTGTTTCTGCTCTGCAGAAGCTCAGCTGGCTCTTGTCATGTCTCCTCTACAGGGGGGCGACGTGACTACAAAGCTCACTCTGGGGGCTGGAAGGCATTTTGTGCACTCTCTGGTCAGTTTATAACCTCTCTTTCTTACAGGGGTGATAGAGTCCACACTTTTTCTTCAGGCAAAGAGTAAACAGTCACCTGATCATTGCTGGGCCTGCAGGTTACATGGAACTAGGAGGTGCCGATGGGGACCCAGCACCTGCCACAGGCCACAAGAGGAAACACCCATGAAACAACACCCAGTACACTCCTGGCTTGGGTAGAAGTTCAAGGATCCCTGTGGTTGCAAACACAGGAGGAAGAATACTGAGGAACAGGCTGCTGGTCAGCCCCAAACCGTCGCCACGGGTGACATGCTCGTCACAAACCGAAGAGCCATCATCTAGTGGAGAAGTCCAGGGATTTGACCTGATGGGACACAAGGCTGCCCAGTACTCACTACGGAGGTTTGCTGTAGCTAGAGGCAAGGAAACCAAACCCAGGGTTTCTATAAAGCTCCTGGCTTCCGGCCTTCACAAGTATCAGTGTCACAAGACCTAAAGCAAAAAGCTAAGTGGGCCACTGAGGTGGCAAACTGGCTGCTCTCCTCACTTGTCACCGGCCTTGGATTTTAGCAGAAGATGTAAGAAGGCTGTGTGAGTAGTGTATCTTTACGCTTACAATTCCTCCTGCCGGAGTCGCAACAATGTTAATACCATGTTGCCACTGTGGGTCTTGGCTTCACTACAGCACAGCTTTATTTTCAGTGGGCTCATAGCCTAAAACTGGAGGAAAACGTCCCACAGTGGTATAACCAGTTGTCAAGTGGGCTCAGCAAGCAGTGTGTGTGTGTGTGTGTGTGTGTGTGTGTGTGTGTGTGTGTGTGTGTGTG
>JANHMN010000015.1:7496082-7549827 GCA_030674055.1 Rhabdomys pumilio | reverse complement strand
GTGTGTGTGTGTGTGTGTGTGTGTGTGTGTGTGTGTGTGTGTGTGTGCGCGCGCGCGCAGGTGAGTTACCATGTGTGTGTCACATTTCTATATGTGCCTTTGTGCATGTGTATTTAGGTACATCTGTGTACATATGTGTATGCAGCTATGCCCGTATGAGTGTATGTGGATCTGTGCACGTGTATAAGTGTCCATGAGCCCATGTGTGTTCATGTATGCTTTCTTGTGCGCATGTATGTGTTCATATCTCTGTATGCATGTGTCTTTATGTATATGTGTGCCTCTGTGTATATGCATGCAGTGCATGCCTATCAGCTGTATATGTGCGTGTGTGGGTACACACGATACATGTCTGTACACTTGTCTGTATGTGCATGCTTCTGTGTATACATGGGTCTTTATGTGTGCATGTTATCTGTGAGCAAGTTCCTCTGTGTAGATGTGTATTTCTGTGTGGGAAAGTGTACAGGTATGGTGGTATGTCTCTCTGTGCACATATCTCTGTGCACGTGTGTGTGTGTGTGTGTGTGTGTGTGTGTATGCACAGACATATAGACACGTGGGAAAAGTGTCATGGCAAGAACACATGGAAGTAAGCTCGAAATATTTCAGAATAAAAAATTGGAAGAAGAGGTGCTGAATTGGTAAGAACTCTGATTTACTTCATAGCCTCGTGTTCCTGACTGCTGCCTGTCACCCCTCTGAGGGTCCTGGTTTCTGTGAGCGGGTCAGTCCTCTGCCATGTCCTTCCCTGCTGAGGATCTGTCCTGCTTTAAAGCGATGGAGCATCCAGACCATGGCTAGACCCTCTCAAACTCTCAGCCAGAACAAGCCTTTCTCCTAAACTGCTTCAGTGTTTGTCAAAAGAAAAGCTACAGAGCAGCTGCAGAGGAACGGAGCGGGCAGCCGAGGCACACATAAGAACGCCCCCCCCCTCCCGACACCAAGACTGACAGGCATCATTAAGAAAACAGATCTGAATGAAGTGGGAAAGCTGACCGTTGGCCTGAGGGCAACTGTTTAAAAAGACGCCCTTCAGGTTGTGCCCATTTTCCTCTGGAATACTCTTTACAGACCATCCCTACCCAGTTTGGACCTCCCTGTAGGAAGAGCTCAGGCTCTGGTGTTGGGAGGCCTAGGCTGGCCCCACCAGAGCCATCCTGGCCTCTTGGGAGGTGAAACTGGAGCATCTCATGGGGCAGTGAGCGTCTGGGTGATGCTTACCAGCTACTGGTCCAGCCTTCCACACAGACTCACAGCTGCTCATCTGACCAGCCTGGGGTGCACACATCTCCATGGGAAGCTTGGCTGCCTACAAGGAGTACCAGGTGCCAAGTGGCTCCTCTCCATCCATGGTGTCACTAGCTACCTGTTGTCTCTACCCTTCTGGTCAGTCTGTAGACTACTTAGTAAGGGAGTTAACCACATGACTCTCTCTCTCTTAGTGATTTGACTGCTGCCCAACTTCTGGGGTTCACTTACTGGCCCCTCTCTCTCTGGCCTGCACTTCGGCACAGTGCCCCGGGGGAAATCCACAGCACATCCTGCCTACCTCTCAGACACCTCTGCCTGGAAGTCCTCCAGTGCTGCCTCTTACTCTACCTCCATGACTCTCCTGACCTCTGGTGGTTCACTTGATCTAGCAGTGACTGAAGCAGTACTGAAGTCAGTGGACAATGCCTCACGCAGCAAATGCGACAGCTGACTGGATGACTTGCAAACCCAGGTCTCTCAGACGCAAGTCTTGTGCTGTTCTGCACAGACTACATCATTCCCAGAGCAAAAAGAGTTCTACCCCTGGGCAGACTGAGTGATATTTTAGATTCCATTTTCTTGGGGCTGAGAAAGTAGCTCAGTTAGAAAATTGTTTGCTGTGCATGTGCAGGGGAGTTCAATTCCCACATAAAAAGAAGAGCGTGGTGGTACATGGGATATGACAGCATCACAAGAGACCCCAGTACTAGGGAAGTGGAAACAGGAAGGTCCCTGGGACTTGCTAGCTGCCCAGTCTACCTGGATCAGAGCCTCAGTTTCAGTAAGAGACCTTGTCTCAAAGAATAAGGAAGAAAGTAACTGAAGAAGACACTAAACCTTGATCTCTCTCTCTCTCTCTCTCTCTCTCTCTCTCTCTCACACACACACACACACACACCTCTTACATACATGTACACACACATACACATCTTTCACATACATATACACACACACCCAATCTCCTAAAGTGAAACATGCCAGGACATAGATTTAGTTAGGACTAGGCTACCTATGAGAATACACATGTACATTCTATGATATTTTTGAATGTTAACACACCCAGAAGATACACAGACAGAAACATACACAGTATAGCAGGGATGGGGGGATGTTGACAGAGAGCCTAGAAGTGTTTCATCGGGTGTTTTATATCTCTGTGAGAATGGCTACTCAAAACTTTGAGCCAATTACTCGGCAGTGAGGAGGTTCCTGGGCTCTCAGCTTTGGGGCTGAGTATCTCTGTCTTTACTCAGTGATGGAAGCCAGTGCACGCTTGTCCAGAGATGAACACACACTTTTCTCCTGATGGAGGCACTGGAATTTTAGGGAGACTGTGTCTTTGGTTCCTTCCGTTTCTTATTTTTTAAGTTCCAAGCAAAGCTGGAGGCATCAAAAAGGAAAAAGACCACCGCAAAGCAGGGAACGCCAACTCACAAGGCTGCACAGATGGCAGCTAAGAATAGCAGTCATCCCCAAGGCTTACATAAGTGCGGCTCAGCAAGAACCCTGGCAGCAGGAGGCAGAAGCCCCTTGGCCTCCTTGCCTGGTAGCACCCTGAGAGGGCTGATGTGGAGAGCCTCCTGGGGGCCTGACTGGATGAAGCAGTCGTTTCCCTGAGACTACCTGGACTCAAAACCCAGTGCATGTGGAGATCCAGGTCTGGGTGCTGTGCCCACAACAGGCTGCTTCTCAACACACTCTAAAGCCAGGATCCTGGAGGAAACATACTGGCCTGCCTCAACAGCTATGTGTACTGAGTGGGTGGAACCCGAACTGCCATCCCATTTCCAGACCCCAGATATAGACCCCACTGTGCTCATACTGTGATTCCTTGCCAGGTGACCCTCAGAGGCTCAGAAGGAGGACAGTTGAGCCCCTCCTGGAGACATGCTCAGCCCTTCCTTTTTCCTGCCTGCCCCTCACCCTCTGTGCCGTACTCTCTCACACACATGCAGCCTTCCCAGAGAGCCTTGTCAGGGGTTCTAGCTACACAGGAAGGTGGACCCACTCCTAGAACAGCAACAAACTGCCTTGTGAATTTGTCCCCACACTGAGGGTGTCAGTAGCTTCCTGCATGCTGCTGTAGCCCCCCAGGGCCCCTGCACTGCACATCCAGCCTGGCTGCACACTCTTAGATCACTGTTTTCTTCATTTTCCCAGGCTTGCCCCAGGCCTGGCTTACAGCACTTGCTTAGATTATCTGCTGGATTTGTGTTAAGACCATTGGGCATTTTTGGAGATCAAAGCAAATACATGACAATTTTGCTGGAATAAATGGTAGCTTCTGCTACTTCCTAGCTCTGGCAAATGCTAAGAGTCATAAGAATAACACTTCCTGTTTTACACTATAAGAATCAATGCAAGATAGGTGTGATAGTGTCACCAACAGTGTGCACCCACAGCTCCAGTGTTTGGGAGGCTGGGGCAGGCAGGCTGAGAGCCCTGACCAGGCTCAACTGTAGAATGAGACTCCAACTCAGAAGCAGGCAGCAACAACAGAAAACAAAGGGCAATGCAAAGATAAAAGTCAAATGCTTTCCTTGCAGCCACCGTGTTCACAAAGCACAGTTTTAAAGATGAGTCAGCTTGCTTCCGAAACCCACTTAGAAACCTTGTTCTAAGTTCCTCTACATTCACACTTGACAAGAGGGACCCAGCATGCACCATGCATGGTGTGCGAGGCACCAAAGCTTCCGGTGGGGCAGGTTCACAGGATTGCTTCAGGATTAAAGCGGAATCTCTGTTTCCTGGGAAAACACCTTGGATTTGGAAACACATATTCTAACCTGAGAGTGACTTACTAGATAAAACAGACGGCTCAGGAGTGAAGGGTCCTAGGACCCACAGGACACGTGTCAGAAGGGAAAAGTGAACTTGCACTAGTTGTCCACGACCTCTGCTATAGCACAGGGCTCCCCTAATAATAAATAAGTGTGACTCTACAAACACACATGCACGCTGCACACATGTGCACACACACGCACATCCACACTGTGATTGTCTCTCCAGATATATGACCAGGTAAGTACATGTGGTACGTGTGTGAAGAAATCCTGTTCACGCTGGCCCCATGCAGCTGGACCCTGTGAAGACAGAAGCAAACAGGAGCTGCGGAGAAGAGAGCCTAGGCTCTGAGTAGGTGTGAGCAAAAGCGGATGAAGAACCTGACACCATGGGATCAGTTGCCCAGAGACCTTGGGAGCAGCTAAACAATTGCTGCCCGGAGCCATGGCGCTAGAGGACATCCAAGCTTTTGGGTCCTTCATGAAGCTGTGGGTGACAGGTGGGGATGACAAGCGTGGGTGAACTCGTCTTGGAAGACGCGGCCCAGATCAAGTCTGTAGGTGGGCAGAACAGCTGCGGAAACAGGATTTCTGCTGCCTTAGTCTTACTGTTCTGAAATAGCAACTGCAGCTGAAACCGCCAGCAAGTCCTGTAACTTTACCGTTGTGGCTGCAGGCGCTGCAGAAGGTTCCTAGAACTGAGGGTCTCTGCATGCTACAAGGGGGAGGGGCTTGGTAACAAGGAACAGCACATCTCAGGACTAAGGTTAAACAGTCCAACATGGAAAGGAGAGAGATGCTTAGAAACAATTGGATTCGATATCCAACTTCTAGCCTGAAGTCCAATGTGCTCAGAACCGTCTCTGCTCACAACTTCCAAGCTGTTACCAAGAGGATCACAACAGACCCCTAAGAGTGACCACCTCAGGGAAAACATGCCCACAATTCAGGGGGCCCCTGTGGGCCTAGTATGGCTCAGCCTACCCCTGGCTAGGTCTCCTGCTTGTCACCTCAATCCCCCCACCTTCAACACAAACTAGAAAGAAAAGCAGCGAGCTGCTGCCCTCCAAGCATGTGCTGAGCCCCAGAGGTACTTACAGCTATTCGCAGGACTGACGCCTTCACAGAGGTCCATTTGTCCTGCCTTCGGTCTATGACCAAGATGAATCCAATGCCAGCATCTTGCAAACTGAAACAAGGAGAAACACTTGGAGTCAGTATGTGTCGGCAGCAAACCTGGCTTCCACGGACACCAGTGACCCCACTGTCCCATGCCATTTCCACACTGCATGCCGTGATGCATGTCTGAGAGAGGTCTCAGCAGCACCAGGCTTCCAAAGGCCCAAGAGGCCCCACCCTGTAATTCCCAGGACATTCTTCTATGTAGATGAGGACGGATACTTTCAGTATGTTGTTTGTTTCTCAGCATCGATTCACACATCAACAGAAGCCCCTCCTCCTGGGACAGACTGACATCCTGCTGCACTGCAAGGGCCAAGCCTCTTCTTCTGGTGCACGAACAGGACAGCTGATCAAAACCATCAGAACAAGCTTCAGGACCCCCACGTCACGTTAGTCCTAGCATCTGTGGTCCTGTGTTCATCCACATTAAAAAATGGCTCCTGATGACATCACAATTTTGGGTGAAAATCTCCAAGGCTTGTGAAGGCTCCCTGGTGTCTGTGGGGTGTGAGGCAGGAGCTTTTGCCCTCCGCAGCAGCAACATCTGTGGTAAAGGCAGGGCAGCATCGTGTAGTTGGTAGCATGCCCTCAGTCTCTCGGCTCAGCCTGGCGGCAGAAGCCTGAGTCACAGGGTGGAAGTGGGAGGTCTGCTTCTGTTGGGTAATTTCACATCCAAGCCAATTGTGCAATGCCAGCAGGCCCTGCTACCAGCCAATCCTCAGCAGAGAGGAACGAGACAGGCCGGTGGAGGCACCCGCTCTGAATGCCTGATTTCCGAATCTATGAACGATTCTCAGCAAGCCATTTCTGCACTTAAGTGAAAGTCAAAATTCTACAGTGCACTATAAATTATGCAGTCAGCAAAGCTGCATCTCCATTAACAGACCATTCTGAGTCCTGGGAAGATCTGTGATGGTGGTACCCGGAGCACACACCAGTGTGCTGTGCGCCATCCAACACAGAGGAGGATGAAGAGTGACATGCAGAACACTCCTGGGGACATGTCTACACAGGGTACATTTTCTCTCACACAGCCTTCTGCTGCTGCTGGCTCAGCAGAATTGCAGCCCTGCTCCCCTGCCCAGCTGGTTCCACTGGGCCAGTGTCTGAGGAAGTGGAAACAGAATAGATCCCAGTCCTGCTCTGGTGTAAGGGCACCTTACACCCTGAGGCAGTCGTGGGCTGAGCCCCTTCTGAGAGGCCTACACAGGGTTTCACTGAATTTACCATGGTGCTTAATGGTTGGTGGGTGACTCTAACTGTCCTGGCCTGGCCATGTGGTTCACAGCAAAGCCTAAAATCAGAGAGGGAGGAAACAGCACTGTGGTGGCCACATGGAGTACAGACCCCTCATAGAGTCCCCAGTGATGGACCACCAAACATCCCTCAAGGTTAGAGGCTATTTCCTCATGATGCATGAGATTTATGTATTGAAGCCCTAAGATCATGGGACAGCTGCACTAACCGGACCCCACATACTGCTTCCCTCCTAGCCTTCAGAGGAGTGCACTAGGTCTGTCTCTGTATCTCTGAGTTAGTCATCCGAGCCTGACTCTTCCTGGAGTGACGAAGAAAAGGGCTCAGAATGCTGGGTTGTTCCATACACATAAGCCTCAGCCCAAACGGTCTGGCTGCATGCTGCCAGCCCCAAACCAGTGGTCTAAGGAACACCCACAAAGGGCCAACCTACAGGGCTTCCTAATGGCAGCTACCACCAAGGGGTGTGCATGAGGGGCGATGCTGCTCTTCTGGGATTCACTGTGACCACCTCCAGTTCTTTTTCTGCAAACATGGAAGTAATAACAGCATCTGCTTGCTGGGACTGCTGTGAGCTATGCGCAAATCCAGTAAAACTGGAGACCTGTGGTTGGGTGATCATTTCACAGAGCAGCACCGCCTGACTCAGTTTTCCCAGGATCTTGTCCTCTGACCTCCACATGCACATATGTGTTCATTTGCATCTGTACATACCTGAACATGTGCACATCCCCAATAATTCATACAGAATACACCCATAAAGTTATCCCTTCACAATTCCACAACAGACCCTAAACCTGAGTCTCTAGCAAGTTGCTGAAACCAGAATATTCTTTCAGGGGAATAAATTTCCACCATGTCGCCCAGGGTCCTTGAGCCCACCCATTTCAGGCTAATTCAGAAGCCTGAGAGCCTACATCCAGCTTGCCATTTCCTGTGTACATCTATGTAAATGACCACAAAAATGCAGACACTTGTTGTTGGCCACACGCAGGGATCACATTTTCCCCACCCCTCCATCCATGAAGCTCTGTCCCCCCACACCCAGTGCCATGGGCATGGCCTTCACTCACTCATACCAAATGTCGCACAAGTCCATTTGAGTGGAAAAAAAATTGATGCATGAAATACTGTCTTACTGTATCTGTTGCTGTGATGAAACACTTTGACCAAAAGCAACTTGGGGAGGAAAGGGTTTATTCTGGCTTACACTTCCTACTGTTCATCAGTCAAGGAAGTCAGGTAGGAACCCAAGCAGGGAAGGAACCTGGAGGCAGGAGCTGATGCAGAGGCCATGGAAGGGTGCTGCTTACTGGCTTGCTCCTTTTCATTATAGGTCTGTGCGAGAGTGGCCACTAATAACCATGCAACACAGGCAACACTAGGTTGTCTTGAAATCTCCTCCGCCAACACCATTAATCAAAAAACTCTTCAACTTAGCCTCAGGCAGAGTTTTTGGACAAGGATAGAGATCAGCCATATTCTTTGCCAAAATACCACAAGAAATTGTTTATTAATATTCTCTGAAACCTCTTGAGCTGAGTCATCATAATCTATATTGCTCTCAGTGGCACTGACTTCCATGCTCCTACCAGTATGGCCCATTGATCTCTTCTCAAAGCATTCAACTGTGATCCTAATCCAAAGTCCCAAAGTCCACATTCTGCCAACTAGTAGCATGGTCAGGCCTAGCAGAGCAATACCCCACTCCTGGTACCAACGTCTCTCTTAGTCAGTGTTTTACTGCTGTGAAGAGAAACCATGACCATAGCAACTCTTATAAAGGAAATCTTTTGCAATTGTGGCTGGCTTACAGGTTTAGTCCACTGTCAGCATCACAGGCAGTCATGGTGCTGGAGAAGTACCTGAGGGCTCTACATCTGGATCTACAGGCAGCAGGAAGACAGAGAGATACTAGGCCTGGCTTGAGCTTTTAAAGCCTCAAAGCCTTCCACCATGACACACTTCACCCCCCAAGGCCACACCTCCTAATCCTTTCAAATAGTTCTACTCTCCAATGACCAAGCATTCAAACCTATGAGCCTATGGAGACCACACATACAAAGAACTAAAAACACACACTAGAGGGATGGGATCAGAGTGCAAGCTGTGTGTAGGTATGCTTTTTGCACTATGTAAAGTTTATCCTTGTGTTATTCAAATGCTGATTTCTCTGCCCTCATATCTTGTTTCAATCTGGATACAACATTGTGATGCTTATGTCAAGAATCTCCTGTTTCAAGTTTAAGTAAACAATTCTCCCCATTTATTCTCTGCCATGTCAATGAAGCTGATTATCCAATGCCTGAGCAGAAGAGAGAATAAGGTGGGACTTCTGCCAGCCAGGGGAGGGGAGAGAATGAAGAGTAACAGATTGAGCCATGAAGAGGAGACATCATAAGAGGTCAGTTGGAGCACAGAAAGCCTTAAATGCAAGTATTATGGGGGTATTGACTGGGAGGTAGCCAGATTAGTTTAGGGGATTAAAACATATAAATTGACTGCCCAGGTAGTAAAGCCTTAAGTAAGTCTTGGACTCTCTGTGTCATTGTTGGGGAATTCACTAGGATAAAGAAAAACAGCTGCTGCACAAATTTATAGCATACATTTATATTAAAATCAACATTTACAGGTGTGTTTCCGAATGGTCTGCCCACTGTAGCTAGTTTATGGTTTGTAAATTGAACCTAGGAAGGCATCTGTGTCCTTATCCCACTGCCTGCCAGCCCACAGTCTGGGAACAGAGAACTCCTGGGGCATGAGGTTCCATCATGATTCCGTCCAGCTGGGGCCAGGCCCACTTTCTGGGTGAGGACCTTCTGACTTTCTGTGTGGCTATGGGCCAGGTATGGGACTAACAATGCCACAGCCATTGACCAAGGCCTCATGGTGACTCTGTGAAGGCGGGGCTCTATCTTGTTAAGGACAGAAAAGGATGCATTTTTTTTAAACCATTGTCACAGAGCCCAGAGGGTTGGACCTGCCACACTGGGTCACTAGGACACTATGGCTGTGCCCCAGGAACACCTCACTGAGGAAATCTTGGAATGAAACAGCCTCTCTTTTCTCACTGTCACTGGCAGCCTCCAGCCCCAGAAGGCCACAACCCTATCTTGTGTCCCTCCTCCTGTTGCCGACATCTTCTCCCTCCTCCCATGCCAGCGGCAGGAGCACTAATCTATAGGAAGAGAGGGCTCAGCTGAAAGTGGACCCATCCTCATGGTGTCTCTTGGCCTGCACTATCTGCAAGCTAGGCACTGGGATTGACCCTGGAATTGAAGTGGTTTCCTCGGGCTCCTGCAGGGAGATGCCCTGGGCCTTGAGAGACAAAAGGTGAAGAACTGGAGGAGGTGACACGTGGGAGCCTCAGATGTTCCTCAGTATCCAGGCACCAGCATTTAGAGACACCCACTGTCGTCCCCAGTCCTAAAACATGTAAGGGGGGTTTCCTTGGTGAGCATGTGAGCTAAATTTCAGGGTTGCTTTACCCAAAAAAAAAGGGCCAGAAGTCTCACAAAGGCTGTTTTAGGAGTTTGGAATTTGCTGGAACCTTCTCTGAGGCCACTGTTTTGAAGGCCTGAGGTCTGACAATACCGTTGCGCAGAAAGAGCAAGCACAAAATGACAGGGTCTGTCCTGCAACAGACATAAATGCCCGGCTGATTCACATTTCCTCAAAGACCTAGCTCAGAAGGATCTTCTCGTCAGACCTAGCAGGGGCATCAGGAGAACCTACTTTATCCTACATTGGTTTGGGGCAGCAGAGGTCAAACACCCCAAGCTCTGTGACATCAGTGAGGAGGACCCTATAAGACTCATGCTATAGAACACTGTCCTCTGGGTGTGGCATGGTTGCTTCCCTCTTTAAATCAGAGCATCTGTGAGTACCCACAAGATCAGGCCTGCTATTCCCTCATAGATGGAGTGGGTGGGGGGATCGATGGACTCTCACCTGAGATTCTAGGCACCCTCTCCTATCTGCCTCCCTATACACAATTCTGCTCCAGCTCCATACAGTTTTGTGGAGATGGTGCCTTTACTGTGATGCCGTTGTTCAGGGTGACCCATGAACATGTAAGGAGCCTAGGCAATGCAAGACTTTGAAAAGACAGACTTGGATGGACCTTTCTTGGCTTGTCATTGGTGTCATCTGCTCAGGAGAAGTTAGCTCTGTAGCTCACATCAGTAGGTAAGTCGTGGGTAACAGTAAATGCTCAAGGGCCAGCAGCAAGAGTGAGAAGGTGTTGGATCTAGGGTACAGCAGCCAGCACTCAGAACCCATGGCCTGAACCTATGGATACTGGCATCCCAGCGGTTGGCAGAGGGCTAGATAAGGAAGGTGACGTGTTCCCCCATGGTACCTGGATGAAGGGAACCAGAATGTGAGACCAGCAGAGAGGCTGGGGGTCTGAAGAGAGGCAGCTGGGGTGAGCTGACCTGAGGCCCAGGGCTCTCAGGATAGGTTCAACACAGATGGAACCTCTCTTGCCAGTGAGACATGGCCTCACGATTTCTCAAGAGTGTGTGAAACGTCTTATCCTACCCGAGTGCCACTGTCTTAGTGACACTGGTATTTAAAAGCAGGTCTTGGAGTACAGTGTATGAGATTTACAAACTAGTTATAAGGATGGAAGGTGTGGGGGTGGGGGTGGGGGAAGTAAGTGAAACCAGGGTCAGACAGAGGAACCATGAGGCTCACAGTAAACCTGACTTGACAATCGTTCGACTAATGGCGCCCCCATGTGGTCATCATGAAATTGCACATTCGGGAGGGTGCTGGAGGTGAATCATTAACTGCCCTCTGGCCTCCTCCTACCAGGTTCCCAGACCTCACAGGTTGAAGCCACAGCTGACTGCATAGAGAGCATAAAGGGACAGTTTGTGAGGACCCAGTAAGTACACAAGGGCAGCTCCACGACAATAAGGCCATGTTCCCGAGGTTACCCATCTTCCCTGGGCTACCTGGTTAGCTCTTATGGGTTCAGGGTTTTGTTTTGTTTTTTTGTCTTTTTTTTCCATTGGCCCAGGAGACCTGGAGTCAGCCATCAGACTGACAGCTTTATTAGACTTTCCTGAAACACATGGGACCTGGTCCCTTCTGGGCAGGAACAGGGATGGGACCACAGAAGTGGGTGGGCCGCCCTCCCACCTGTGCTTCTGCCTGGTTCTATTACTTATGCCTGGCTCTGGGCAGGTGTCCCCAGCCTCAAGACTCTCTGGGGCTCAGGTGCATGCTGTGGCTGGTGGAGGGCAGAGGGGCTCAAACACTATGATCCTTGCTCTGGAGGACAGGGAGACTAATGGAACCCACAGTTCAGCAGCAACTGGGCACAACTGGCCCTTCTCTGAATATCTGAGAAGAGAAATCAGAGGCCCTGCTGTCAAAAATGGCGTGACTAAACCCAATTCACAGCCATCTTAGCTAAGCAGCCTCTGCCCTGGCTTTCCCTCGCTCTCCTAGAACCCATGGTCTCTCCACAAAGTTTCTGTGAGCTCTGCTGAGCTCCTCAAGATCCAAATAGGTCTGTGCTCAGACGAGGGCTCGTCACACCTCACAAAGAATGTGCATGTGCACATGCGTGCATTCATGTGTGTGTGTACACATAGGGGTGTGTGTGTGTGTGTGTGTGTGTGTGTGTGTGTGTGTGTGTAGTGGGGGAGTTGTCACTCACTGTCTCCATTGTGGCTTCAGGGCATTTATTAGTGTTCTCCCCGAGGGCTGTCTGAGGCTGCCAAGACCTCTTTCCTCAGGCACTCTCCTACCCTAGAACTAGAATTTTGACAAGCAGTATTCTGACACATTGCCAACTCCCTGAACAGCAGCTAATGGCACCGTGTGACAGGTTGAGGAAGGGCCTGGAGCAGGCCACCCAGAGCCACTATTTGTGCCTCCCGAGCTTCCTCATGGTACAATGGCACAGCCTCTAGTAGGGTGATGGCAGCTGTCCTTCCTCTTGGATAAAAGACCAGGATGGCCACTGCCTTTGTCCCTGAACGAGAGGCATGCACTGTTAATATGACATGAGTCACAGACTGCAGCTGCCCACTGTGGTAGCCCCTAGCCACATGTGGTAGCCCCTAGTCACGTGTGGTAGCCCCTAGCCACGTGTGGTAGCCCCTAGCCATGTGTGGTAGCCTCTAGCCACGTGTGGTAGCCCCTAGTCACGTGTGGTAGCCCCTAGTCACGTGTGGTAGCCCCTAGTCACGTGCGGTAGCCCCTAGTCACGTGTGGTAGCCTCTAGTCACGTGCGGGCAGAAACAACTATTTTGTTTTCATTCATTTTAAATTTACGTGGCACACATGTCTGCACACATGCTCTCTCCCAGAACATTCACACTCCATGGAAACTTCCATCTGAATGCATGGCACATCTGGCTACTTTGGGGCCCGTGTCAAAGAATGGCCAGCAAGGGAGGGTGGAACAGGTATTCTAGAAGACAGCATCCACACTCCGTGATGGAGTCTGAGTTGTACCTCTGTCCCTTGTATCCCACCTCCAATGGTCCTCACAAGCTCTGAGTCATCTCAGTGATCATGTGTCTCTGTATACTGTGAGTACGTCTGTGTGCGTGTGTATGTGCACGTGTTCGTCTATGTGTATCTGTTTTGTTCATTTCTACCTGCACGGTTCAGTGCAAGTGTGTGGTGTGTGCATCTGTACATGCGCGAGCCAGGCAGGCACCTCTTAGGAGCTCGATTCCCCGTTAGCCTATGTGAACTGGAGGAGCTCTGTAAGTGGAGGGTCAACGTGCCTTGTGAGGAGATGGCCCGATATCTCATGGCTGCTCCTAGCGCTCCAACTGAAAAGGGCCTCCAGGTGACTTATTTATGATCTGCTTAGGAGCAAATCTGTCTGCGCTTCACTTTGAATCTATGCTGGACCAGTGTGTCTTAGCAGCTTAGCCTAGCTCATCGTATAGCAAGCAGCTTTGGGGCCTGTTGATAGGGCTAGGCTGCCCATCTGAGGTCAGAGGTCAGCATGCTCCAAAAAGCAAAGGCACCCGGGACCTCCACTAGCCCCTTTCAATCCAGGTGCGTGTACACCCTTGCCACAGAAGACTGGCCCCACAGAAGTACCTAAAAGCCATGGCTGCAGAATCCTCAAGGAGCCAGTGGCAGCTACAGCAAAGAGAACGCACGCTGTGGCCAGCAGACATGGGTCTGTTCTCCGATCCAACTGTTTTCAGAGTTGGCGAGCCTGGTACCTTCCTTCCTCTTTCCCTTCAGTGTTTGTTTATTCTCTCTCCACCCACTCCAGGGTTTCCTGTGTAAACCTGTAGATCTCAAATTTGTGATCCTCCTGCCTCAGCCTCCTGAGTGCTGAGTTGACAGTTAGGAACTACACCTGGCTCCCCTGAGTATTCTTAAAACTTGCAACTTAGAAAGAAAAGAAAGGAAAAGAGAAAAAAGAAAAAAAAAGAAAAAAATAAGAATAAAAACCTTGTAATTTAACCTGATGTGCGTTGCTTCCCTGTGTGGTAGAATGTGTACATGCATAAACATGCAAACACACACATGTAATCATGGATGTGAGTTTGTGTGTAATGGATGAGCACACATGCATGAACAGGTGTGTACAAGAATGCATATGTGAACACATGTTGAAAACACACAGGGATGTGCACACATGTGAGAGTGTGCCCGTGCAGAGGGAGCACAGGTGTGAATCCATGCGTATACGTGAGCATATATGAGTTCATTTGTGAATATGAGCATGTATACGTGCATAAGTGCATGTTAGCCTGTATGTGTGTACGTGTGTGACTGTGAGAATACATGAGTGTGTGTGTGTGTGTGTGTGTGTGTGTGCATGTACACACACACATGGGTGAGCACGCATGTCTGAAGAAAGCCTTGGTGGACTTACTTGGACCTGGAGGTGGTCAGGGAAGTTTGGAGATTACCTTGGCTAGTATGGGGTGGGTGAGGCTGGCTCCAGAATTATGAGAGGAGCTGTAGGTGAGTACAGAGAGACTGACACTAGAGGAGCCCTGCAGGCTATGGCCACATCTCTCACAGAGATCTGCTAGCACTAGCTCAGCCCCGAGAAAGAAATGGACCATGGCAGGCAAGGATAAAGAGTCTGCTGTTTGTTCCCTCTTCCTCCTCGTTGGGTCAGCAGCACACCCTCTCTCTTGGGGTTTCTACCACAGACTCTTCCCATCTCTGTCAGTTCCCACCTCTGTGGTCTTGTGGGCAAGCTAAGCAGGGGCTCTCTTTCTGTGTGCCCCCCCTATTTCTCTCCCCTATATCCTGTAAAGTTTTCTCCAATCACCCAAGTGTCCTCAGCAGGGTCCTAACATGCTGAGACAAGTCAGAGGGACAGGACTCCTGATGGTTATAGAAGGGACAGAAGAGGGGGTGGGGCTACTCATAGTAGCAGGCACAGCACAGTTCTGACCTAGAAACCCATGAACCATTTATACCTGCAGGACCTGGTGGTCCCCTGCTCCACAGGGCCAGCTTGGGTTCACCCCTACTTCTTGGCTCAGTCCTACAACCCTTGGCACAGTAGATCTTCTGCCCCTTCTGGGGACACACAGGGGCTCCATTTTAACTCTTCCCCTGTGCTACCCATCAGCCCTATCCACCAACTCCCACCCACTCCAAGCCAGCGTTTCTGGCATCAGTCGGAGAGTGCCACCTCTCCTTGCATGTCTGAGTGAATCTCAGATGAAACACGGCCTCTCTAGCCTCTCTCTAAGCTCTATGACAGACTGAAGACAAGCAGCTCTCCAGGAATCCTCCTGTTCTCAGTCTCTGAGACAGCTGAGACATTCAGCCTCATGACTCAAATAGTTATCAGGCTCTGGGCCTCTCCAACGTGAGGTGGCCATTACTAGATTACCTGGACTGTAAACCAATCAAATGAGTCTTCTTTAACATAGACACATGAGTTCTGGTCCTCCAGGGAATCATGACTAATACGAACACCAAGGACACAGAAGTGGCTGTAGCTAGTTCTGTTCTCTTGGCTCCCAGCAGCCACCTCAGGGGACTTCCTTGGAACTGATGACCGGTTTAGAATGGTAGCCAGGCTCTGGGATAAACTGAGCCTCAGCTATAGAGAGTCTTCTTCCATAGACATGACCACATGGCACCTTTCCCAGCAATGGGAAGACTCACTCGCCAGAATGGACAATGACTAGTGACATTTTAAAAGAGAAAAGTGACTACATTTTATTTTCTTGAAACAGGTCTCACTAGTAGCTCATGCTGGACTTGAACTTGGGATTAAGGGCTGGGATTACTGCAGTGCCAAGTAGCCCGTGGGAGCCTAGGACCTGTAACAGAGGACTCTGAACTGTGAACACATTCCTTGATGAGGGTCCACACCAACCCAGGACTCTGGGGTCTCAATCAAGCAGAAAATCCCACTCTGGCTTCAGCAGCCCTACCTGGGGATGCTGGTGAGATAGGTCATGACATTCTGGAACTCCTTGTCCGGGATCTCGCTGAAGGCTGGGTAGTCAGGGAAGGTGATGACTGGGCTTCCGTCCTGTCCCCGCCCACCTGAGGAGGAAAAGGGGCAGATGTTCAGCAGAGCCTCAGCATCCTAGCTGTCTCCAACAGAGCCACAGAGACTTCTTGGACACCAGGTGTTTCAATTGACCCTCATCCAAGGAGCTCTGTGGTAAATGGAGACCGTCATAGAAAACCACAGCTGAACACATGCAGAGATCAAGGGATTGTGGAAGCCCAGGCCTCAGTGGATACTTTTACATCACACCTCCTGCATCTATGGCTCAGGGAGCATCACGGAAGCGGGGTTGGAAGGATTTTAAGAGCTAGGAAACTAGGAATTCTTCTGTGAAACAGTTTTCTCCTAGAAATGACTGCATAAACAAGACGGGAACCACAGCGATACCAATGGACGCGCTAGCAGGAGGGAGGGGAGACGTCTTGGGGTCTAGAACTAGACGAAGAAGCACAGGTAAATAGTAACTGCCGCGAGAAAGAGAGTTAGCCTTGCCCAGGGATGAGCCCCTTATTGGTTTCCCAGTGCAGAGTGGTCAGCCTTGAACCATATACACAGAGACAACAGAGATGGACTCAGCTGGTTCTCTTTATGTAAATGTGTTTGCATACACACGTATGTGACAGATATAATCAAATGGAAGAGGCTATCAACTTGAGACCAGAAAAGAAACACAGGTCCATGAGGGTGGGAGAACACTAGAGAGAGAATGTCAGGGTACAAGTGATCTGAAGGGGAAATGAGAAAAATGGGGGTGGGGAGCTAGGGAGAGGGAGATACAGATAGATGAGGAGTGAGGAGGGGAGAACAGCAATGAGGACGGCTGAAAAGCCACAAGGAAACAATTTGCACACACACACACACACACACACCTATGTGTGTGTGTGTGTGTGTGTTCAATGAAATCTTCCCATCGCTCTGACAATGTCCCCACAAGAGCCACAGCTCTAACAGGACACCAACACTAGGCACAGAAAGCTCCCCTTTAAGCTGCTGGTCAGGGTTGCCCAAGAGACTCCCAAACATTGTAAGCTACTGCTGCTGCTTTTGGCTGCCCCCTAGGCAGAAGGTAAGTTCCTATTATAGGGACACCATGTTCTTCACAGGAGCCCAGAGGACTTGAGCTGGATATGACCTGAGGCTTTCTCCCTGAAGACTAGATTTCGTGGTTCCACAGGTGTCATGTAAGTTTCCAAGGAGAGTTCTACTCAGATGTGATGCCTGCAAACCGTAACAAAGGCCGACATGGCACCACCGCACATGAACGCACGAGTACGGCAGTGGCATGCACACCTTGGGTAACCAACAGCTCTGTAATTGGTCTTAGGCTCATTTAACAGAGGGAAAGCGTGCTGGTACTGAAACACTAGTCAACAACCCGGGGTTGGTAAGCCATGGACCTTGGAGGAGACCCTTCAACTACCATTTACTAAGCAAGCGCAGTTCCTAATTACATCCTAAGTATTTATCCCTATACCCACAAGTAAGTATAGTTCTCATTCTTCATCAAAGAAACGTCTCTTTGCAACAGACAGAGAGATTTACAGAAGACCACAACTGAGCAAAACGAGGAAATCAAGAGATAATGTGGAGCCCAGTCCCAACGGACACAGCTACAACACAGCTCCTTACTTAAGGCCAGGGATCACTGTCAGAGGGGGCAGAAAGACTGTAATAGCCAGAACAAACAGGGGTTTCTCTGTGATACTGTGTCTCCTAGAAATGTCACAAACACTACTCAATGAAGTCTCATTAACATGGCCTGAACCATGATGATACCAATGGACATGCTGACATGATGTGGGGGCACTCATTCAGGCCAAAGAAGCTACCAGGTATCTCAGACACCGCATGGCTGTGGACCCCTGAAGAGCTATCCAGAAGCTGGTGAGTGTGACTGCTTCTCAGTCTCCAGGAGTTGTGTTGGTTACTGCTGTCTGATGTTCGCTGGACACTCAGGGCTCCCAGGCAGCTGCCCACTTCTGCTTCCCTCCAGGGTGATTCTCAAGAGCAGAGACTGCCCCAGATTGACTGTGGAGTCAGAAGCAGGTGATGCCCTGAAGGTCTGAGGAGCCTGCCCCGAACTCAGCCATTAAGTGGAGAGGGTATTTTAGGTCCCAGGGACACTCCACTGGGTATGGGGTAGCCTCATTTTGGAGAGAACTTCAGACCAGCTGTAATTCTGCCATTAAAGCTGCCATGAGGGACACGAGGCTGTAAACAATGGCAAATGGAAGCGCCAGCTGAGGGGAAGGCCATGAGGCCCAAGGGGCCCCAGAAGTTATGGGCCAGCTACATGGCTGCCCTGTCAGGTACAGTGGGCAGTGTGAGGCCCCATCAGCTTTTTGTCTCGCACATTCAGTCAGGGTGTTGGAGGAGCAGTCCTGCCTAGACTAGGGGGGTCTCAGGCAAAAGGTGAATGTCTTCTGAATTAAAGCATTTTCATCTCAACGGAGCTTGCTGAGTATCGTGAGGAATGGCCACATCATGGGGTCAAGGGAAAGGCCTGGTCGGTAACTCTCGTGAAGACTGGATTTATGTGGGGAAGAATGAGTAGTCGGCCAGCCCAAATTTCATCTACAGCAGAGGCGAGAGTAAAGTATGCAATCCTGTACCACTCGGTCCTGAAGCTCTTAGCTGACAGTGATTTATTTTACAGTCCACTGTCTTCATAAAACCCTCTACCTGTGCAGTAGATTGTGGGGCAGGCCAGGGTTGGCTGTGTGTAAGAAGCTCTGCCCTCTAGAGGATGGAAATGGAAAGGCAAGGAGAACGGGGTTGTCCAAGGCGTGGCTAAGGGGCAGTAAGAATGCAGATCCTTAGGTAAGGCACCAGGGTGTCCTAGTGACTGCGGTGTGGGAACAAGAGAAAGATGGAATGTCTCAGGCATGTCTCCATGAACAGTGACACAATCGCAGAGGGTTCGGCTTGTAGAATAGTGGTAGACATTCAAGTTTCACGTACTTGAACATTTCAGAGTACATGCTCGCACTTGGTCACAAAGAACGCCTCCACTTCTCAGCTCACAGCTGCCCAGTGTGGCTCAGCAGGCCCCCCAAGTCTCAGAGGCTGAGCTCTGTCTGTGGGCTGTGTCTCACATGAGCTGGCACCTCTTCCAGGCCTCCTGGGTTACAGAGGGTTCTGCTGGACACCAGCAGGGGCTGCTGTCAAGTCCTAGGTCCAAGATGTATACTCAGCCTCACCCCTTCCCTCTACACCTCTGCATCTCTACAGTTGGACAGAGTCTCAGACTCTCAGCTAGTCTCTGCAGATGAGGCCAACGTTCAGTCAGGGACCTTAGCTGATGGAGATCTGACCTTCACGTCATCAACTAAGTAGCCTGAGGCTCCCAGGCTGATGTTATCGGCTGTGGAGAGGTGATCATGCAATGGGGCTCCCAGGGTCTTACCCTCAAGTACTCTAGGGCCCCACATAGGGACATATGGGCAGCTCATACTTTAAGGTCAAGGCCAGGGACCCAAGGCTGGGGTGTCCATAAGCCTGGAGCCTTGCTGGGGTGACAGGCAGGGAGAAGCTGAGGAGGGGAGGCAGACACTGTGACCTTTTCACAAGGTTTCTCTGAGCTTGCCTTTCCAGGGTGTCTCACCCCTTCTACTGTCTTCCCAGGAACCTTGGAGAGACCTGTCCCAATGGGATTGCCTCATCAGCAGAACACCTCAGAGGTTCCACTTTCCTGCTCACCTCACGGCTAGACTCTTCCTAAATCAGTGATGTTACTCCCCACAGACTATTTCAACTCCAGCCCCTGTCCAATATCTCAAAGCTCCCTGGAATCTACGTGACTGGAATCTACCAGACTGGAGTATGTTGTATCTTGACTACAGGCCTGCTCAATGAATATAGGCTGGGAAGACCAGAGAAGACCCCAAGGGGTGAGATGCGCTGGAGTCACAGATGTGGATAGAGTTTCTCCTTATGTGGCTAAGTGATGGGGGTGTTCCAGGTTGACTAGAGGTGGGGACACCCTAAGCTGACCTGAGATGTGGAGGAAGGCTCACATGTGGCTTTCTCCTGAATTGGTCTTGACAAATAAACATGACTAGCTCAGCTCATGAGTGTTGTCACAAGGCAAGACACACACCAACTGTGGCAAGGTAGGACAGCCATGACCCTCAGCCTTCGGCTTGGTCAGGCTCAACGCCATTGCTTCTGAGGCAGAGCTTGAACAACAGCAGTACCAAGGGAGGTGTCTGGTGAGATGTCTCACAGCCGTGATCACAGGAGGCACCAACGGTAGTGGGACTGGCATCCACTCACGCATGGAGGGCCAAGTTTCCAGAATCTTAGGACAGGGGCACTCAGCTCACCAGATCCTGACAGGCCCGCAGTAGCCTGAGGGCCATGGCTGGGATTTGAGTGTCTCATAAGTCTTCCTGTGCTGGAGTTTAATCTGGGAGGTTCTATGAGGCAGAAATACTCCAACTGTGGTACCAGAGGGAGGCCTTGGGGAAGTGATTAGCGTTAATCACAGGCAGGTGGCCTTTGATTGAGTCCTTATAGCTTTATAAAAAGAGACTTGAGGACACAGACACACACAAATATGTTTGAGCACACTCGTATGAACCCCGCCTTTCACCGTATGATAACCTGCATGGCCTCGGATTTTGACAGCAAGAAGATCACCCTTGGATACATCCCTCAGCCTTGGACTTTTACAGCTGTGAACTAAATCAGCCTCTTTTCTCAACAACTCACCTGATCTGGGACACTGCAGTGTAGACAACAGAACAGAAATGAGGGTATGGACATGACCCTGCCCCCTCCTCCCCATGGCTAGGCACTTCACAGAGGGCAATGAAGCTGCCACTGATACAGAGTGGGGTGTAGCCCCGGTGACTGGCTATGCCCTTGCTGTACCCCTCACCCCTGGCTTCCCGAACTCACCAGACAGGTAAGCAAAGCGCTTCTTCAGCTGCTCCTGGATGTCGGCGGCACAGAGCGGGACGATGTCCTGGTGCATGATTTCATCTGAAGGAAGAGCAGACATACTGTCACTGGGAGGAACCCTGGCCTCACACCCACTGGGGCTCTGGGAACAGCCCTCGGGAGCCTCTGGAACGAGCTAGGGACTACCTAGGGAGCTGTGGTCACGTGTCTGGAAAAAAAAAAGGCATTTCAGTTTCCAATAAGCAGAGCAAGCCTTTGTTTCTCATAGCACAAAGTGATTTGCCATCAATTTTTAAAACTGTGTATAAGAGCCAGAGAAGGAAAGAGGAAAGAAGGGGAGTATGGAGGGAGGAAGTCCTACAGGAGGGAGGGAGGGAGGAAGGGAGGGAGAAAGAGAGGAAAGGAGGGAAACAGAGGGAGAGACACGTGCCAAGGGAAGAGGCAGGACCTGACTCACAGGTAGGGTGCCTCCTCCTCCCTGCTTTGGCAGAGGTGCAGGCTCCTCAGGGCTCTCACCTGCTGCCTATAGACAGATTCCTGGCTAACAGAGGCCTCTGCCATCACCACAGACCTAAAGCTACCACAAATCCCCAGATGTTCAGGGCCCTGTGCCTGCTGTGAACCTACCATTCATTCACCTAATGCCTGAGGTAGGCACCAGGAACAGGACTGAGGCCTGGCTGCACACTGGTGGCTCTGGCCCGATGTTCACTGTAGGCTATAGATTAACATAGGCACAGACAGGCAGCATCCCAGCTAATCTCAAGATGGTATCGACAGGAAAGAGCACTAGGACTCTCAGGGAAGTCAACCCAACAGGTGAAATGTGGTAGTCCTTACCATAGGTCAGGGCAGTGCTGGCAGTCCTGGACACTCAGTGTCCATAAGACCCATGACCACAGGTCAAGGCAGTGCTGGCAGTCCTGGACACTCAGTGTCCATAAGACCCGTGACCACAGGTCAAGGCAGTGCTGGCAGTCCTGGACACTCAGTGTCCATAAGACTCGTGACTCACATTGATCACAAGTACCTTCAAAGGTAGGTTCTGTCCCTGAAGACCCAGGTCACAAGAGGCCTGAGAAAGTGGGTCATGGTGACACTGTTATCTGAAAGCTCCCATGGAGCCAGCAGATATCACCTGTACAACACCAACCTTAAATCCTACTCTTTGGTGATACAAATGCCTGCTGGCAAAGCTTGTGATACGGAGTACACGGGGCCCCACACTGTCATGGGACAAAGAGGTGCCAGAAATATTATGTCTGTTGAAGCCTTCAGGAGCACAGCAGTGCCACATGAGGAGAGAGCAGGGAACAACTACTGCCATTCATCACACTGTAAACACCAGGTTGGTGTTACATGTGAGCTCAACACGCACAATCCAACATGGTTCAGACTTCTTGGCAATGCCAATTCCTTTGTGGGGAGTGCAGGGCCAGAAAGAGTCACCTAACAAGACTGATATATTTTTAAATTCTGGGGAAATGCTTTAGTGCTTGTATGTGTATCACTGTAGGGGGTGACGCTCATGACTGGTGGCTCATCCTGTTGCCCATCTCAGGTGGCATTAGCTAGAGCAGAAGGTGGAAGGCCAGGGAGGATGCTCTCAAACCTGCATCTGACTTAAGGAGGAACACATAATGGGAGCTGAGAGCCTTTTGGGACGTTTGGGAAATTTGGGGGCTACTAGGAAGTTTCTGGGTGTCACCTTAGGCTGTTGATTTCCCCACCGCTGAGAATGGTCCATACACTGGTCCTCCAAAGCTCCTTGGGACTTTGCCACGACTCTGGGGACAAAAGGATCATAGACCTATGCTTTTAAACATCTAGGGTACACCTATTCCCAAGGAAATAAAATCCCAACATCATGGGCCTTGATGGAAACTTTTCTACAGAGTCCTCAGACTAGATTCCTTATGTTTGTAAATGACATTGTCTTCCTGGGTGACACATTCCTCGGTGGTCAGGCTCCAAAGGTTGTGTACTCACTCTACCTCACAGGCTCATTCTATCTCACAGGCTCAGTCTACCTCACAGGCTCTGTTCATGCCCTGACCACCTGATAGAGTTTTTTCCAGGGATGGGTTGACACAGGGTTGAGTTCCACTTGGGTGTTATCCAGAGGCCTCCTGGCTCACCTCTCCCCGGGAACTGGCTTCAGAGTATTTGTGAGTTCCTCAGACAAGATGTATGTCCAGCCCGGGCCTCACCACAGCCACGCCATGAGAGGAGCCCATTCTGTGAGAAGTCCAACTGCCAGAGTTCCAATGAGACCCTCTCAAAGTCTTTCTGTCCCTGCCTGAGCAGGGCCTCAGCCCTCACCCCATGAGCTATCACAGCCCCCATCACCCATAGCTGCAGAGGCCATGGTACCTGGGCTTCAGCCTCTTTCAAGCTCATACGAGCAAATATCTGGCTGGGACAACAGGTCAGAGGTTATGTACTTGCCTTGAAAACACCAGGATGAGAATTCAATCTCCAGACCCCATGTAAAAAGAAGGCAGGAGTGTTGCTATACCTTTGCAATCCTAGCACTGGGGTGCAGACAGACAGGTCCATGGGCCTTACTGACTGGCCAGGCTGACATACTTGGCAAGTTCCAGGCTAACGAGAAACTCTCAAAACAACCAACCAAAAGAGGTGGATGGCACCTGAGGAACTCCAGCTGAGGTCCACTGGTCCCCACATACAGATGTGCACATGTATTCACACATACATGTACACACACCCAAACATGCAAACAAGATAAAATATTAAATAGCATGTGTGTGTGTGTATGCATGTGCATTCTCTCTCTCTCTCTCTCTCTCTCTTTCCTATGTGTGTGTGTATGCATGTGCATTCTCTCTCTCTCTCTCTCTCTCTCTCTCTCTCTCTCCTCTGTGTGTGTGTGTATGCATGTGCATTCTCTCTCTCTCTCTCTCTCTCTCTCTCTCTCTCTCTCTCTCTCTCCTGTGTGTGTGTGTGTGTGTGTGTGTGTGTGTGTGTGTGTGTGATCACCAGCTAGTCTGGAGGGACACTCTAACTAAGTGTCTACAAACGCTGCCCAGCCAACACTGAAGAGTTTGGTCTATATTGTCCCAGAGCTCAGCAGGCTGCTGGCATTTTTTCCCCTGAATTATAATCTTTTGTTCTTTCTGATGTTTCTGCAGCTGAAGAAACCTGGATGTGTGTACTCTGAGATGCAGGCTTGAGTGTGTGCCCTGATGCAGGCTGTCTCCTCATCCAGGGTAATTTGTGGACTGGAGGTAAGAAGCATATAGGGAATTATGTTGCTAAGGCAAGTCCACAGGAGGCAGAGTCGCAGAAGGTGCCCTGGGCAGGAAGCAGGTCACCCCCTCTCTTAGCTGTCAAAGGTCAAGGTAGGCCAGCTTTCACAGAGCTCCTCTGTGTGAGCACAAGGAGGCACAGATAATATCCCACACTGAGGGGCCCCAGCCATGACCCTGCCAGAGTCAGAGGGGCAGTTAGGAGGGGCTCCAGGACACAAGGGCTGTACACAGCCTGGGTTTAACCCTTCCCAACTTCATGGTACTGGTTCCCCATAGGCTCCTGTGTCGGGAAACAGGAAGTAAGGAAAGAAGGCAGGTGTGTAAGCTCTTGAAGTGCATCTGGGTGGGGTGCCCTCATATGGTCTTTCTAGGGGAGAAGGGACCATCACCCCACACGAGACAAGGGAAGACTGCCTATCTTAGTCTAAATCAATTTGGACTGAATTTTGAAGGGCCTTCAACTGCTGAGTTTTATCCACACAAAACAGCTGCTGGGTCCTGACCTGTTTGGGTCTGGGAGTCCACGTAGGCAGGGCCGCTCTTTGCTTTCTTGATAACTTTTGCTCTACAGAGATGGTAAAAGTCCTCACAAATCAACTCAAGGTCTCGATTCTCAGTCCAGTAGCTTCATTCAGGGAAACAGGTGGCGAAATTCCTACACAGTATCTCCTGGCTCCCACCTACCTGAGGGGCATTCTGAACCCCTAGTTCTGCTACCCAAGGCCAGAGAAAGTGACAGTTAACAAAGAGCAGGGACACCTTAGGGCAAGGTGGGTCAGAGACCTGGTCCTGGAGGTCCCCCTGGAGGGTGCTGCCGAAAGTGGGGGGAGCTGTGGAGATGGATGGGGAAGCTGGTCCCTGCTTGGCTGATGACTCTGATGGGGTCCTGACTCCCTCAAGGGGACAAAGCAGAAGAAAGGGCTCCCTGCACTGGCAGCTGAGAGAGCAGGTCTTAGGGTCACACAGTAAAGTCTGCTCTCCGCTAATTATCTCCTTTTATTTAGAGCAGACAAAAGCCCATCCCCAAGTGCTTTTGCTTACTGTCAATCAAACATAATGCTTCTTTTCAAATCCAGGGTTGAAGGTCAAATGGAATGACATCAGCAGCCATCCGGTGGGAGATCAGCCCCCACCGTGTCCCTCGGAGAGCTTCTAACCACAGACATGGTCATATTCATGGAAAGAGGACATGAGGAAGGCAGTCAGGCAGCTAGGCAGAATAAAATTCAAATTCTGAAAAGCGATGTTTGAAGTGGCAGGCTTCAAACTAGCTGCATCCTCAGGATGGCAGGTCGGGGCAGAAAGTGACAATAAGACAGGCCAGTATTGCAGTCACATGCTGGGACTGAGGGTGAACCCATTACACATGCTAAGAGCTACTGATTTGAACCGACAGAATTCTTAACATTCTTAAATCCCAGGTTGGTTGTTGTTATTATTAAAATATTTTACCCTCCATATCTCTCTCTCTCTCTCTCTCTCTCTCTCTCTCTCTCTCTCTCTCTCACACACACACACACACACACACACACACACACACACACACACACAGCAACTGAATTCCCTTGTCACTAACCATCCTTGTCCCTTGCTCTTAGACAGTAAGTTCCCCAAAGCTTTGAACCAAGGCCCATAATAAAGATGGCCTGTAAGGGCTGACGGGAAAGCACCTTCAGGGCAGGGGTTCCCCTCAGATTCACTCAGCTGAGAGCCAGCTGGGCTGGAAGCCATCATGCTCACAACCTCATGGGTCACACACTTACAGACTACAGCAGAGGAAGACATGCGCGTAATTACAGCATCCAGGGTGTGGTCCCAAGCCCCGCCTCTTCCAGGTATCTTCAATACCAGCCTACAGCTTTCAAGTCAGTGTGTGAGAATTACTTTGAAGGTTATCAGTGCAAGGTGGGGGAATCCACCAGCTCTGCAGGAAGATATGGGCCATTTCCACCAGGCGGGACCCTGTGGAAGGTCAGGGGTTAAACTCACACTTTCCCAAGGGCTGGACTGTCACACAAGCAAACACCTGCCGGGGCATTCACACCCTGGAGTGTGGGTGTCACTATGCACGGTGGTTTCCAAGCTTGCAAACCCCTCCTTAAAGGAACACAGCACCCAGGAAGTTTGCTGGACTCTATGCCTAGCTCTCATAGGAGACATGGTTCCTTCTCAAGTAGACCACACAACCGGATGATGCCAGCAGCCACAACCAACACCTGCCTTGCTACAAGAACGTTGGCAGCACCTGACTTCCCTGCCAGCTCTCCACTGTGGCATCTCTAGGGTCAGGTTCATAGAATGTCACCTCTGCCTGTCCCACAGAACTCTCTGCTGTGCTCAGGAAAGATAAACATCACAGGCAGAACCATCCCACACCAACCCCACCGGAGAAGCCTGAGAAGTCTTGGGGTGATCATATTTCCCATCCCAAACTCTCTGGCCTCAGAATTGGGGTACCTAAAAGCCACCTAAAGTATCACAGTGTAGGGGGCCAGTGCTGTTCAGGACAGCCCTCACCAACAGGAAGTAGGCAGCCCTCTTAGGAAACACTGACATACTAAGCTACCACCAGGCCAGTTTAGAGAAAACCCAAGTACAGAGCCCACCCCTTTCTCAGCTACCAGGAAATCCACTGTTTACTGAAGTCTGCAGAGGCTCATTCCCACAGTGGAAAACACGGAGAACTGTGGGGGTTCTTGAGCTGCAGTGTCCCAAGCAATTAAATTATACTTCAATAGGCTCACAGAGGACACTGTTCACTGAAGTAGCAACAGCAGTGAGTGCTTTCTTGTTATTCATGAATTTAACATCACAGTCACTGGGGAGGAGGCAAGACTATGCTTTGAATGAATAAGACAACTTGCCTGAAGTCACATGGTGCTACCCATGTGACTGCAGGGTCATGTGATTGCAGGGTCAATGTCGTGGAAGGGTAGACAGAGAAGCTGGCTGACTTGAGGCTCGGAGGTGAAGACCCAACTGCAGGGTTTAGAAGTAAAAGCTAAGGGTGCCGTTTCTAAGCGGAGGGGGCTGGCCAAGGGACCCTTGGAGGGAGGCAGCACCTTGGTGCCTCTCCACAGCTGTTCAGGGGCAACATCCATAGCTTAGCTTCCTGAGCAGCTGATTCTCTGATGAACCCGTTGTCTTTGAGTCAACAGATGGAGAAATAGCTTCACAATTTGCAGAGGAAGTATGTGGCTAGTCCGTACAGTTTGTATCTTTGATCAGCTCTTTACCTCAGGCAGAAAAAAAAATGTCTAATAACCAGGGCAGCTGTCTCCAAGCTGTGAACTGCAGCTAGAAAGACAAACGGGGACAGTATGCATGGTTAGGGTAGAAGGATGGCCCAGGGTGTGCCAAGTGGGGCCTAGGATGTAGGACGTGGAGGATGGGGCATGGGGGCTGGGTGTCACTTCAGATCAAAGCTGAGGAAGCCAGGAAGGCAGACAGGTGGGATGTCGGCAGCAGAGTCTAGTCTTTCAGCCCAACACAGTCTCCACGTTGTTCTCATACAAAGCACAGTGCATCCTCAGGAGTCACGTTATTGTGAGGTTGCATTCCGGGCCAATCCTCACTCTGGGACCCTGATTTCCTGAGACTGTCTGTGAGGCTGGCTGCTGACACGACCAAGAGAAGCCAAGTGTTCTGGGTATGAGTTCTGGCAGGAGCTAAGCAACCTTGGTAGATTGCTTGACTCTCAGAGGCAGTCTCTAAAATGTCAGGACAAGCAAGGTCCCCCCTCTCTTCAGAGTAACCCACACATCTGGTGGGTGGTGGACATTTAACCACTACTGACATGAACACCTGCCTCTGCCCTGGTCCATGTTCAGGTAGTGCTGCCCAGGATCACCTGGCTCTCCAGGCCGTTTGGGGCACTGCCTACTCTGCTGGTCTCTCCCAGGTGGTTTCTGGGTCTTCATCTATATCCTTGGGAGCGTGACACCCACAGGGCTGCTCACACCTGTGGCTCAGGGTGACTCAAGTTTACAGATGGATAAGAACATGGTTGCAGCTGCCACCAAAGAGAGGATGTTCCTTGGCCACATATGCCCCAGGTTCAGTGTGGTACATACTTGTCCTGGCTAATTTTAAGTCAACTTGGCACAAGCTAGGATCATTTTGGAAGATGATTCTAGTCTGTAGGTGTGACCACCCTGGCCTGGTGGGCCTGAGTTCTATAAAAAAGCAGGCTGGACAATGAGCAAAAGGCCAGTTAACAGCACTCTTCCATGGTCTCTGCATCAGCTCCTGCCTCCAGGCCTCTGCCTGTCCTGGTGATGGGCTACAGAGGGGAAGTGGAATAAACCCTTTCCTCCCCAAGTTGCTTAAGGTCATAGTGCTTCATCATACAACAGAAACCCTGAGACAATGAAAAGAATGATTTAGGCAGAAATGGAAGAGTGGAGTCAGTTGTGGGGGGTGTGACGATCAGGAAGACAGTTCTGATAATTTTAACAGAGTTCTCAATATTTTGCTTCAACCGGCTCTGAATACAGGAAGTACTGTTGGATAGACTTGCCCGAGGACCATGCAACTAGCCACAGCCTACTATATATTGTCTCTCAAGGGGTGTCTCTGCCCCCTTCAGTCTCTGTAGGTCCTTCTATAACCAGTGATTCACAGATGGGCCCTGGGTTGGGAATAGCCAAAGGAAGCCTGGTGCTGAGAGCCAATGAGGGAGAGGCTGGGTCCTGAAATTGGACGCTGCCTCTCCCGCATGCCTGAGTCCACTCAAACTGCTGCTCTTTTAAGCTGTCACCAAGCCCCAAACTCCGCACTTGTCGAATGTCCTGTGACAGTTGTGATAACTGTCACACTGCCGATTCTGCCATGCCTGGGTGAGGCTAAGAGGAGCCCCCATAGCCCCTTGACCCTTCAGGGAAATGATGGTTTCCCTCTCTGTGTGCTGCAAGCCACTCAGTGGATCCCACACTCACAGCCCAGGGGGTGGGGTTTCTGTCCTGGTCCCCGAGCTCATGCACTTCATGGGGGTGGGGGGGAGCCTGGAGATAGAACAACACGCTGAGGTCTGACTTTGAAAACAAATGATTTCCCATGGGAAATCAAGGCACTTATCAGCCAGTGGGCCCTTTATAAGCAGGTTTGAGGAGAGAAGCTGCAGGTACTCAGTCCAGACCCAGTGATCCTGACTTGGGGAATGGAAGACTGCCAAGATGGAGGTGTACTGCCCCTGCTGTGAAACACGGTTGGGCTCACACAACCAGCTGGGGGTTGTGCACAATGGTGGGAGTTTCCATCACAACGTACTGGCTGTGTACGCATCTGGAGGTGGGCTCAGTGAATCTGACCTCACTGAGAGACCAATGCCCTGTTGAAGTTGGGAAGGTATAGCCTGAGCAAACCTTCAGCAGCCACAAGGCAGACAGACGAAGAGCCAGGGAAGGTGCTGAAAAGTCGGTCACCATGGCTGGCCCGCCCAGCCTGCCCATGTTCATGCTTGGCTCCCAGCCTGTGGCCTGTGACCTCTGGGAAGATACAGAATGATGCTCAGATTGTGAAGACACCATGGCGCCCTCAGGTTGTGAAGACACCGTGGTGCCCTTCAAACCACCAGGCAACAGAACAGGCTTTCCCTGAAGTGCTCCATAGCCTTCTACATAGCAGGAGGGAGGCACGGAAGTCTGTTAAACTTCAACCTTCCGATGGCACATGACCACCTCAAATTACCCAGAAGGCATAGTGGCTGGTGTCCCCAAGGCCCAGCCCTCCACGCAACCATGTGAAGCACCATTTGCGAGAGGCTCATGAAGAGCCCTGGGCTTGGCACATGCCCTTTGAGAAGGAGGAGGTTACCTCCAAGCTCTGGAAGGCACCACACTGACTTCTATGGGACCAGCCCCACTTCAACCCACTGACCCCAGAGGCTTTGTCATCAGTGGGACACGGTAAGGCAGAAACATGGAAATGATGCCTGGGGTCATCCTCAAAGGCCAGAAGTCAGAAGTGTTCAAGCTTCTCATAGGGAGAAACGTAAGTCTCAGGCCTGTGAAGGCCTCTGCTGTGTGACTAGCATCCTGATGGTCCTGGTCCTTCTGAGTACCAGTGGGTTAGGTGTCTGTCGCAGGGGCCTGGCAGCTGATTACCTGCAGCCTCTCCCAGCATCTGAGCACAAGTGGCCTGAAGGTGGCTTTGACAAGTCCTCTTCCTCTTCCGTGCTGGAAGGAGACAAGGCCATGTGTACTGTCCTAGGGAGCAGGGTCCACTCAGCAGGCTTCTGTCACCACTGCCGCTTGTCTTTGTTTTGTTTAGAAAAAAACATGTCATTACAGTCAAGGGCTCTTCAGGGATCAGGGACTCAAACTGTTTTCACAATGTCCCTGCTCTTCTCTGAGCTTGGCGTGTCTGTGCTTAGATATGGTGGGGCACTATCCATGCCCAGCCAAGCTCAGGAGGTCACAAGTCAGGGATATCAGAACAAGATGGCACCTTGGCCTTTTCCCACAGGGCTCATTCCAGGCGGAGGGAATTCTTCACTAAGAAACACCTTAGTCACTACAATGGTTTGTTTTTTTTAAATCTCTGGCAAATTTTTACTATATTTACTGTCAAGCTCTTTGCAATTCTCATTAAGTTTTAAGAGCACAAAGTGTCTAAGAGTCTGAATGTGACAGTGCAGAAGCTGGGGGAGGCACAGGTCTGGGACACCTGCAGTTATGCCGGTCACAGCCGTGGGGGAGGGGCAGGTAGCCTGCCCTTGCCCTCCCCAGTTTCTGTTGCCTTCTCCACCTTCTGTAGATCAGAGTCTACCCGGAGGCCCTGGGTTCTGGGAAGACTCTGGACTCAGCTGCTCAGCATGTTCACTGAACAACAGGCGGTTGAGCAGGCATGAGAGCGAGCTGGACGAACCACCTGAGGGACGAACCACCTGAGTGGCGTCTTGCACACGGCACAGACTAAGGGCCACCCTGAGTTCCAGAGTGGAGCCTGTGGCATGCAGTCTTCTCCCTCTCTGTTTCAGTCTGTCCTTCCTCCCTGCAGCTCCGGTACTTTCTTCCCTCTGGCCTCTTAAAGCCCATGTGGCCCTGATGGCAGCTGAGGACACATTCTGGCCGGACCCACCCTGCTGGGGAGGGGAAGATGCCTCAGCTGCCTTGTCTCAGGACAGCTGGAGGCCAGGGAGCCTGCTGGGGCTCTGATGGCCACATCACCGCTTTATCAGGACTGGGACTCACAGAACAACAACTCAGGACCCCTGATCTCCACGCCAGCCTGACCTGGGCTCACTGGAGGCTGGGGGATGATGGATACCTGTTTCTGCCCACCTGTGTCAGGTGTCCCTTGTGTAGACACTGTAGATGGCTACTGACCCCTAAAGCACAGTTACATGGCCATGAGATGCATCAGAAGTTCAGACACAAATCATTAATTGCTAAGCGCGGGCTATGAGCAGCTCGAGAGAAACGCGGGGATTCTGGTAGACACAGGAACATCAGAGACAGCAGCCCCATAAGGGAGTGCGAAACCTTTGACCCCACAACAGACCCTAAGGGCATTCTTCACTTGGCATCCTTTAGTGATCCATGGTGTCTACCCCAGCTTCACTGAGGTCCACGGGCAAACAGACACCTCGTGTGGCTGAGGTGGACAACATATTTGCTCATGCCATGAGATCGTTTCCATGGCCACTCCATCGCCTCAGCTGCCTGTGTCTGTGTGGCTGGTAGGGTCCAGACTCACTCAGAAAGTATCCAGCAATGTGGTATTAACTGGCCTTGCCACAGCTTTCAGTCAGGCCATTCTGTGTAACCGAGACTTTGTATCCTTCGAACCACCAACTCCAGCTCCAAGGTAACCAGCACTTCTCCTCCCCACGCAGCACTCTCATTAGTTTTAAGAGCATAAACAGGCCTGAATCAGTGTCTGGGGGCCACTCATTGGCTGTGGTGTTGGAGAAGCTGGGGTGGCTGCACCCCCACTGAGGCATGGGTCCATGAAGAGCATGGTCAGTCCGGCCTCTCTCTCCTGCATGGGACGGCTCACCTGTAAGGCTCTGCTCTGTCAGTCTGGGGGTTACCAGAGGATCTGCCCTCTCCTCCCCTCTCTCCTCCAGGGAGGTGCAGCTTTTCAGAAGGTGCTCCTTCACAGAAGGAGTGAGGGCACAGAGCAGTCAGTTCTCTGCCTGGTTTACTTAACTTTTCACAGGGCCCACAAGCCCCTCTGGGCTACTGAGACGGCAGGATGTCATGTCGTTTTATCCCTCTGTGTCTATGAACTACACTTTTGACTGTCACTGATGACACCAAGCCTGACCCCGTTGGCTGTTGTGACATCTCAGTGAGCGGGGAATGCAGGTGTAGGTCTGTGGGTGGCACAGCGGGTCACATTTAGTGTGTTTAGTGAGGCTCCTGCTTCTCCACATTCCCATCAGTGGCCATGCCTTCCTGCCTCCCCACAAATCCTCTGTGACGGCCTAGAAAGGGACAGTCACAAACTCGGAGTCTAGGCGTCTGCTGCTTGTGTTCAATGTCTGACCTTGGTTTCATCACCGCTATGAACTGTTGACTCAGAAGGTCCAGACACAGAGCAGCGGACACTGAGCCAACCTGTAGGAGGGAGGGATGCATTCTAGGTACCAGCCTTGCTCACTACACACAGCTGAGCTATGGCCCTGGGCGGTCTGCTTTTCCTTTTTAGCCTCCTCATACAAAATAGGGATGAGAATTCTCACCTTGTGGGCTGGAGGCCGCCATCTGGCGAGCACAGCCTGTGGGTTGTGCTCACACTGCTGACATAAGTACCCTGGCTATATGGGGACATTGCCAGGTACACAGATACACTGGCACTGGCAAGGGCCAAGTGTAAAGACACCAGAGTGTTAGCTGCAGTTGGGCTCCGTATCTCAGGGGCTCACTGGAGGTAGGATGTGGGCCTGAGAATGGGTGGGTGCACAGGAGGCTAAGCAGGGGGGATCACCTAGATTATGCCCTTGACCGAGGTCACCACAAGGTGGTGACACCTACACTCTACCAGTTTCTCCCTGTACTTCCCCTCCAGGGTGCCAGAGATGAAGGATAGCCCAGGCAGTGACAGTGTCAGAAAGATGGTTCTTGCTGGCTCTTGGGGCACTCTGACTTTTCCTGTATTTCCCTGATGATATGGCCCAAGAGGATCAAGGGTGTCTGTTGGCATGATACACAGTGGACATTAGGGGTACGAGCATTCTCCAAATGGCTCCTACCATATTGTCAGTGCTCCAGAACCAAGCCCATAACCCAGGCATATGATGTGCCTTCTAGTAGTAGGGATACTTATTGCTAGAGGGATAATGCTCCAGCCCTGCATCCTGCCCCTGCATCCTGCCCCTGCATCCTGCCCCTGCATCCTGCCCCTACCCATCCAGAGATCTCATAGTGTCCCTTGCAGTTTGAAGCAGAAAGAGCTGGTTTCCAGGTACTGAGTTCTCAAACAGCACAGTCTGGGAGTCATGGTCATGGCCCACACATCCCTCTGGGCTCAGGACAGGAAGGGCATGGGTCTTGGAACATATCTTTGAAGAAGCAACCAGACTGGACCTGGCATGGTGAGGTACGACATGGAAAGAGTGGTGGGGTAGATCTATAGCACAACAGAGGCTGGACATGTGCATGGCACCTCAGGGACCAACTATGCTCTGTTACCCACACAGTCTTCAGTGTTGATACAGATGGGAGCAGCCCAGGCTAGCCCAAGGCTAAGGGCGGGTGACAGGCAGGCAAGCAAGTGCTTTGTTCCCTTCCTACCCATTCTAAAATAATGACTTGTATACAGAATCTCTTAGTTATGGCTCAGAGAGGGCAACGCATCCCAAGCCACAAGCCCCAGCTCCCCGGGCATAGAGCAATGTTTTGTTCCCAGGGACACTAGGCTCCCTACGGCCTGGTGCTAAGAGCCTCCTGGGATGAGTTGGGTCCTGTGCTCCTCCCCTAAACTTCATAGGGGGACTTTTACCTTCCATTAAGTACCAAGGCCGGTGCAAATCTAAAAACAAACAATTACATCAACCTTCATCAGAGATGCTTCTCAACAGAGACAATCCATGGAAGAGCTTGACCCTACCAAGGCAGAGGGGCAAGACCTGGCCCCGCACCACACACATGACCATGAGCACACACAGGAGACAGCTGAGAGCACAGGGGTGGCTGGTTTGGACTCAGAGACGATGAGCAAGATCAATTTAGCCTAGCAGAGCCACCAAAGTGTGGCAAAGAGAGAGAGACAGAGAAAGAGAGAGAGAGAGAGAATGACTCAGTGAGTGACAGATTGGTGTGGGGTGGGGCTGGTGGGGTCACACATACCTGTAGGTCTCATGGATCACAGACAGGCGTGAGCTGAATGTGTGTGCTCAAACACGCCATTCCCCTGCTCCATCAGCTGTGATAACCTCAGGACTCCCACCCTGGCTCAGGCACAGGGCTCCAGGCCCACTTGTCCCCACTGAGTGCACAGGCAACCTAAGGAGCACTGGATGCCCCAGAAAATGGCTCCCAGTGGCCACAGGGGAGTGCCCACTTAGAGCAATGGCCTGGTGACACACAAGCCTGTTGTCACATGCACTGGCTTCTGTTTATGCAGAAATCTGACGAATGGTTCCTGGAAGCCAAAGCACAAACCCCAGCCTTAGCTTCACCAAGGTTCCCCAGGAAAGTCCTCGAAGCTCGAAGTGGTTGATATCTTAAAGCTACAGCACGCAACATGAACACACCAAGAATTTATGGGAAGTCCTAAGAATTTAGGATTTCACCTGGCTAAGAAACAGCAGGCATCGAACGTGACTGTGTGGCCCCTCGCTTCTGACATGCTGGGGAATCCTCTGTGGCCTCTCGCTGTCCCCCAGTGGCTCCCTGGGAAATCTACATTTATTCGTTGTCGGAGAGCTGAGGGCTGATTCATTAAAATGCGCAAAAATCCTTTATGGGTCATTCATCAATGCTTGGCAGAAAAACCACCAGGAAATGTAACCGAGACAAAATACTTCAAAAGGAATGCCCTTCCTCTCTTAGAAATAACGGAGGAACCAAAGCTACTTCCTCTCTGCCAAGCCCCCTGTTCTCTTTTTCCCTGGGATGACTGCTCCCTTCCCTGGGGCCCTTGTTTTCTCAGTGCCCGAGCCAGGATCCAGGCAGCTGGTAGCACCTCACAGCCCGCCTCTCACAGAGGCAGAGCCAGCCCTAAGTGAGCCCACAGAAGCCCCCGGGAAGCAGCCAGAGTTCACTGTCCAAATGCCATGCCCATCTAATCCCGTATCCCACTGATCCTAGGCTCTGGCATTAAATGGGCAGCTATGGGGATAACCCTTGCCAGTTACCCCTGCTAGGAGGGAACTAAAGCCGTGCCACTTCTTCTGGGCGTGTTTTCCCTTTGCTAGCCGGCATGTCTGTGGAAATCTTGAACAAAGGAGAGATCATTTGTTTCCAGCCTTCCAAGAAGGTGTGCGGCAAACCCTTTATCAGGGAGCAAATGCAGCTGCTGATGCCCTCAAAGGACCCTCAGGGAGGGTCTGAGGGGTGCCGCCCAGACCACAAGGGGCATCACACCCCCCACCGAGGGAAATGGGTGTTTGTTCTCTATAACCTAGCCAGCCCCGACACACCCCACCCCCCACACACCCTGCTGTTTGAGCCAACAATAGGAGCCCGGCATCAGAGCGGCATCAGAGCGAGCCCACCTAGCTCACCTAGTGTATTGTCATACACAGCCCACCCCACCCCACCCCCTGCCTCTTACAACACACCACAGCAAAGACCACACACCTGCACTTGTCTTCAGCAGGAGCCACAGGGCTGTGACGTCCTGGGACAGCACGGAGATGAGGCTCAAAGTCATGCTGTCACCCTCCACACTGGTCAGGACCCGATGACCTGTGTGCTGGCCAGCCCTCCTGGGCCACACAAAGGAAGCCAGTGGAGCTCCATCTTGGGCTGCTGAGTGGGGATACTACGCCTCCCTGGCTTCACAGTGCTGTCTCCCAGTGCCAGAGTGCCACGGGCTGCGGCAGTTGCGGCTGCTGCTGCTCCTTGCAGGGCCTCAGATTCGGATTCGATGTCCTGATTAAGGAGCTAGAATCAGCTCACTTATCCTGCTGCAGATGATTAACTGTTGAGAGTCTGGCAGCAGCTGAGTCCCGCTGGCTGCAGAGCCAGGCGCCTTGTTGTTTGTCTGGACCCTCCCTGCAGGGGCCCTACCTCAGTCAGGTTCCATCCACAGGGACAGCAGGGCACAGGGACCTAAGCCTTAGAGGCCCGGGCTCAGCCAGGTCCTATCCACCCACATAGTCCCTTACCCACAGGAGCGCTCAGCTTAACCAGGTCCTGACATTGAGAGAGCCCTTCAGCGGAAGGTGTCACACCTCTGACTCAGGCGGACTGTCTGTCTGGGTGTAACTATCAGGCTTTCCAGTTCTCCAGAGGGTAGACAATTTTGTGATAGGGAGAAGGTCTCAGATATGGGGTCTCCCAGGCTGTAGGCCCAACTGTAGCTTACTGTGAGCTTGGTATCATTGTTAACACTGACTGCAGCCTCAGTTGCCCAGTGGTACAGCAGGTGAGACGCTGTTGAAGTGCTTTCTGAGACTTCATCTTCCTGGACGCTAGTCACCACCCATGTCCTGTGCCTACAACCCCCAGGTGAGCAGGGACAGTAAATCCCACACTTACCCCTGAGCCTGCTCTGCTGAACAGCAGCCATGTGATGGCCTCTCTGTCCCAAGTCCCCATCAGGGTCAGACATCACCTCACTACCTCTGGCTTCTTACCTCTCAGCCCTGGGTGGCTCCTCAATGTTATCTATGCCTGATTCTCCATTCCTTTACCAGAGTCGTCTGGCCTTTGCATTAGAACTCTGGTGGCCGGGTACACGCCCTAGGACCTGACCCTGACAGGATACGTACTGCCATCAGAACGAAACATATCTCAGGCCAACCTTGTCTGGGCTCAGGTGACTACGCCATCAAGGCTTGTTAGGACACTGTAAATAGATGCATCAGGCTGGGACCCACCTCATCCCTTCCCTTGTCCTGACCCAGTGGGTCAGGTGGTATGTCACCTGCCAGGTGAATTCTGTCCTCTCCTTATTTTTCTCAGTCTCTTCATCAGCATCTGTACTCTGATGGGGTAACCCTTGCTTCAGCAGCCCGCAGGGACAGGACAACCTGTTAGGGCCACCAGAGCAGATCAGGGCACGATTGTTGGCCCAGTGGGGAAGCAACCACCTTCGCCCATGTCCAACCTCCAGTTTCCCCAAATTCAATGCAGACTAGAGTCTACCCACCCCGAGCACCTAGCTGTGCTTGAGCCAAAGGACAGTAAAGGCACGGGGGCTGGGGGGGGGGGGACTTCAGGTGCCCACACTGCAGCAGACACATATGGACTAAAAGCAAAACTACAGGTTTGAGAAGCAAGCTGCTTACACAAGGAGTTGTTATTAAGCCTAGGGACAGGAAGAAGTCCAGGGCTGTTCTCTGCTGAGAAGGGGCCATGTGACAGAGGAAGGTACCTAGGGACAGAAGCAAGAACTGTGGAGCTAGCCAGTTCCTTCTTGCCTGCTCTTCTGTCCCAGGCTCTGTGTATCCCTGGCCCCATGCTCGGGGCTGCACAATTTAGTGTGTACAATGGCCAGAGATCTGCAGAGCACATGGCGGGTTCCCATTGGCTTGTCAAGTGAGTGATGTTAGTGTGGACGGAGACCCCACCAAGGCCCACGGTGACGCAGATGGAGAGGGGCTGGCTGCTGCCCTGTGTCTATGCTTGTGGGCCTGACCGCTCACTCCATGATTTCTTTTACTCTTTTTGGGAGGCTGATTCTCTCACTACACCGAAATCTTTCTTGTCTCTTCTCGCAGGTCCTGACCATTCCAGTTTACTACAGAAGGTCTAAGGTCTGACCCATGGTCCATCACCTGACTTGAGCAGTGCCCTCCCCTTCCTGTAGCCACAGCTCATGAGCCTTGCCCACACTTTCAATATGACACAAAAGTGACACCTTATAATGTCAGGGCCATCTTCCTGGTCTTTTTTGAAGACGATGCCTGAGATACATATACAGCCTGGCCTGCACCAGCTTCATGGCCAAGCCCAGAGTCTGGGGAGTACAGGAAGTAAACTGAGGCATTTTCTGCATCCTATGATGATCAGCCGAAAGTGGAGAACCCTGGTGCAGAGAACAGCCCCGGACAGTGGGCAAGATCCTAATCCATTCTGAGTCTGTAGCAGGGCAAGGCCCACATTAATCATCGGGTTCATAGAAACTAGCTATGCTTTTCTTGACTATGGTCCACAAAGCCAACCGAGTTTTGGAAAGAACCCTCTGTGAAGCAGGGGTGGGGCCGTTTTCCTTTATCACTGCTACTCAGGCCCTAGAGACACAAGGGACCAAGACGGTCAAGAGTTTCAGCTCTTCAGAAAACAGATTCTCAGACCAGGATGAGAGCTCCTCTGGGTGTGTGCTGTCTTCCCATGGTCGGCCACATCTCCTGAAAGCACATTTCAAACCCTGCCCACCCACGGAGGGTCACAGCTGATATGAGCTACAGAGCCTCAGGAGTGTGCAGCTGAGCCGTGGCCAGGAGTCGGAGAGCTGCAGGCCCCTGGCAGCTGGGGGAGTTGACCACATTTCTCAAGGACTGGGGTAGCATGACAGCTGTCACTTCATGTCATTCTCCACACCAGATGCTCCAAGAAGACACACACACCCACAAGGCCAGTGATGTGAGCCTGGGACTCACACTTCTTATCCAGCAGAGTTTTGCTTAAGAGACATACATCATTCAGTGTGCTGCGTGAGGTAGTTCTGCTGACAGGCAACGTCTTTCACACAAAATACAATTTGAGGTTAAGGCGAAGCTGAGTGGAAGAGTCCTTGACTGGCATGTACAGGATCCTGAGTTACATTTCCAGACACACACACGCACACGCACGCATGTGCACACTTACACCCTCCCATACCACACACATACACACATATATAGACACATAAACACACATGCACACTTACACACATGCACACACATACACACACCCACACACATGTATAGGCACATATACACGCTTGTGCACACATAGGTACACATACACATATGTGCATACATGCACACTCACACACAAATGCATACAGACACACGCATGCATACACACACGCGCGCACACACACAGAAGCAATTGGCATGACTCTGACCTGCAGTGCATGAAGGGAAACTGACAAGTCAAAGCTCAGGTTCTGCAGGAACTGCACAGTCAGGAAGGCTGCTCCAGAGGTCCGTGAGGGAGGAGCAGCCACGCCTCCTGAGGGAAGAGACTCCACCTTTCCAAGGCTCTGACTACACTGTTCACCCACAGCGGTTTCAATGCTGCAATCCTTTCCTCAGGCCGTGGTGACCTCAACCATAAAACTATTTCATTGCTTCTCCATAACTGTAACTTTGCTACTTGCATGAATCATAGTGTAAGTGTATGATATAGTGTATGATATAGTGTATGATATAGTGTATGATATAGTGTATGATATAGGACATAGAGTGGGGGTCACTACCCACAGGTCGAGAGTTACTGAGTCGGAATTTGGAAAGGGGTTGTTGACTCTGAATTCACCTCTCACTGAGAAGAGCTCCAGGCCGTGGTGCAGGGGAGGTCCAGTTTCCCCCGTGAGGGAACGGCTTATTTATGTACGGAAACAGCATTACCAACCAAAGTTCAATATTTGGCACATAGTATTTAAATATCCTATTTTTAAAACATTTATTTTATCTTTAGGTGTGTGCATGCACGTGTGTGTGTGTGTCTGTGTGTGTGTGTGTGTGTGTGTATGTGCACACATGAGCACCTGTACCTGAGGCCAGCAGGCGTGAATCCCTCACAGCTGGAGTTACAGATAGTTGTTAGCCATCCAATGTGGGTTGCTGAAAACGAACTCACGTCTTTTGTGAGAAGCATATTTGATCTTTATCATTGACTCGTCTTTCAGTCCAGAAGTATCACATTTGAAACATATACTTTAAGCGACCGATGTGGATTGGTACAGCCAAGAATTATACCTGGGACACATGTGACCAATGACATACACTCCAGCCACCAAGCTGCACCTGGCCTCCAGGTGAGTCCTGGGGGCCAAGTCTCCACACAGAGGTCGGGTGGGTTACAGATAACAGCAGCATTACATCTTGTGCTCTGTCCTGCCCACAAACTCCTCCTGCCTCAGTAGCAGAGAAGCCCTTCCCTAAGATCACGAGGGTCCCACATCCTCTAGACACCAGGATGCATCAGGGATAAACATTCCAATGCACAGGAGTCAAGGCTCCAGGAGGAGAGTGAGCACTCTGCGACCCTTGCTGGAAGGAGCTGGGAACCCCAGAAGACCAGCTTTTCACTCAGTGAGATAGTGCAAGGAATGGGTACCAGAGTCAGAGTCAGAGGAAGAGCCAATCTCACATCTGCACAGGGTGCAGCCTGAGAACCACCAAAGCACATAGCCCCAGGCCCTCCTGGGGCACACTTGCTCCAGGTGTCTCCCTGGCATCCTTTCTGTCTGATTCCAGGCAAACTCCAGCTTAGGAATAAGTTTCAGCCCATCCTCTCGGATCAGGCCCAGAGATTCGGGTCCTCATCTTCAATCCTATTTCCCCAGAGACCTCCATCTCAGCCTCCCCAGCCCTGTCGGAGGCTTTCCACAGTGTCTCCACTTCTGAGCCTCCTGACCTTGGGATATAATCACAACGCTGGTTTTCCGCTTTACTGCATTTGTGTGAACCTTTTCCCAATGTTTCCATGGATTTAAGATTCTTCCTTCTTCCCATAGCAGTGCTGAGTCTTTATGCTTTGAGCTATAGGAATTCATTCACAGTGGCAGAAGTAAGGAATTCTTCTGTTCGCCTTTAACTGGCATTCACTTTTTGAGTTTTCCCATGTCCGTGACGGTTAATATTATCAACTGACAGGATCTAGGATCTCTAAGAGACAAATCTCAGGATGTCTGTGATAGTTTCTAGATGGAGTTAACTGGCATGGGAAGGCCCACCCTAACTGAGGGGTCTGCACTATCCCATGGGCAGGGGTCTCAGAATGAGGGAAAAGGGGAAAGCGAGCTGAGCCCTGGCAATCACTGTTCCTGTTTCCCAAATGCAGACATCAGTGACAGCTGCCTCAGGATCCCACTGCCAGGCCTTCCCGGTCATGAGAGACTACCCTGGAGTCAATGCAAACCGGTCCTTCCTTACTGCCTTCAGTTGTTTTTGTCTGGTATTTATCATGTCAACACGGAAAGTAACTAATACAGTGGCATGAGTGTGGAGGTGGTATTTACATACAACAGGGATGGAAGCAGGGAGAGGCCCCAGGACTGAGGCTCAGTCTGGAAACGCCTTACCACCAGGCCCAGAATCAGTTTCCGGAAGGCCACAGAGCAGAATCGCCAGTGTTGGCAAGCCTGCCCATGCCCATCTTGATTAGCTAAACAGGAAGGCCCAACAGGGAAACCTGTGCGTTTGGAAGATCCTTGCTTCCCCTGATTCCAGACGGGCCACTTGGAAGAGGCCTAAAACCCAGGGTCCAGTGGGCTTAGGATGGTGGTCCATCTCCCACCCCGGGGCTCCAGGAGTGCTAGCTTTGTTGGACAAGGGTGAGGTCATTGACCCAGTACCAATGTTGTGGGCAGAGCAGCCACCTCTGATGGACAGCTGCATCTCAGAAGCCCAAGCAATCCAGTGAGCCTGGCAGCTGTGGGCAGATACGCATCTCGGAAAGCAAACACAGGTGGGACCTAAGTCAAATAAAAGCCCGGAAGAGTTAGGACTCAGAGAGTGTAGCCATGTCTATCTTCCAGGATGCTCCTGGCATACCAGGCACCCTGGCCACAGGAACAGCAGGGGTGGGGGAGGGGGATACCTCTGCTCAGGTGTCAGACAAGACTCCCCAGACAGTACTATCAGATTCTGTACCCCTAAACCTGTCCACGTCCCAAGCCCGGAAGCTGAGGCTTACTTGCAATCACAAGAGCCAGGCTTCAGGGTGGTTCACAGGAACCCCAAAGTCCTCCAAAGGACCTGGGGTCTCAGTCTCAGGACCCACCTGAGAGTACTGAAGGAAACTCCGGACTCCAGGTTGATGAGAAGTGGGGAGTTGCTCTGCCTGGGTCTCCCCACTCAGGACATGATGGATTCCATGGTCCTGCAGGACTCATATACAGCTGCTGCAGCAGGGTAAGTGGAGTGAGAGACAGCCCAGCAGTTTAACAGCCCTGTGGGAGTGGCCCAGGCTGCAGGTCACGACCCAGCAGGGCCAGCTTCCTTTAGTGGCCTGGATCTACCCAGGATAGTGAGAGCTGATCAGGTCCACCCAACTGCCAGGGTGTGTCTGAAGGTCTGTACTGAAGTTTCGTGGGGGTGGCAGAAGGGTGAGGCCCAGGATTTCAGGCCAACGGAGCTGGGCTGTGCAGACAGAAACACAACAGCCTGTGTGGAAGGCCGTGGGCAGGTGGATGGAAACCTGGATTCCGTGCTGCCTGAGGCTACTCAGATTTGCATCCACGGTGGCAGGGTTGAGGGGAGAGGATGCTGATGGCAGGACGGAGCATGGGAAGCTGTATGCACACTGAAAATACTTATGATGTGTACAAGGAAAGCCATGGAGCGGGTGCTATCTGGCTCGGTTCCATTGTCTGGCACATGGGGGTGGGGGAAGAAAGGGATAGTGGGTAGGGGGGGCAGAAGGTATAGAGTACAAAGGTGGAGCGAACGGTGGGAGGGCTGGTGGGAGGTAAGAGACAGAAGTGCTGAACAGAATGAGGGTCAGGTAGTAGGAGAGAAAGTGGAAAGCGGGAAAGAACAGGGGCAGGGGATTGAGGAGGAAGGGGCGGGGAGGTGAAAGGGCAGGCACGTGCACATACAGCACTCAGTAGATAATAAGACTAAAAGGAAAGAGGAGGGTGCAGGGGCCACTCCGACATCAGAGACGCTCACAGCCAGCTGGGGAAGAGCCGTTCTCAAAAATTCCATTCTTACTGGGGCTGAAGAGATGGCTTAGCAGTTAAGAGCACACTGTCTGCTTTTCAGAGAACTCGGGCTCAATTTTCGGCACCCAAGTAGGGGTTCATATTGATCCATAACTCTAGTCCCTGGAGACCTGGTGCCCTCTTCTGGCCTCTGCAGACACCAGGCATGCACCATGTGTGTGGTGCACAGACACACGTGCAGGCAAAGTGTTCACATACATCAAAGTAATCATATATTTTAAATTCCATTTTTATTCTCGGTTCCCCTCTAAGCGAGTGTGTTTTCCTCTTAAGGCTACCCGCCTCTTCACTGCAGAGCAGTGCTCAAAATGAGAAGCTCAATCAATCCTGGGGACCTAGGGACGAGAGGAAGCAGGTGACTGGGCTCTGGCGGGAGCTGGGGAACAAGTATGCTCCTGTAGAAACGGGTAAGGCTGTGCTGTGCAGTCAGAAGACAGCATCAAGAACATGCCTTGCTGCTCCAGCTGTGTGGAGGCTGGTCCTGTCATGTCTGCCCACTGGCTCCCCATTTCCATCACCAGTGACAGACACCAGGGTGTGGTGGAAGGGTGGGAAGCAGCTGAAGCCCTATCACTTCTGCAGCAGGGGACACGACGAGCTGACATCAGTTTCCCTGTCCCCCAATCTCATTCACATCTATGTTGGACTGGAATGGTCTGCAGAGGTCACCAGCCAGGGTGTAGTACCTCCCATAGGTAAGCAGCCCAGAACTGGAAACGGATGGCAGAATCTACCCAGGTCTCCTCACAGCTGCTCAGGGGAGACAGTGGCCAAACAGGGGAGGGAAGAAGAGGTTGAAGAGGGCAGAGCCATAGATAGGCTGAAAACCAACAGAGAGGTGGCAGCCATGATGCTCAGGGGAAAAGTGCAGGCACCAAGCATGCACAGGGCACCATCATGACTCCTCTGTGTCGTGTTTTCAATCCATCCCACTGTGCAAACGGACGTGGTCTTTAGCAAAGTACAGGCTCTGGCACCAATGGCCTCAGGCCCCGTCTGCTGGCCACCAGCCACATTCCCCATGTGCCTCTGTGAGCCTCTCTATGCTGGGGAGGATAGCATTCTCCCAGGTCAAGAGGATGATACTCTGGGGTGTGTGAATCATGGTTGATCATAGACAATGGGCCAGCACTGACCCCCAGGCGCAGTGACACTCTTGGGATGGACACTGATGCTGTTTGGAGAGAAGGTAAAAGAAGGAAAGGGCCTGAGGGCTGTATACAGCCTGTGACCGGGGAGGCCTCAGCAGGGTCCTGAGCAAGAGGATGTGACCCTGGTTCTACCGTTCTGCTTACTCTCTGAGGTAAGAGGCGTAGCATGGCCTCCACAGACTTCCGCAGCTCTGGCTGGCACTGTATCCTCCAGAGAGGTGGGTAGCCCAAGCAGCTGCGTCTAAAGGAGAATTTAAGTGTTTCCAAATGTTAAAAGTATTTTTCCCTCCCTCAAACATTTTTACAAGTGCAGCTAACATATTTATGTGAGAAGGGGACCCCTTGAGCCTCCAGGGCAGTCACGAAGCCCCTGCCTAAATCTGCCCTCATGTAAGAAACTCACCCAATACTGAACACACATCTGGCACCTCCAGACACGCACTCAGTGCATGCCCGAGGTGGCACGCCTATGATTTTCCTTATTCAAGAAAAAAGGACAGTGACGGAGAGGTGAGCCTGAGGCCATCTGTCCTGGGTCCTCAGAACCAAGGGCCTGAGAAGTCCCTCATGTCAGCTGTACCCACAGTCTGGCTTCTTTTTCAGGTGCCAGTCTTACTGGCTACAATAAGGAATCAACCCCCTGTGGGGTTTCCTGGATCCCAGACCGAGTCCCTCAGATTTGCACTGTCCCCTAGTGTTGACGGCACTCTGGGCCAGTGCGCTCTGATTTCCCTCCCAGCGGCACAGTTTCTTCCTATTTCCCCTTCATCCCTCATCCCCGCCCCACTGCACCCCTGCCCCATCATACTCCCAACTTTTCTTCATTGCCAGACACACCTCCCCTCAATTCAGGGTCCCGCAGGTTTTTTGCTCTCTGCTCGTTTCTCTCTTGAGACGTTCCCTTCCATCAGTCAACATGCAAGAACTTCCTAGAAGCCAGCGAGTAACAACAGACACGTTGTACCTGTGACAAGAGAATCCAGGTGGGGCCTAAGCAAGCTCCTCTGTCCCCCAAATCCGAGGTTTCCTGAAAGACCTCTTGTCCCAACTCCTCATAAAGCTCCAAGATAACCTTGTGTATAAGTCAAGTTTCTGAGCTGGGACTGACACTAAAGCCCATGGGTTGGGATTGTCCATGAGCCACAGCCACGTTTCTGGCACTGCTACCTCGTGTCCACACTAACAAGTTGCTACCTTGCTCAGATGCCTGTCTGCCCCACCCATCAATGGAGTCTCCTCTGTGTCCCCACATTCGGACTGCCTCCCTCCTGCTATCCTTCTTCTCCTCCCTACTCTCTCAAAGGCAGAGCAGGTGATGATGTCTGCCATCTTACCGAGGCCCTGGGCTTCTTCAGGGCAACTGAGACGGTGCAGCCCTGGGACCTGGCTTGGTGCCTATGAAAGGAGAGCCGATGCTGGATGCTGTCGTGTAGGCAGGACCTGCATTTACTTGGTCTAATCTCTGTGTGTCACCTATGAGATGCACACCCGTTGTTGAGAGGAAGCATCTTCTGTTATCTTGTTAGAGCTCAAACACAGCTCCACAGTCAGCACTTTTAAAACCCAGAGCTGAGACTAACTGCTCGGGTTTCAGAGGTTCCCCTGTTATCAGCAAAACGGCACAATATAACATGGTCCGATGGCTGTGAAATGTGTGTGGGGTGGGGGTGGGGATTGTGTGCCCCTTCCCCTAACACAGTTGACAATGGTTTCATTTATGTGGGGGATGATCCACTGGGATCCATGTCTCATGTCACTTCCCCAGGCTCAGCCACTGGCCCAACACTTAGTCTCCCAAAGGGTGCACTGGCTTCCAGTATTTGCCCCGGCACTCAAGGACTCTGCATGAAGAGAGGTGAATCCTTGAAAACTTGTAGAAGGTCAGCAGAGAAGCAGCAGTGGACAGCAGTGGACTGAGCACACCTCACGTCCAGTCCTGACCTTGCAGAAGCAAGAAGAGCCACATAGGTCTGAGCATGCTTTTGGGGAGTCGTGGTCCCCAGCAAGTGTGGACAGATCTCTTCTGCGGAGAGGGTGACATTTCCCTGTTTGAGGAAATGGTGTGAATGCTACTGGAGAGACAAAGTGAGAGATTTTAACAAGGCACTATGCCCATGGGCTGGATGGCACCACATTGGAGTCCTGATGGGCACACAGGGTAAGGCCAGAGGCCCCTAGGACATCAGTCACTGACTAAACGGATAAGCAAGCAAAGCCGAGCATCCCCTGGACCGACCGGAGAAGCGTGATGTCAATTTCCTCATTCTTAGCTCATCATCACACAGGTTTCTTCCCTCAGATTCTTTCCTGGTAGCTGTGAGAACGGCCTAGCTCAGGAGTACATCACAGGAAGGTCATCGTTTCCTGGGCGACACCATCTGGTGGTGCATCGTTTCTATACCAAGTGAGGTGTGGGGGCTGGGATGAGCTCTCCTGCTGGTTTTATTACCTGTCTCTTTACTTTTTTTATTTATTAATTAAATTACTTTACATCTTGATCAGAAACGTCCCCTCCCTCCACTCCTCCCAGCCCCTCCCTCTCCCATCCTCCCTCCTCCCTTTCTCCTCAGAAAAGGGAAGGGCTCCCCGTGGTTATCATCCTGCCCTGGCCTATCAGGTTGCAGTAGACTAGGTATGTGGCCTAGTTCCTACTGAGACTAGCTAAGGCAGCCCAGTTAGGGAAAGGGACCCAAAGGCAGGCAGTAGCATCAGAGACAGTCCTGCTCCTGCTTTTAGGAGCTGTTTTATTACAAGCTGTGGAATTGTTACCTGTGTGCCAAGGGCCCAGGTCTGTCCCAGGCATGCTCTCTGGCTGCTGGTTCAGTCTCTGTGGGCCCCTATGGGCCCAGGTTAGTTGACTCTTATGTTTTCTTGTGGTGTGCCTGACCTCTCTGGCTCCTACAATCCTTCCTCCTCCTCTTCCACAGGATTCTCCAGCTCTGCCTAATGTTTGGCTATGGGTCTCTTGATAGATACCACTTACCAAAGTTAAATCAAGATCAGGTAAACAATTTAAATAGGACTGTAACCCTGGCTCTTTATTTTCTGTCCTTGACAAAACAGACTTCCTTAACGACCACTGTCCCCGGCAGAGCTCACAATTCGACAGCCCCCAGTAGGGCTGACACCAGTACAAGCCGTCCCTCTCTTTAAACGTTGATGAGGCTGCTGGCTGTCACTGTTTGGGGGTAAATTCAGTTCCTAAAACTGTGGCACAGCATCTAAGAGTAAGGACAGGACCTGGGTCCCTAGCTTGTCCCTCCCTTGCCATAGATATGCCTTTCTAAGGTAAGAGTGCCATGTGTGTGCACACAGAGCGTACGCACAGAGGTGCTTCACAGAATCGCAGGTGCCCAGGAGCCTAAGGGAAAAGGCCTGGCTCTACCCGGGCACCAGAGCATAAAATGACTGCCCCATCACGCGCCCTCCAGTTCTTTCACACGTGGAAGGTGTGTGTTTTATGGTGGCAGGTGGACTCCCCCAAGGCTGATCTAGCAATATTTTCTTGCCATATATTAGAAAAACAAACATAGTAGACAGAGAATGTAAACAGAGCCCAGAAGCTGCTGTGCCCACATGGCAAACAGCAAATATCTATTTCTGGACCCTGTCGCATTTGCTCTGAGTCACAATGAACTTCTCAGAGTCTAAGACAGCCACCCAATGTGCTGGAGAGCCATGGCCACATGCTGGGTGGTGGGGAAAGCTCCTCTCCCCAGCCCTTAGGGGCTCTGCAGACACAGAACCGTCAAAGTGATTTCCTATGCCTTGCAAGTTCGCCCAGGTGTGCAAAGGGCTCATGTTATTTGGGGATCTTGTCCCACTTTGGCTACAAGTTGATCAATTCCTTCTCATAAGTCAACCATGGTGGTTCAGAGACTGGCTCTGTGGTAATGGGGTGGGACCCTCCATACTGGCCAGATAGACCTACATCTCACCTGCCCCCTTCCTAGTCCTGGAGGGAGGGTGTTAGAATACCAGGGCTTTATTCACTTTCTAGTTTCTATGTACTTCTGTGGTTGGGGGGTCACTACAACATGAGGAGCTGTACTGAGGGTCACAGGATGAGGAAGGTTGACAGCTGCTTGCTTAGACACTGCTCCTGGGAAGCTCTGAAGGAACTCCATGTTTCAGGGGACCCTGAGTGGTAGCACATCCCTCTGTGAGTGTCCCCGCAGCAGCAGCAGGACAGCTCCAGGAGGGTGTTTGCATACTGTGATCTGAACATGATGAACACATATCATGCCCATGGCCCAGCCTCTGCTCTTGACACTGATGGCTTCTGGTGCCCCATCATATCCACAGACTCTCAAGACCCCATGAATGGTTGCTAAGGTAATCTCACATCATAGACCCGTAGTGGTCTCTGTCAAGCATGTAAGATTTCTGTGTCCAAACATGGGCTTGTTCACACAACCTAGAGTTCTATCCTCAGAGACCACACAACTCCCCAGCCTCAGCTTTCCAGAAGGAAAGGGTGTTCCTATTTTACAAACAGACAGATGAAAATTTCCGGTAGAGCTGATTGGCGTATGGGTCCCATTCACGGAGCCCCAGTCCTGACACAGATGTCCCTTTGGGCTGTGGTACTGACCTGCAGCACTCGCCACCCTTCCAAGCCTCTTTCTCAAGAGCCAGCTGTCCTGGCTCATTCCCCAGGTCACCAGGGGCTCTATATGGTTGGCTTGCACTCATGAGCAAATGCCCTGTGGCAGAGGGATGTGTCCCCTCCCGAGCCTCTCCTATGAGTGCCACTGTAGCCGCAGTAGCGGGTTAAACACCCTCCTATCCTCTTAGGAGCCACAAAATGCACAGGAAAGCATTTGGGAGTCAGGGGCTGAGTGTGCACAGGACTGACAGCGGCCATCTCTGCCATCTCTCTTACTGTCCACAGAGACACTTCCCACACGTTCAGGCCCTGAGCGGCGTTTCTGACAACCACCTCTCTCCACCGTCTCAGCAGTTACACCATGTGCAACAATGAACTCTGTCAAATGCCAGCCATGGCCTGTCCTCTAACCTTCAAAGATCCCAGGTCCACATCAGACAGACAAGATGGGATCAGGCCCGAAAAGGAAAAGTTATGCTCACTCTGTCTGCAGGAGGTTGAGCTCAAGGATAAGGGAAGGACCCTCTACATGCTCTGACAGACGCTCTGTGATCTTGTAGCTCTCCAGAGAGCCACTCACGAAAGCAGCTTGGTGGCATGGCGTTCCTCCACTCACCAGCCTCAGAATGTTCTTTACTCTTGGTAGCCAATACCACAAAATAATCCAGTGACAACTACGGGGTGGCAACTCATGTGCTCCAGGTCCCACCCTAGTGGCCTCAGGTCCAAAGGGGACACAGGAACTGGAGAGACCACGTCTCTCATCAACAAAACACCAGCCACGGAGCACCCAGGCTGCACAGTGTGCCCACTCCCTCGGAGGACCCCAGGACTCACCCTCAGCCAGAGAGTGTAGCCAGGAGCACCACTCAGAGTACATGTAGTAGAGTCTCATCTCCGCCACAGAGATCCAGACAGGACGTCTGTGTGCCATGGCCACCCTGCATGCACCTCTGGTCCCCAGGCACCCGGAGCACCTGACTGCACTCACGACCAACCGACCGACAGGAGTGTTCAAGCTTCACTTTCACTTCACCGTTAACCAGGATGGAGGCTGCAAGGTAATTGACCTCACAAGCCTAACATCCCCTCCTCACCCCACCCTGAATATTTACTCAGGGACTTCAGGCTGAAGCAGCCTGCAAGCAGCTCTGGGAGAAGAACAATCAAGCCATTCTTGCAAGCGTGAGGCACAGGGACTCAACTGGGGACAACTTCCACTTACGGTGACGGACAAAACAGTTTCCCTTCCCAGGGTAGGGAGGCGAGTAGGGTCAGCAGCGCACACCAGCAAGAGTTAGAGGGCTCCTTGGTGTCCAAAGAAGAGGCTGCAGTGTCAGCTTGAGCCTTATTCCTTATAGGAAAGGAATAGACAGAGGTGTGTGTGTGTGTGTGTGTGTGTGTGTGTGTGTGTGTGTGTGTGTGTCTGCCTGCCTGGTCCCTTCCTTTCCCTAGTATTTCATTTAATATTAGAGGCTTGGCATACAGAGACTAGCCCCCATCCAGCGTGCAGACAGCACTGGTGAGTGGGACACGTGCTCACAAAGCCAATCTATTCTTACAGGGTCAGGACCTGAAGAAGTAGGTGAAGCTTCTGTGGACAGAGGGGCAGTTAGAAAACTCACCTCTCTGCCCAGGGATCCAGGCAGGGATGAACTCGTGAACCCAATCAGCAGAACACAGCGAGGTCCCCACTACTTAGAGAGTTCAAATCTGAGTGGTGGCAGCCCCCACTACTCAGATGTCAAGGACACCATTTCCCTAAGGTGAGCAAATTCACACTGTGGGCAGAGCAGGGCCTGGGTTCTTACACATTCCTCAAGAGCAGAAACTCCACAGGCACCCTGCCCCCCAAGATAACACATAGGCACCCCACAAGACTGGGACCCCAAAGACCCCAGAGAGAGCCCGCAGGGACCCTAGCACAGCGGGGAGGGTGTTTCTGGGTCTCTCCAGCCTGGCATTGGCCTCAGTCTAGGCCAAGTGGTGGCCTGGGGAAGTCAGGAGCTGGTCAGGAGGTCCTTCCCAGCTCTGGTAAACCGACAGCATCTACATCTAGTTATCACAGAATTACTACCTTCAAGCAAGCTGCCTGAAAATTTAAAACTGATAACAATCCCCAGATTTCCTCAGAGCAGGAAACGCCTTCTTACAAACAAGTTCTAGGAGCACTGTGAGGAAATGTCTCTCACCAGTGTTTCCCCAGTGAACAAAAGCCCAATAAATCAAAGGAGAGCCTCCTCCCACCTCCCAGCCCTCTGCAAGCTTGCTTAGAGTTAGAGCAGGATGGCCACGCCCTTCTGCTGGCTCTAACTTCTGAAGCATGGAAGCCAGGAGTGTGGATATAAAGGACCATGGGCAGGACTGACACACCAGCGGTCTAGCCTCACACTAGATGTTCCTGCTTTAATTAGCCCATGGGCAGGACTGTCGTGCCAGTGGACTAGCCTCATTCTGGATGTTACTGCTTTGACTAGCCAGTGGGCAGGATCACACTGCACCAGTGGTCTAGCCTCACACTGGATGTCCCTGCTTTGACTAGCCCATGTGCAGGACCATCACATCAGTGGTCTAGCCTCACGCTGGATGTTCCCGCTTTCAATAATACGCCTGTCTTCTACAACATGGTGAGTCCTGGGCTCAGTGGCCCATGCATCTGGAATAGGAAGGCCACCTGCCTCACAGCAACCAGCGGGGACATATGTAGTCCTAGCCTGCAGTGGGGCCTCTCCTGGACAGCAACACTGTGACCACAGTGTGACCCTGGATGAAATCCTACTGAACACACAGGTTTTAATATTTCTAGCTGGCTGCCATGGAACATCGACCTAAGAACGCTAATTTTCTTAAAGAAAGAAAAAAACTTCAAACGTGGTATCTACTGAGAATTCTTACAAGTGTGTGTAAACTGCTGAAGAAAAGGATTCTCCCAAAATTTGCTACAGAATAGTTTTCCTTTGCACCTGACTTTATGACTATTCCCCACCTTTCATTTTCGCTCCCCAGAAGCTCAAACGTAAGTGATCAGCACAACCTAAGCACCCCAGCAATCTCTGCGGTATCTTTGCCCGTAGAGTGAGCATGTGTGCACGCGCTCCTGTGTGCCTGCAGGGGCACTCAGAGGCCACAAGTGGACACAGAGCACTTTGTGCCATCGATCTCCACGTTGTTCACTGAGGCAGGGCCGCTGTGTCTGATGGTTCTGCCCACGAGGCTCACCGATGCATCTAGTCTTTGGGTTTTGTTTGTTTTGCCATTGGGACCCCAGGTGCTGGGGTTACAGGCAGCTGCCATGCCTGCCTGGCTTTTACATGGGTTCTGGAAATCCACACTCTGATCTTGGAGCTTATGCGGCTGAAGCGTCTCCACAGGCCTTTATCTGCTCCTTTTAATTAGTTCTGGCTCTGTTTAAAACTGTCTGTGCCAAGCTCAAACATGTTTTTACAGAGAGACTGTCTGGATTCCTAATAAGATGGGGCTTCAGGGGGACACCCGCCACTGTGTTATCGGGCTCTGCTTTCCAGTGTCTCCGTGAAGGCTGATGGCCAGGAGATCAGCCCTAACTTCTGTATAAACTGATGACACTGCACCTCTGGTTTATCAGGAAATTATAACTTTCAGCCATGCTTTCCCCCCACACTATCATTTACCACAGGGAGAGGTGTGGGAAGGCCAACTCTGACTCATGCTCTACCTTGAACCTGAGTTCTGTCAATGCTCGGCCCAGTGGAAACAGCACAGCAGCAGTGCCTGGAGGTCTGTGCACAACCATGTAGAGCCCAGCACACGCTGAATGGATATGTGTGCAGGGGAGCGGGGAGGGGGGAGGGCCAGATAGGGCCTAGCAGCGCTGAGAAGCTGCAGGAGGCCACACCCACCCAGGCCACAAGGTGTCACAGATCCCAGGTATTCACTGTGTCCAGATCAGCATCACTACCCAGGTGATGGGTACTGTTTAACTGTCAAGAGGTCATGCTCTCAGGAGGTCTGCCCTGGTGGGGCTCCTGACCACAGCTGCAGCCCAGCATGGGAGCTTTAGGGAAATGGAGTGTACAACTGGGGTCCCACTTTGTACTGAGCTTGTGAAGGGCAAATCCACACTCAGAGTGAAACTCTTCCCCAAACCAACACTGTGGTGCTGGGCCCCGGGGCCCCACGATGTCCCTGTGCTCCCTCCACTGTATGGTGCGTAAGGCTTCTTAACTGCCCCGTTAACAAGAAGTGTCAACTAAAGAGGACCCACAGTGCTTTAATGGGGGTGCCTGGTAGAGCCTCCCTCCCATGCTCTCTGCACAGGCAGCCTCTGGGCGGCCATGCTGCTGAGGTGGGCACCTGTGTCTCTGGCCTTGCTCTTCCCGTTTAGAATCACATCAAGTCTGCTGCCATGGTCCAGGGTTGTCACACACAAGTGAAACACTCTCCTAATCTCCAGTAAGTCATCCCCCATGGACTTCTGGGAGGAGAACAGCAGCTCTGCCCCACTCGCTCGCCAGTCCAGACAACTCGCCCCTCGCCCCGTCTTCACCCTTTGTTCACGACACAGCAACTTCATCACCTGCCCTTCCTCATAACTCTAACTCTGTGTCCACAGCACTAGCCAGGACCTCACCTCTGACGATACATAAGTAGATGGCTGCAAGCCCTTGGAAAGGCTCCACATTCAAAAAGATATGTCACATAGAAAAATGGACTTCAGGGCTTACTGCCTGCGCAGGTGCTCAGCGTGGGCAAGCAAGCTATTGGCTGTTTGAGCTGCGTAGACCTGAGCTGCATCAGTGACCTGCATGCAGTGAACTGCTGCACCTGCTCCCAGCAGCACCTGCTCCCAGCAGCACCTGCTCCCAGCAGCACCTGC
>JANHMN010000015.1:7439621-7486370 GCA_030674055.1 Rhabdomys pumilio | reverse complement strand
CCATCCACCCATCCACCCACCCATCCACCCATCCACCCACACATCCATCATCCACCCACCTACCCACCCACCCATCCACCCACCCACCCATCCACCCACCCACCCACACATCCATCATCCATCCATCCATCATCCACCCACCCACCCACCCATCCATCCACCCACACATCCATCATCCACCCACCCTTCTACACAGCTACCCATTCATACATCTATCCCTTCCTCCACTTGCTATCCATCCACACGTGCGTCTGCACACTCACCTATCCACCTAGTCTCTTGTTTACTTATCAGGACACCCACCACAATCTGTCCATCTACATATCACCCACCTAACTATCCAGGCCTCCGTGTATATCCTGTCACACATCCATCCACACCCGCGTCTATTCCTCCACCCACTACCTATCCACATGTGCATCTGCACTTCCATCTACCCACCCCTCACTCACACATCTGCCTACATTTTATCCCTCTATCCATGCACCCACCCCTTAGCCCATCCCCCTCCACTCTCTAGAAGAAGGTGGGACTGGATTTAAAGACTCGTCTACTACATCAGTTTTCCGAGTTTGATCCTGGGCCAGCACCATCTTCACCATCTGGGAATTTTAAAGTGAAAATTCTCAGACGTTGCTGCACTGCCTTCCTGAGTCAGAAGCTCCAGGGTAGCTTGCATTTATGTCTTAACCAGACTTTCCACTGACTTGTTCAAACATCAAGGAACATTCAACTAAGTCCCCACCATTTCTCCCCTAAATGTTTCTTGTTTTTCACCAAATCCTGCAAATCTAAAGAGAAACCCAAAACAGAGGGAAGTGCTGGAAGGGAGCCCACATACCTGGAAGGATTCTGCCGTTGGAAAGTGTCCAGCGTCGGGACAAAGGTCAGGTTCAGAGGTACACATGAAAGCTAGATTCTCAAGGTCAAGTAGTACAGACCCCGGACAGCAGGCATCACGCATGCCCTGCCCAACAGCCCGGGTAAGAAAGGTCTGGGTCACTGCGTACAATACTCAAACATGAAGAGAGAACGCAGCAGCACGGCCTGAACAGCACAGGCTTCCTACTTGCCTGTGAGCGTGGGGGAGAGCCACAGAAGGTCAGATCTGCAGCCCTCGGATGCAACCCCATGCCCTTTGTTCTACGCAGCTTCACCAGTCTCCAGCTCAAGCTTCCAGAACTCTCTCCCCATTTCAGGCCATGACCTTAACATGCCCCTGGAACATGAACAATCCAATGACCTTGAGCTACATCCTGCTAGAAGGGACTCTTGAGGACATGCTCAGAATGTAAACCTCAAGTGATAATTACGACACAGACCTATATCACTCCCCTATAGGCGTGGAAGCAAGAACCTGCATTGTGCATGCACAACTCCTGTCCCAACTGCATGACATAGCCCCTAATTGTTAGCGCCCACCTCCCCAGTGCCACAGCAGGGATAAAGACTGGGCTATACTGAGAACAGGTCAGTGTGCAGAGAGGCAGCAAGGGTGCAGGTGAGGGTGACATCTCCCTCCCCCCCACGAATCAATGAGATGCTCATATCAGAGGGTCCTGACAACCACATATTCGGGTCTGAGTGAAGTCTGCAACTCTAGTACTGCAGAAACCTCAGAGGGCACAGGTTAGGAGCTGCTGCTTCTGGTGAGACAATAGTAGCCACCAGAGCCCATCCAAGGATGCTTGGACAGACACATTCAGTGAGCATCTGGTCCAGAGTCTGCTCCTCTGTAGGGCCTTTTCACAACTTAAAACACACATGTTGTGTCCTTCAGAGCCCACGAGGAAGCCTCAGTGTCTCAAACTCAGGGATGACGTCACTGCTGGAACAATTCCCACTCTGTGATCCCCCACACCAGCCCAGCGCAGGTGGGAAGAGCGCAAGCCCCACTTCTTCCTCAGGCCCCTGGGCAGGTAGGCAGTTCAACAGAGCTCCACATTCATCCAGACCTTGCCCAAGCAACACCCAGAAAAATGGGCCACATTTCTAAGAGGAAGGGGACAGAAGGCACAAATGTCTGTCTTTTCTTTTCACTCATTTATGATAAAGTCGTTTCTATTGCAAAGCCAGCATTATAAACTGACCGTCTACACAAGTGTCTACATAAGTGTCTACACAAGCATCGGGGAGACCACCGCACTGGATGCTTATGCTAATTTAGTCATTTAATACAGGGAGGGCGTGCCACACCCAACCCAGACAACGAATGAAATTTTAATCCCTCAGGAAAGTATTACTTAGAAAACTAGATAACGACACACTTCACATAACACATGACAAAAACAGCAACCTACTTTTTAATAGTACGCCACTATTTCCTCTCCATGCCAGACACAACTAGCCAGTGGACCCTGCCTCTGCAGTGTGCCAGGAGTCCCCAGCACAACCCACAGAGGCCAACGATGAGACGCACCCTGCCAGCTCTGAGGGGCTGAAATCTGCAGGAGAGCACAGCTTCTCCCCCAGGCTTATTTTATGTAATCAGACAGTTAATCCTGAAAATGAAGGACTAATTACACTATCCTCCCTCTTTTTAACCTACATTATTTTCAAACATTTGCTTTAAGGTTGGACAGTGCATGGCGGGGCTTTTTCCCATAATTGAACAGCTGTTGCCTCCCGTCCATCCCAGTGTCTGAAGGCCCTGGGCTTGGACCCTGGGTCATTCTGGGCTCATAATTCCATGGCCACTGCAGCAAATGAGGTGATGTTCCCAAGCAGACTTGCAGACTCCCCCACAGGCAAATGGCTCCGCATACAAACCCTCATCTCCTAGAAGGCCAGTGCTACTGATCTGTAATTCTCAAACTGTGTCAAGCAGAATAAAATCACACTGTCAATCCACAAAGCCTATCAGATACCAGAAATGCCCATCACGCCTGCTTTACCAGTTTTAGGGGAAAGTGAATGAAGGTGGTTATATAGCCATTAGATGCAATTCTCAACAATTCGACAAATGATGTCAAGCTTAATATATAATCAAGGCCAGCGGCTCCTCCTACCAGTGTTCTTGGAAACCGCGTTTAATCTCTGCACCATTTCTTCTAGGGCCATCTCTTCATTTCTCAGCCAAAACCTCATCCTCCGATTCAACAAAACCGATCCCCAGAAGATCCGTCCTCCGCTGCACCAGAGGTGCTGTCGGGTGGGGCTAAGCCGTGGGGAGGGGGCGCGGCTGGAGCGGGGAGGGGGTTGTGGCGCTTTTCTTGGCTTCCCAGGATTGGTCTCCGCGCCACAGGGAGGGGGGCGCGCTTTGCGTTGATGGGGGGCGGGGGGCGCTAGGCGGAAGCGGAAGCACTGAGCCTGCCGGGCGTGTCACCACCCCGCACCTGGAGTCATGCGTGTGCACCACCTGAGCACCTGGGAGGCTAGTTTGCATCTAGGGGGCATCTGAAAGCCCCGCTGCTACGCAGGCGCACAGGTTTGCCCTTGCCCTTCCCCCTCTCCCTAGGGCTTCTGTCCTCCAGGATTAGAAATAGCTGCTGCAGGGACGCAATCCCAAACCACCCAAAGAGCACCCAGCCTGAGCCCAGTGCTCCCTTTACTTCCTGCCCCAGGTCCCCTTTACCTCCTGCTGCTGCAGGGCAGGTGCAGAGGCCACAGCAGCCCAGAGCGCGCTCTCCACGAGGTCTCATGCCCAGGTAAGAGGGAGTCGGTGGGTAGCTGGGGCAGGACTTAACTCTCCCTGCAAGAGCGGTGCCAGACCTAAGACACAGGTCTGCGAGAAGGAAGCTCAGCTGTAGGCCCAGGGCTCTCTACCCTCGCCATGTTTGGCAGAGGGCCACACTTTGCATCTGACACCACCAGCTCCCCACAGATTCCAGGTTGCTGGTGCACAGGGTACTGTTGCAATGCACAGGGTGGTGAACTCCAGCCTCTCCAGCTGCTGGCGTCGTTTTATCGTTTGGTAAGACGGGTCGCATGCTTCCTTAGGAGATGGAGTGTTTTAGAAAAGATTCGAATTCTGTACAGTGCTGGGGCAGTTCAGTACCGAGAGCGGATGTTCGCACTGTGGTTCCTGCCAACAGGATGAATGCCCTGGCACTGTGATTTTCAGTAACACATGCGAGGTCCAGGACCACAGACTCCAATAACATGAGTGTATCAGCACCACGGTGTGCAACAGCGCAAACGTGAACCAACATGTATATGCACCAGCACTATGGTGGCCAGCAGCATGTGTGTACCATACATGTGTGTTGTACATGCAGTAACATACATGTGCACCAAGACCAGTATCCGAGAATACACACATCGGCACCTCAGTGGCCAGCATATGTGTTCCAACACCATGGTTCCCTAAACTGCATCACCACATCCATCACCACAGTGCCCAACATGTATGTGTCAGTAGCCGTACAGACACCTGTGTGCGCTCTAAGACCACAGCTTCCAACAACATCCACGTGTTCACCAGCACTGAACAACCAAGCCACAGACACGTATGTACCAGGATGCCATTGCATCAGTATATATGTTGGGCTCAGCACTGAACTAAGGGTCAAGACACAAAATGTCAGATTTGTCCTCAGAGCTCGGGGCCTGGAAGGTAAAGATCTATAGCGTAATCACCACGCTAAAGTCCCCAAATCAATGTGTAATAGCCACATATGGATACAATGATAAGAGAGGGATTATTGCTTTTCTGAAAACTGAGTCCTTCAAGCATGAGCAGTGGCTTTGGTTTAAATAATCTTATGAAGCAAAGGAAGAGGGATTTTAGAGGTCTGGAGTAGATGCAGCGAGTCTCCACGTGGACAAGCGAACCCCGGGCTGTGCAGCGCTGAAGCACTGTGGTCCTAGGAGTCAGGTCAGTTGACACTTGGAAATGTGTGCCGTCTGAAGACTGAGTCTCTGGGGGAGTCACACTCATGCCCCTAAGCTCCAGAACCTTCGCTGCTCACCCCTCCCCCATGCCAAGCTGGTGCATCCAGCCTCAGAGAAGGCCATCACCAGGGCAAGTGCTGAGATGTAGGCCCCGCCTTCCCATGGGTTTCTTTCCTCACCTTCCAGCTGCCCCACAGAGACATGCCTGTGTCTTTCTAAGCATGCTCTTGAGCAGCCTAGGCCTCCTTGGGGCAGACCCCCGAGGTCTCATGGCCCATGGGTAGGTCTGGCTTGTTATGTGCACTCCCATAGAGGTCTACACTCTGACAAACACTGCTGACGTCATTCCATCTTCAAAGCCAGAACCAAAGGAAAAGGTGACAGTGTCTGCCTAACCTGTCCTAACCGTTCTGTCGACGGAGCATCCTGGAGCGCCTTGATGTTCTAAGTACCTTCTCAGAAGCACACATGCTAAGGGCTGACTGCATTCTCCTGGTGACTGACATGCAGCACTGCCATCTCCCTGTCTCACACTACGGAGCCTGCACCTAGGGAACAGATGGGACAGGGGTGTAGAAGACAAAGCAGCAGCTACTTGCTTGGGGCCACAGGGTACCAGGAGCCGGAAGGGGCCTGATGACACTGCCTCGCTCTGGCTGCAGGTGCAGACGTGAGTCATCTTCAGGTTCTTCAGTCTTTCTCTTGAGCCGCCTTGGGTGATGGTCAATGTGGATTATGAACTTGGCAGGGTCTAGAGTTATCTGGATGACAAGCCTCTGGGCATTCTTTGAGGGAGTGTCTAGACTGGGCTAACTAAGGTAGGAAGACCCCCCTTAACTGTGGAGAGCACTGTTCCATGAGCTGGGGTCCTGGACTGAGGACAGAGGAGAAGAACTCAGCAGCTGTAGCCATCACCACTCCCTGCCGTCTGACAGAAGCAATGTGACCAGCTGCCTCCTGCTCCTGACACTGTGACTTCCCCATGTTGGAGGGAAGGCACCCTCAGCTGTGAGCCAAAATAAACCCTTTTCTTCATTAAGTTGATTTTCTTCAGGTATTTTGTTACAGCTCCAAAAAAAAAAAAAAAAAAAAAAAAAAAAAAGTAACTAATTTAACTGGAATTCCCAGAAGAGCATCAGCTCACAGGACAGGCCCAGCACCCAGTGCGGGTGAGGCCACACCAGGAGCAGCAGCCCTCATCTTGAGAGAACCACACTGTCCCCTCAAAGGCAAAGAGTTCTGAAGACTTCCTTGTGGACCCCAGCCCTCAGTGGACCACAAGACCAGGACTCCTTAATTGTGCATACCTCCTGTCCCTTCCCAACCCTTACTGTTTAAACCTAAAGCTCATGTCTGTACCCCAAAGACAGATAAAGGGTCACTGGACCTCTTACCTCCAAGGTGGCCACTAGTAATCATTTCTCTCTTTTATTTTATGTATGTGAGTACACTGTCACTGTCTTCAGACACACCAGAAGAGGGCATCAGATCCCATTACAGATGGTTGTGAGCCACCATGTGGTTGCTGGGAATTGAACTCAGGACCTCTGGAAGAGCATCCAGTGGTCTTAACCGCTGAGCCATCTCTCGAGTCCCTAGTATTCATCTCTTCAATGAGCAGTTTGAGGTGGGTGGCTGAGCCTGGCTTGTTGGGATGCAAGAGCCTGGCTTTTTTTTTTTTTTTAATAGTATTTATTTCTTTTATGTGTATGGGTGTTTGGTCTGCAAGTAAGTCTGTTCACTATGTGTGTGCCTGATGCCCACAGAGGCCAGGAGAGGGTGTCCGTGCCCTAGGACTAGAATTAGAGAGGATTGTCTTGCTGCCGTGCTGGTTCTGGGAATCAAACCCCGGCTTTCTGGAAGAGCAGTCAGTGCTTTTAACCCTGGAACCATCTCTCCAGCCTCAAGCCCTGGCGTTTGCTCTAAAACCTCTCACAGTAGTGTCCTCCATTGGGGCAGGACTCTGAGTCTGACCTAAAACTAAGTATTTGTCTCTAGGACCTTGCCAAGGAATTTGGGTTAAAATGATCTCTGGCTGTTTTAGCCATTGCCCGAACACAAGGTAAGCCCCACCCCTAGCAGCTCCAAGAGAATCAGTGACCCAGAGGCAGGGCCTCTTTCCTTCTTTCTCACTGCCTGGCTTGTGGGACAAAGGGGCCCATGGGAGCAGCTCAACCCCAGGCCAGGCCCCAGGGGGTAGGCGGATGCTGTAAGGCTACACCTGGATACCAGCCGTTCCCTAGCAACTATTCTGGAAGAACAGCCACAGGAGAGACAGAGGAGAAGGAGGAAAGCACACCCAGGGTGGGCAGGCCTGGAGGAACCACCCCTTCTGAGGTAGAGCTGTGGGAGGGGCAGGGCCTGGGCGCAGAGACACACAAGTATTTCCTCCATGCATGGAGGTTAAGACTCCCCAAATGGACCCTGGAACATCAGAGTCATCGCCAGCTTAAGTGGAGACAGGCAGATCCCTGGAGCTTATTGACCAAGCAGACTGACACAGATCTCTGGCCTCCACACATATGAACACATATGCAAGTGTACGCATGCCCGGTAGTTACAGACAAAGGTTGTAGCAAGTTTTAAAGTTTCTGGAATAGGCACATACTTTCATGTGTGCAGTCACGTTGCCAAACACAAGGGTCAAGGCCCGTGCCCCAACAAGGCAGGTTTGGCCACCCTCCCTCAATCAGCCATTTAAAAATCAATAGTGAAAAGCAAGAAAAAGATGTATTCACTGTGGCTATGCTGAGAAGAGGGGCAAAGAGATCCAGGGATGCACCACCGCCCAGCGTACCTCTGGGATCCTGAAATGAGGGTACAGTTTAAATGGAAGGCAGCGGATAAGGTTAAGTCTGGCTCAGGTGTGGTCTCCTGCCCACCACTGACTCCTTGTTGCCTGGGCTTCAGGCTCATCGTGGGAAGGTAGTCCCACAAGCTGTGAATCTCTTAGGACACAGTACTCCCCTGGCTGACCGTTTTCCTTCTCCTAGCATGAGATTCCTGAAAAAAGTCCCATTTCTTTGGGGTCCCATTGTTTCAATAGTCTGATAGATCGAGGGACACATACTGTCTCTTTAGGATATCTGTCAGGCCAGTTACAGTTTTTAAAATTGCAGTTTTAGCACCTCAGCCTTGAGGTGGAATTTGTCGATATCTAAAACACATATAATACACAGAATGCAAGCAGGAACTAAGGTTAGAACACACTTAGTTCATGCCATGTAGCGATGCAGAAGAACCATGTTTTCAAAGGAGATAAATCCAGTGTGACCACACTTGGAAGATGGATGGGGGGGGGGGGAGGGGCGGTTGCTAAAACTCTTCCTAACATGGCCACATAGAATAAATCTTTTTTTCCCTGCTTTTTCAATTAATTTGGCTCTTTTAATTAGCTTCTTGAGGATAGACTGCCACATCTGGTTTGTGGGGGCACAGGTGGTAGTGCGCTCAGTTGATGAGCAGACAGCAGACAGACACTGTAAGCCACAGTATCCAGAGCAGGTGTCGGAATCAGACTGCTATGCTCTGAGCCACTCCATACTGAATGAAACAATGGCTTCAGCCTGTCCCTTGTCCCGAGTAACTCAGTTTGGCTTTATTCTGAGTACAAACACAGAGGCAGTGTGACCCTGCCCCTTACAGTGCAAGTAGACACCACCAACTGCCCAATAGCAGCTAGAGACAGGCTGATGCGTAACTTGCTCCTAAGAGTAAGGTACCACCTGTAAACTTAACAAGATAGACTAGCACCATGTGAACTCACACTGAAGTCGTCGGAAATTCCAGGCTGGGAACTTGCTGAATGCACCAGACTGTGGGAGTGTGCAACACCCTTAAATGCACCAGACTGTGGGAGTGTGCAACACCCTTAAATGCACCAGACTGTGGGAGTGTGCAACACCCTTACCCAGACCCCAGAAAGAGGGCAGCGAGTAACACTGTGATGGCAGTGTCCCGACAAGTCTGTCATCTGCCTGGCTGTTTGCATCAAAGGGCTACCAACAGACAGATAACTCCTGTCCCCAGGGGTCTGTCTCAACCCAGACGCAGGCCTATCTCTTGCCTCTGCAGTCTCCGTGGTCCTGCATCTTGCTGGACTAGATCCTGAACCACATCTACCCAACAACCCAAAGCAACCCTGTGAGCCTCCTCCAGCTTGCCTGGGTCCTCAGATCATACCTCGCCACCTGCAGTAACCTTACATCTCTACCATCCCTGCTGCCGCCTCCAGGCACGAACGCCTGTTTAAAGTCCTTGAGTGCTTCTGCAGCCTGTACGTTTTGTCATGGCTGTTCATAGCACACACAGTTACTATGTAATATGTAATGGGTGATCGGAGCACCAGTAGTCAAGAGCAGAATGAAAGAACCTGCATTTGCCTTAGCCAACTATCAAGGGGAGTTGGGACTGCTTGGCAAGTTGCAGCCAGCCTGACAGACGTAGCTTGTGAGTTTAGTGCTATTGAATACATTCTGACATTGTAGGAAGACACATATGTGTCCATTTCTTCTTCCGTAGTGCACTCACTACAGGGGTCTCTGCATGGGAAGCATTGGTGGGCTTACATCCTAACCTCTGCAACCCCAGCACCGCTAAGGTTTATGGATGAGAAAGAGCCGAAAGCTTGGTTCCCATAAAGACAATTTGCCTAGGTGAGGGAGGGATATGTTCACACCAGCTGGTGTGAACCCATGACAGCACAAGACTGTGTAGCCACCTCAGCAGCATCCTAGCAGAGTGGCCATGGTCACATAAGATGGGTAAGCGGAGGACTTGTACCATCCCTAGGGCCCATGCTTTAAGCCACCAGCCCAGAGGTTTTAGCCCAGGTAACAGCCATAGTGGTCACTGTGCTGTCCTGGGGAGACTCACCAGAGGCCAGGAAAGAGGTGTACCATGCTCAGTCTGGAGCCCAGTGGGAGGGTCCTTTCCACGCTCGGCTTCCCTGAGGGTGTGAGGTCTTATTGGGGTCACTCTGCCATGTTCTCCTGTCCATGGGACCGTCAGCCACTGATCCAGCCCCTCCCTGACACGGCAGGACAGTGTTTTGCGTCTACAGCACCTCATTTCCACAGCAGGTGATACATGCAGCTTTGAGGCAGGGCCCAACACTGTTTCCAGGAATGTGTTTCCACCCAAAGAGAACCCAAGGCAGCATGCTTGCACTAGGTTGCCATGGGTGCTGGAAGACAGTTTTCCTGGTAATAGAGGATTTGTTCTACCTCATAGACACTCCTGATGTTTCTCTGAGGGATTTTCCTGGATTCACTGAGTGAGGGAGGTTATTTCTGTCACATTGGAGGGAATACCGCAGAGCTGTCTGGGTGACCTCAGCCTATACTCAGGTCAGTGTTAGGCTGACAAAGAGACCAAGGCCCCCAGAACCATGCAGCCCCTCGGTCCCTGTGTTCAGTTCTCATTCTCATGTTCTTTGGAACTTCATCACCAAGATCTCTCAAACACGCTGGGAATCCCTCTTAGGAGGGAGAATGAACTTGGCCTATGCACCAGGCTGATCTGGTCCAGGGGCAAGGGGCACAGCTGGATTTATGCACTAGAATGGTCTGGTCCAGAGGTGAGGGGCACAGCTGGATCTTTCCTACCCTCTAGGATCTCATTTCAAGGCCAAGGTGAAGACAAAGGCCGGAATTCTGAGTTCATGAACGGCTGTGTTGAGGGAGGCAAGCGGTGAGGAGACTCCGAGTCCTACGCAGTACCGTGCAAAGGCTTCCCTCACCCACTCTGGAGAACACACGAGTGGGATTAGAATACAAGCTTCCAATGAGGAAGTCAGGTCTCTGCCCAGGTGGAGACGCCCCAGCCCACAATCCCAGCAGGAAGGAGTGGCCAGCTCTGGGCAGGGCATCTGTCCATGTGTCAGGCTTAAGTGCTGGGCTGGCTGGCTGCCAGGTTTGGAAACTACAATGCAGTCAGGCTCCTCACAGAGGGTGACTCTGATTTAGGGACCCTACAGATGACTACTTGTAGGACCATGAAAGGCAGCCTGGTTCCTGGTCGAGCACAGGCTGGAAAGCCCAATGACCCTGAGGAATGGCAGGCATTTTGCCACACTCCTGGACACTAGGCTCCTGACACAAGGCCACAGCCCTCCATAAATTTGTGACCATCAGTCATGTAAGGGCAATGCCCCAAGCCCTTCCACAGGTAGAGGATGTAACCTGTAGTCACATAGCCTCCAGACAGATCTCCATTTTAATGAGGTACCTAAAGGCCTGAAGGACTCAATCAATTAAACTTTCCTTCCCAGACCCTCCTCCCTGCAAAAGGTATTTAACCTCAGGCCCACCCTGAGAAAACGGTACGGTTTTTACTCGTCCACTTTCACCATGACATTAAAAGCCTTAAAACCATGGACTGCCCCTCCTCATCTGGATCCGCCATGGGGAGCAGTGGAGCAGGCTTTCGCCTCAAGAGCCATGTCTAATCTCCCACAGAGAGCCTCTCAGAGCTCCCAGCCAGGGTCTCCACCAAGCCAAGGACTATCCTGCGGGACCCAGCTGGAGTGCTTCCCCGCTTTTCCCTTTGGCCCTGGGCTGGATCCTGCCCTTAGGTCCCCACTTGGTTCTCAGCTCTTCCGCAGCTCCCAGCGGCGCCTGGGTGCCCAAGACCCTGAGAACCAGATGACCCCGCCCGGGACCCCTGAGCCAGCTCCAGCTGACCCTGAGACCTAAGACTGTGCTCCCTCACCCCCAGAGTGGTGTCCCATGGCTTCCCATAGCCCGACACCTGCCTGGCACTGGCATGGGGTAAGAGCAGTCGAAACTCCTTTCTGCCTCCCTGAGTAGTCCTGAGCCCTGTGGTGGAGCGGACATGGGACCTCATTTAGCCCTACACCTACCCAGGGCAGAACATGCAGACTTGCAGGGGACAGCACTACTTTACTAGATAAGAAGTCCATATCCTTGCGTGTGCACATTTGTGTACTTATGTATGCATAACGGGTGAATTTGTGTACCTGTGCATTCCCGTGAGTACGTGTGTGTGTGTGTGTGTGTGTGTGTGTGTGTGTGTGTGTGTAGATGTTGCACCAGAGAAGAGCTGGGAAGGGAGGGCAGGGATCTGTTACCACCATGCTCCTTTGGCGGCTGAGCCTTGCTGGGGTGAGTTTTGAGGCCAGAGTCTGAAGTTTTTAAATGAATAGGCTTGAGCTTTATGAACTAATTTGAGGCATTTCAGTGACCTCAAATAGTAGGCAAACTATGGGACCAAAAAAACCAACCAACCAATCAAACAAAAAAACCTATTACCATCTCCAATGCAGGTAGCAGTGAAGAGCAGAGTCAGTAGAGGGACATGGGGCACAGACATCGGGTTACCCTGATGTCACAGGACATCCAAGGGCTTTCCTCACCAGCCCTGTTTGCCTGGACTAGAAGCTCCTGCTCTTAAGAATTCATTATGGAGTTCAGGAAAACGGCCCAGGTCCCTCAGCAGTGAGGTGGGGTTGGGCAGAGTTCCTCTCCTGAGTCCTGAGAGGAAGGCAAGTGTCCTTGCTGTAGTCCTGGCATGAATTCCATGAATCCAGACCTCAAGGCAGGAGGCATTGTTCTTGAGAACTGTCACAAGGTCACATACCAGGTCATCTGTGACCTCAATGGATTGGGACAAGATTGTGTCACAGGACTTAGCACCCAAAGCTAAGGGCAGAAAGGGAGGCCTCTAGCTCAATGGGACTGCCAAGAGGGGAGCAGGAGAGAACAAGGTGGGGACCCCGTACGTAAGCCAGGACAGCTAGAGGAGAGGCTAGGACCAGCCAGTCACAAACAATAGTGTCCTGGACACCGTGCTCTGAGAAAGCATGGTTCCTTGTGTTCAAGAGTGCAGGGGACCCAGCCCAGCCCCAAGTGGCTCTTCATGCCAGCCTGGTCCCAGCCAGAGGGTCTGTCCATGGGAGACCAAGCACTGTCTCCAGCACAGACCATGCAGTGGATGCCCGGCTGCCATGTGTTTTAGAAATGCTGACACATGGATCCAGCTCATTTCAGCAAGATGGAGTCCCTACATCATTCTGAGTCCGTTCTTTTAGGCTCTGCTTTATGTGAGCTGGCTAACAAATTTCATCTGCTTTTTGGAAAGTTTCTTACAAGTTCCATGTAGGTGTCTCATGAAGCCATAGTCAGAGACCAGCAGAGAGGGACACTGGATCCAGACTCTCCAGGTAGGGAAGGATAGGGAGTGAAGAGAACTTTAATTCCCTTGACAGTCTGAAATCCACAAACCATCTCCATCTCTGTAGCCCAAGCCCTGAAGTCCATAGGGCCCCCTGCAGTGGTGAACAACAGGCTGGCCACCAGCCGCTGTGGCATGGCCTTCAGTTAATGGAGGACCAGAAGGACTGTTGACTAAGGCCTGAAGATGTGTACTTTGACTCTGAGTTGCCACAGACGGGATTCAGTTAGGGTCTCTCAGTGGGAGAGAGCTATGGAGTGTCTAGAGACCAAGGTTGTCTCTGTCTACCAAAGAGAGACAAGTAGTTCTGAGACAGGGGGATGGGAAGACAAGGCGGAGGTCAGCAATGAGGTTCCAAGTCAAAAGGAAGCTGATCAGAGTAGGGCAGGGACCCCTGAGGCCTCCCATGGCCGACTAACCCTGCCCGCCCCCGAACTTGGGACTTCTGGAACTCCCAGAATGGCCACGTGGCAAGCGTGCGATATTGTGGCACTGTGTCACAATGCTTTGCTAGAACAGCAGCAGGAACCCATGGAGGCAGACACTGAAGACGACCCTGGAGAAGAAGTAGCTGCCCTGCCCTCTGCCCTAGGAGAACTGGACACCCTTCTCTAAGTAAGGCTCAGCAAAGCAACCAGAATGGCCCAATGGAGAAAGGGGGTAGGACACAGGATTAAGAGGTTCCTAGGCAGGGTTACAAAAGGCATCTCTAAGTGGGCCTGGGGGGGGCACTAGCCCTAGACTATGAAGTGGTTCCCTGACACCCACAAGAAAGCCAAGGCATTTGAAGACTCCCCAAACCAACTACACAGTCATCCAGAATGCTCTCATCCCAGACAAAGGCAATGTGTCACGTCCATGTGTCATGGCTAGTATCCTAGAGCTGGCTTCCAGGACTCACCAGGGAGTAGGAGGGCTGGGCCATAGCACCATGCTCTGTCAAGAGGCACAGGGGCCTTGGCTGTTGTGGAACGCTGTGTGAGAGAGTAGCTATGGCTTATGAGGGACAGTTAGCAGAACCTGCCAACCGATACTTGCCTTTGTCCAAGAAGGGGATGGAATATCCACTCAATGGTGGGAAAACAGAAACAAGAAGACGAACCAGCCAACACTGGAGAGGCTTTGTAGCAGCAAGGAGCCATGGAACAATGGGCAGCTTACTCATATTCTGTTGTTTTGGACACACGCCTTGGAAAACAAGCCCCCCCCCCCAAGTCAGGATGGCTTGCTCACCTCACTGCAGGAATAAAGGACACTCTGTTCTCAAGAAGGGACAGCCCAGAAGAGAGGAAGCCCCCCAAGCACAAGGGCTGGTGCCAGGAGAGCAGGGAGACTCTGTTGTCTTAACAAAGGACGTGCTGATGTCACACCATATCCAAGAAATTTTGATGAGGGATCCAGATGGTAGTGTGTATATTTAACTGACACACTGACTTCCCAGGCACAGGGGCGAGGGAAGGCATGTGGACGGACGAGTGTGAGGAGGGAGATTCCATGCTGGAGAGAAAAAATAAGAGCAACATTCCCAACACAGAACCCATAAAGCGAAGGCTCTGCCTGCTCCTGGATTGACTTCATAAAGGTTTTGCACTAACCTGAACCATAAGCCCAGCCAGGCAGATGTGTGCATTGGCTCCATGAATCTGCCCACTGAAGCTAGGTGTCTTGAGATAGTCCAAGCCTCCATCCTGAGATGGCCTCAGTGTCCAGAGCTTCTGTGGGGTCTGTCAAGACCTTGCAGAAAAAGAAGTCTCAGGAGACCTCTAGGCAGTCTTGGGACCGGGGAGCTGTGAGAGGAAAACTACCATGGGTGGGAATGGAGGTTCATAGTGGGAGCCAAAGCTTCTCAGGGATGGTGAAAATTGGGGTTCAGAGGATCTGAACCAGGTCAGACCATGAATACAGGAGACAATAGCTAAAGTGGGAAATCAGGAAGTGAGCTGGTGTGTGGCTGTCCTGGGTGGGTTGGGGCGAGGTGCTGCTGAGGTGCTGGCTAAGATGCTGTGTAGGCATGCTGTAGATGTGGCTAAGAACACTTGCAGTCTTGGGGCTTAGAGTAAAGCAGATGAGCCTCCAGGGTGTGGTGGGCCTCACCAGACCCCTTGAAAACTGAAAGAAAAAGATTGAAGTCCCCAACGGTGAGAGAATTCTGCTTCCGTTTCCCGACTCCCTGGGCCACACAGTGTATAAGCCAGTTCAAGAAGACAAGCCAGTGGATGCCAGGCTCCTACCCAGGCATCTCCTAATCTCACTTGAGAAATGCTGCCTGACACAGGCCTGGGCAGAGGCCACATGGATCCAGGTCTTTATTGGCTGGCAAGAGATAACACATCAAGAGAAAAATAGTAAGAGGTGCAGTTGAGGGAGATGGTGGTTGTGAGTCACAGACATGGAGAGATTCAGAAGCCACGGAAGGAACTGGAGCCTGACAGAGTCACCTTGCTTATGTTTATGTTTTGTGAGCATAAGGACAAAATAGTGCCGAGTTAGGCAGACGAGGCTCGCTGAGTGTGAGATGAATCCTTCAGTGCTGAGAAACACTTCACCTCTTCCTGGTTTTCTCCAAGTGTTCTGCTTGAGCACTCATGGCTGACACCGCCACAGAACTTCAGGCAGTTCCTACATTTGGTACAAAAACCATACCTGCAGGCAGGGCAACATCCGTGATTGAAATGAGAGCGATACATAAGCCATGCAGCAGTGTATTCTATTCCATGGATATACATGAAGAGATTCTATTCCACAGATATACATGAAGAGATTCTATTCCACGGATATACATGTGAGGCCTCGAAGCGACCCTGCAGCACCAGGTTGCTCTGCTCCACTGGGATCCAGTGCAGGCGCCTGGCATCAACTCCCTCGTAGCACAAAGACCACGCGGGATCTTGAAATACTCATTGTTCTTTAGCTTCCTGTCCTAGCCGAGCTCCTAGCCGAGGTCCAGGGCACTGTTGTCTCAGTGATTGGAAAGAACTCTCCAGGGCACGTCTGGATGAGGCACCATAGCTCTTGTTTTATGTCTCTGGGAGGGCAGCCTGCAGAGGAGACGCAGGCTTAGGCTGCTGACAATACTGTCCAGCAGGGGTGTGGGGTATTTCTCAGGCACTTCCCATGAGGCAGAGGTCAAGAAGGCCCACGTGGTCAGAACCATCCAGGCTGTGAGCTCAAGGGATCTGCCACTCTTCAAGTGTTGTGTGGTGTCATATCCGACACTGCACCAGACAAAGGCAGTGTTACAGGGGACATTCCCAGCATGGCCCATTTTAACTGAACCATATCCTTGATTTGAGGAAAAGAACATGGGATTTTTTTAGATGCAGCTGTAGCTTCCCAGAACTCAGTGGGATACACATTCCATTAGAGCTACCGAAGCCAGACCCAGCTGGGGCCAATGTCCCTTGGATGGCCACCTGTCTCTAGAGGCCACAGCCACAGTTCAGTAGAAAAGAAGGCAACCCCAGATAAAAAGCAGGTAGGTGTTTCTCAGGCCACACTTCTCAGCACAGCAGAGCCACCACCCCCGGCAGGGAGCTTCTCATTGTCCTTCATAGTCCCCTCTCCAGATACCGCCTTCTTATGGCCACAGACACCCCACAACGCTATGTGGGGTTGGCCATAGGTGTCCTAAGTGTGTGTGGTGGTGCCCAGGCCGACTAACAACCGAGCCTTTAAAGAGAGTGGTGTAGACCAGCACGATGGCTCAGCAGGTAAGGGCTTCTGCTGCAAAGCCCAACAACGCAAGTTCAGTTCCCAGGATGGGATCCACATGGTGGAAGGGGAAACTGACTCATTGCAGTTGTCCCCTGACCTCGACATGTGATCCTGGAAGCTGTGAACTGTCCCTCTGGGGAAAAGCAGTACCCTCTAGAATGGTGGCTTTCAACCTTAAAGTGCTGTGACTCTTTAATACAGTTCATCACGTTGTGGTGACCCCAACCATAAAATTATTTTTGTTGCTACTTCATTAATGTACTTTTGCTGCTGTTATAAACTGTAACGTAACTATATGATATGCAGGATCTCTGATGTGTGACCCCCAAAGGGGTTGCGACCCACTGGTTGAGAACCACTGTTCAGCGGTGGCTGGGTCGGGTTCTCATCCTAGCTTAGCCTCTTGTTAGGACAACAAACCTTAAGGAGCCTCTCTCTGCCTCATCTGCCTGCCCTGGGTAAGGAGGGTCACACAATGCCTCATCATTGAGCTTTTTTGAGGGTTAAATCAGTCTGAGCCCTGTGTTAATTCTTTCATGACAAAGCAATAATAGAAAGCAGTTTAAGGGCAGAGAGGTTCGTCTGGGCTCACAGGGTCAGATGGTTCAAGCTTTAGTCATCTGGACCCATTGCTTAACTGACCAAACATCACCTCACAGTAGCCAGGAGGCAGAGACACAGCCCCCAAGGGCCCACGCCCTTCTAGGTTTCTGTCACTTACTGTAACCTATCAGAACAAAGCCATCCAAGGACTAATCCAAAGATGAAGTCTGAGCCCTCACAATCCAGTCACTTCCCACAGACACATCTGAACGCTGCTGTGCTGGGACCGAGCCATTAGTGCGCAGCCTTGGGGAAACTCAGTTCCAAACCAGAAAAGTCCACCAGCTCAGCAGCAGAGAGTACTCAGTCAACGCCAGCTAACGTCACAGCCTCGATGTGAGATGAGCCATGGGAACACCCCAAACCCATCTGTGGAGCTCTTGTCTCGTTCTGACCTCCTGGCTACGTTCTGTGGGGTATGGAGGACCCTCGGCTTCTATCCTGCAGGACACATGACTGACTGAAGCTTGACAGTCCCTGCTCTGTTCTGCTGCAGATTCATCTCTTCAATGCGTATGAGCTTTGACAGCTCACGAGATACGATGATGTATGGAGACTGCTGAGTGATTGGACAGAGTCCACCACGAGGGAGGCTGTCTTTCTCACGCCCCAGACACACCCCACCCTCAATTACCCACAATCCCCGAGTCTCCTGGACTACCTTGGGGGTGGGGGTGAATCATCTAGCTATGACATCTTTCCCAGGCCAGACACATTGAGGCCTGACACTAGGCAGCATGAAGTCCAGCAGAGCATCACTGACTGACCCTGATGAAGCTGACTCTCCATGGCTCTCCATGGCTAGGGAGGAACCTAAGGAGGCAGTTCTCATTAGTGACCCAGATGGCCGGCTCCCTGACAGGTTCCCATGGATGGTGCAATAAACCAGCTCTGAACATTCAGAAAAGCTCTCCTTGTGCAAAACAGCAAGCAGAAACATCTGTAGTTTGTAGTAACGGGTGACAAAATGCAGGGGCCAGAGGGGACAGAAGAGGCCTGAGGAGAACAGCCACTTTGCAGGATTTATGCTCCCGAAGAGGGGAGGCTCCTGCAGTGAGCAGAGCAGGAGCAGGACCTGTTGCTGTCACCAAGAGACAGGAGTTTCTAGGTGGACAGGAGCCCACTACTGCATGTCCCGTTTCCCTGGTGAGGGGACAGATACATCAGTATTCAACATGAGAGACAGTGGGACCAAGAGCAGCTTGGCTCAAGGCAGAAACCAGGCGATCCCACTCCAGGACCCGCCTCAAGGCAGGCCTAGCACTTACGGGAAACTTGACACACAGAAAGCCTGCAGACTTCCACACACACTCAGGACCCAGAGAGTGGAACTGGGCTTCAGTTCGCAGTGCCTGACCCTCCTGCCTCTCTGCCTGTTGTCCCAGTCCTCGGGGGAGCCTGCAGGCAGGAGGCGGAGTGTGGATCTGAGAGAGTCTGGAAGGCTCCTGATCTGGCTCTTCTGACAGGAAAGCCCTGAGCAGCATATGATACAGGTGGGGGGAAGCTCTGAGTGATACCTCTGGAATACAGAGGTGTGGTGGGGCGTACAGAACATCTGTAATACAGAAGTACAGAGAGTCAATGCCCTAGGGGAGCTGGAAACCAGCACAGTCAAAATAGGGCCAAGGCCCCAGGATGGCCAGTCTTCAGGAGTGAGTTGTCTCTCTCTTTCCAGCCATTAACCTTTGTTTCTGAGGTTGCTCAGGAACTTCTTTCTGTGGCTTTCCCCATCCTTCATGGGTTCATTGTATAGGGCAGGTCCTCAGCTTGACTGTGAGAGAGGAGAACCCACACCAATGTCCACTCAGGGCCTGTGGTGGCCACAGACAGGAGGGAACCATCTGCCCTGTGGTGAGCTCCTTGGATGAGATGACCCATCTGCCTCTGTCATAGAGCCCAGAGGCTGTGCATGCCCAAGCCATTATCTTTCTGGATCTCAGTGGTCAGACCATTGACCTGCCCCCAGATTCTGATAGGATGTCAGCCTGGAAACATCCTTTTAAATTCATAAAAATTATGCTGAGTTCAAAACAAGGCTAGGGTTAAAAGAGGCAAGATAGAGGTTTACCTCCTAAAGGGAGCCAACACCCCAGAGGAGGAGGCTCCAGTGCTCCACACAGAGGCAAAGGGACAGAACAATCTAATGGTGGAGTTTGGAAGAGGGAAGATGACTACAAATGCAGGCTGCCTTGGGAGGGACATGGGTCACATCCTGGAAGTCCCGTCTGTAGGCCTTAGGTCTACACCGGTTACAGGGACACAGTGAGATAACCGCACTACACCACACCAGTTCAGTAACTTCTGGAAAACACCAGCTTCTAGTCAGCAAGCCCTGCTCAGAGGTGCAACGGTAGACCACGTGCATTTTATTTTACTGTTTATTTTCTTTTTTTTTTCTTTTTTTTTTTTTCTTTTTTTCCCGAGACAGGGTTTCTCTGTGTATCCCTGGCTGTCCTGGAACTCACTCTGTAGACCAGGCTGGCCTCGAACTCAGAAATCCGCCTACTCTGCCTCCCAAGTGCTGGGATTAAAGGCGTGTGCCACCACCGCCCGGCTTATTGTTTGTTTTCAATTTCATCAAATATGGCCAAACAAACACCTCCATACACAGATAGCACCCCCAAGGCACAGGGAAGGAAAGAGAAGTAACCCGGAGCCTAAATTCATATGCTCCTTTGACAAGGCAATGGAGGCCTGGTGTGTGTGTCCCGTGCATTGTTTTAGAGATCTTAAAATTACCTTTGCACTAAAGTATTTTCATAGCTGTTTCTATACCTTATTCATTTGTTGATGCACCTTCTGATTTTTAAATATGTTTTTAAAACTTTCACTGGGAAGCCTCGGACTCTCCGTGCTCTCCCCCCACCCTTTGTTTTCCAACATTCTGCTTGAATGGTCAAACATTCACTGTACTCTTAAGACTTTATTTAGTGAAGCCTTAATTTGGAAGATGCATTTTCAAAGACTGACAGCAAGGTCACTGGACATGAGTTAACCTACCCAAGTTAACATCTGTGCAGCCGAAAACCTACACAGCTGAGACCAGTGTTTGCTGCAAGCCAGTGGAGGTCATGATTATCTGAAAGAAAGGTCACTGACCTCTTTCTACCTCAGCGAGTCTGTGCAGAACAGGTGCTGACCAGGCAGCACTTCAGGGTGACATTGCTGGCAGAGGGTGAGGCCATGCATGGTGACAGATAGTTGTGCCACTGGTCGGGGGGAAGAAGAGGCAGAGTCCCCCCATAACAGCTCCCTACATATCAGTTCAACATCACAACAACAACAGACTCCGTGGTATGGAAACAGTGGACAGTAGACACCAGCCACCCAGGGCACCTTGAGCTGCTCTTGATTGACACTCCTAGCCCCTCCCCATGCCCTCTGCTCCAGCGACCCTAGCTCTGTCTCAGTACAGCAGGAAGGATGCTGTGTGAGTGGGGTCCTATAGCACAGGCTACTTGGGAGCTGGCTTCTCACTGAAAGAATTCTACAGAGGTTCCCTCAGAGGAGGAGGAGAATCCCATGCTCCCTCCCTCTCAGCTGAGTCATGGTCCATATTCCCTATGCAGATGCTACGTGGTCTAACCAATCATCCACTGAGGGACATCTGGTTTCTTTACAGGTTGTAGTTTTACAGATAAAGCTAATTATTAACATATGCATTTGGGTGATCAAGCATGTCCATCTTCCTCTCGAAATGAGTCCTCTCGAAAGGAGTGTAGCCTTCACCAGCTCTGGGAAATCTGCGTGTTTTCTCTTCAAAGTTGCAGTGGATATTCGCGTCAGTGCACAAGCGAGCCTGTCTCACCAAGCTCTGTGGCATTTGGATGGTTAGTACTTTCAGTGTTAGCCGTTCTGCTGGCTGAGGACTGGTGACCAATCAGCTGCCACTCAGCAGGGCCGTCTGCTCCCGTGGCTGAGTTTAAGGCAGTCTAGTTCCTCCCTAGATGTGTGGTTTATGCATCTTTGCTCCCAGTCTGTAGCTTGTCTTCAGATCTGCTGAACATGACAGTTCACAGAGCACAACATTTAAGATTTGATAAGGTTAAATGTATGAAGTTTTTTTTTTCTTTTTAATGGGTGCCTTTGGCATTAAATGGAAGAACTGATTGAGTTCCAGGTTGTAAATACTGCTTACTGGTTTTCCTAAAGGTTTTATGGTTTAGCATCTTGTTTTCAACTATGGACTCCATTTAATTAAAATGTAGGTTCTTGCCCAGCTACCTCCAGATGTCCAGCATCTCTGATGCCACCTGTGAAAACTCTCCTTCCACTGGACTGGTTTGCTTGGGCCAAAGGTCAGGCCTGTGGGATCTCTTCTGAGATTCCAAGTCCTTCGTTTAATCCTGCACGGGGTCCTCTGTAGACCCACTCTGCCTTGGCCACTCAGCAAAATAAGAATCCAGATCAAGCACTCTGCTTGACTCTTCCTTTCTAAGACTGACGTGGGTGTCCCGGACCCTAGGTTTTTCCTAAGATGTGTGGTTTTATAGGTAACAGCCGGGCACATGCCTCCTCTGCTTGTGGGATGCTGTTCCTTCCTTAGTGCTTCTCCCAGTTGTCTTTCTGCCTTAAGCTGGTGCATGTGGGGGCGTGACTCAGCAAGGCTTCCACTTAGTGCTGACCTCAGACTGCCTGGCCTCGAACTTCTGTTCTTTATAAAATGTTCCATTTGTGGCCTTTTATCACAGTCTCACAGACTAGGCTGGTTCCAAATCCAGGGTATGAGAAATGAAAAGGAAGCCTAGAACTCGTCATGACTCCTGGGACAGGAGGTCTCGGCATGCTTTCTGTTCCCCATTTCAGGGCACTGCATTGAACGGCTGAGGGACAAGCAGGTCTCCTCACCATTTGGGAAGCCACAGTTAATACCTCCTCTGTAGTTTTTCTTAGTGAACTGTCAATATACCCAGCTTCCAGGTCCCTGGAGAGCTCGTTCAAAAGAATCCCCAAGATAACCAAGTTCATTGTCCTGCTGGTTCCTCTGCTTCAGAGGAAACCGTGACCTCCAGGTAACCTCAGGTCCCTTTTCCTCTCAGAGGAGTCTTGAGGGACTGGAGAACTGGCACAGATCTCTCTCTGCCTGCCTCTGGGACCTCAGCATGCAACAGGACCTGATGTACCAGCGTCTGTTGGCAGGACGTGTTCATGGTGTTTATTCCCAGAGATAAAGCACGTGTATCAGCACGGGGCTTGGAACAAGGCTAACGCAGAGGGCTGGCTACCAAGGCTGTGCTGCAATTATGTCAGACCTGTGGGTCAGGCCTGGATCACTCTGGGCTGGAGTCCTGAAGGGAAGAAGCAGAACCTTAGAGTCACATATTGGGGGGTCTTGGAACATATGTAGAAGGGTCTTGGGTTTAGTCAGAGCAAGATGGCCCCCACATAGAGTCCAGGCACTCACCATGAAGTGTGGGTAGGGAAAGGGGCTTTCAGTACAGCGATCAAAAACTAAAAGTTCAACACACAAATGAACAAAGATCAGGGTCCAGAGCACCAGGCCATTCTCTTGGGAAGGAATGGCAGACAGAGGGCCACCGTTGATGGGAAAACCCACTTAAAGTGTTCCTGGCCCAATAAGTAAACACCTCTGAGTGCTGGCTGAGAAAAACACTGGCTGCCTCCATCTTCCTAGTTGCCCCAAACCTGCCTGACCACACCTGCCCATACCGATTTAACCTTCCTCCAGCCTCCTTGTCTGGGAGAGGCAGGAAGAATAAAAACTGAGCAGTCTCCTTCTGGCCCTTGGATTATAGCCATGTACCATCCCCGTTCTCCAGCCTTCTCTTCCCTGTTCCTAAGCAACCCTACACCTAGGCCTGTAGCCCTTAGCAGACAGTTTGACTTCTTCACTCCTCCACAGGACTGCCTCCCACACACCAGTGAAGGAAACTTCCAGAAGGTCCATGCTGGAACTCTGAGTGCACAACTCTGAGGCTACCATAGGCCTCATTGGAGCCGTGGCATTTCCTTTCCAGGGGAAGAAACTAGAAAGACAGGTAGTAGAAACCTGGGCAGTGAGCAGTGAGCAGTGAGCCTGTCCCTCGGGGCCCCGCCCCCATTCTACCTCTGTGCACTTGCCGGTGGTGGGTCCTTCTAGCCCTGGCTCTGTGGGCTGAGGGATAACAGTACAGAGGGCATGCAAGCATACACAGACTGAGTGCAAATATATGGTTCATCTCTCACTTTTCTCCACAAAATCCTGTCTGAGAAGCCTGGGTTTGACGCCCATACATAGATGACTGCATCTTCAGAGATGTGCACAGACATTCTTAGGGAGGTTCCCAAAAGCAGTCAAACCAGATGCAGAAGCAGTGGCTGGCTGTGGTTACTCTGCCCCCTAGTGAGCACTTTGGGTTAAAGCAGCTTTTAGTGGCGGGTACCTGGTAGACAAACCCAGGATGACCACACCCCGTACATCCCATCCTCTCACCCGGCTCCCCTGGTAAGCAGAGGACATTCTCAGAGATAAATAGGACTCCACGGACAGTGCGGGGGGTGGGGTGGGGTGGCGGCGGGCGCTGAGCTAGGCTTGCTTATGGAGCTAGCTGTGCAATGCTTGTTGATCTCGCTTCGTCACTGGTCTTCACTTCTCTGGGAGAGGCACAGCCAGGAACTTCTCCTGGTGTTCCTGCTGGTCCGTCCTGCTGGCTTGTGACAGTTTGGCTGAGGCCTGTCTGTTCCTGCCAGGTTGTGTCACCTGCTGCTATCCCAACACTACTGAACTGGACTGCTGGTGTATCTGTGAAGTGTTTGCGAGTGGATGAGAAGCTGCTGCAGACCTGTGAACTGAACTGCTGGTTTCCTGACAATGCAGATAGGACTTATTCCATAGAACCTTTCTAAACAGGTCCGCTTCCCCCGTATCCTTTCTTTTCCACTACCTCTGCTGGGTGGTGGGCTAGAAGGGAGGTTAAAGCATTTAAGAACCATCATTGAAAGTAGGCTTTGAAAACTTAAAGTTGCAGGGGTTTATTTGGCTTTATTCTAGGGCACACTGTCCATCTTGTGGGGAAGTCACAGCAGGTACATGAAGCAGTCAGCCATATCCACCATCAAGAGCAAAGGGAAATAAAGGCAAAATGCGTAGAGTTCCAGCCATTTGCTTCTCTGCTCATGTGTACGACCTAGGGAATGGGGCCGCCCACTGTGGGATTTGGTCTTCTTCATCACTTAACATCAAGACAGTCTCCCATAGACATACTTACAGCAAACCTGATCTAGACAAGTCCTCATTGCAGCGCTCTTCCCCCAGCGATTCTAGATTGGGGTGAGTTGACTTAGAGGTAACCAGAAGTGGGTGTAGTTTCAGAAGGAAAGGGACACTGCCACCTATCTGCTGTAAGGAGCACTGCATCTGGTCGGACACAGGACTTCTCCGTATCCCTGGCTCTGTGGACATGACAGGTCAAGTTTCTCTGTTACTCTCTGGTCTTTAAGCTCCTCTCTGCCTGTGGCTACTATCTCCTCATCAAAGTGTCACCGACCAGGACAGGGACAGACCTCTCAGTGGGTAATGCCTCAGAAAGTTCCCAGGAAGGAAGCCGGGTCAAAACAGTTACACAGCAGAGCAGGCTCACAGGAGGGCAAGTGCCCCCATGCCCACAGTCCCACCGCTGACATCTGCCCCACATACATCACTGGTGCAGGGGGCACACAATGCAATCCTGTAGCTGCTTTGACATTCACAATAACACACCGAACTATATCTAGGTCTGGCTGCAGATACTATTTCAGATGTGTGTACATACTTAAGAGAAGGCTTGTATTAAGTGATTGGCACATAAGGTTTCAAGTTTGAAGTCAAAGTCATCTATTTTGATGCAGTCCTGAGACCTATGGAGACCTGACCTACATAGCCAACAGGCAGCAAATGGAATGAGGCAGCTCTGCCTGAGCTGGCCGTGGGCAGTGGCCACCCAGAAGGCCATCTGGTTCACCTGGTGGAAGCCCAGCAGAATCCCACATTCAGCTTAGCTCAACTACAGCGTTTTTCACATGCCCAGAATTGGAGACGGCATTGCAGAGGATGTCTCCTGTGCCCAACAGATACATGAGGAAGAAACAATTATGGTGTGTTTCCTAATGTCAAACCAGTCTCACATTAGTACAGTGTAAAATACATCAAGATTTATATAAGTGCCAAGCTTTTCCTAAAGACCTAACAGTTTTATGATGGAAAACATCAAGTAGTGTCTTCCTGGCTAAAGAAAGCCATGCCCTCGGAATTGTGGAGGAATGGTTGACTCAGTGAAGTGGGCATCACCAGAATCATGTCCAGCAAGGAGCCTTCCCATGATGCCTTACATCTGTCACACTGCTGGGCATAAATGGATAAATTCCACTGAACCCAAAGTCTTAAGGGGTATGTGGCAGGTTATCCTGGGTGTGGCAGGTCCCTCCAACCCCTCAGACAGTGACTTCCCTCCTCTGCACACTGCAACCTCCAGGCCCTGTGACTCAGTGACCCACACTGATAAAGTAGGGACCAGGCTCTGCTAGATTAACATGCAGTCACTTCAATTATACTTCTGCAAAGGGCACTTGCCCTGTGTCCCCAGCAGGACTGGCTTATTCTGTCACTGATGTCACTGTGTACTCATGGGTAGTTACCTGAGTTTTGTACCAAGATTGACCCAACCCACTTTGTATCTCCATTGTTCCAGTTAGCTAACTGGGCTCTTTGCTAGGTGCCTATACCATCCGACCTGCCCCATCATTGTGGGTTTGGGATATTTTTTAATACTTCCTGACTCTCTGGCACCACAAGATGCTGGGTCATTGTCTGTGTTTCCTGCCCTCATCCTAGATTCGGCCATTTCCCTGAGGACCCTGGATGCTTTTATGGAAGAGACCGTTAGAAAACAGGAGCAGGTTGCCAGGTGGGCTCCGGCCACCTGTCAGGGCAGGAGACGCTGCTACATACAGGGTGCCGGCAGATCCTGAAGGTGGCCGGCCATCTGCATGTATGCTGAGCTAATGTGAGTTCCCACGATGACTCCACATCTCCCCTGTTATCAGACTTTCCCCTGGCTTTCCTGTTGCCTCCTTCATTTGTAAGAAAGAGGCACCCTCCCCTGGTACTTGTCACTTAGATCATAGTGTGATGTGTCACAGGGTCAGTAGGTGAACCTGTGCTCTCAAGGGACAGAGCTCACCCAGTCTAGGCTCCTGTCCTTCTCTGGCCTTTCTGCTTGGCCCAGTTTCCAGTGTTGGTCCTGAAGTCCTAGCCCTCAGGGAGGCGCTTGGTACCGTTCAGTGCGGCTGATTCTTTTGTCAAAGTCTTCACTCCTTCTTGGACTTGGACTCCCATGATGCTTTAGTTACAATTCATAACACGAGATTCTACGGATCTTGGTACATACACACCACTGTCTCACCAGTACAGTAGCAAGAGTCTCTAAGCTGGACACTGCTGAACTTTGCAGGCTGAGTGGAGCTTGTGAGTTCAAGGCTAGCTTGAGACCTATCTCAAAAAATACGCCAAACCAAATGTTATGTGGTTGTTCCCACCTTCCCCAGTTGGCGCTGACATTCTTGCTGTCTCTGCGGCTTGCTTTCTCCACACTACCCCACAGTGGGATCCCACTGCAGAGCCTTGACGGTGTCCCCCCACCAGCAGAGTGTGTTTAGGGTTATACCACACCTCCTTCCTTTCCCTAGATGACATTCCATTCACTGTCTGAATGGCTGGTTGGTGTATCTGCTGATGACTTCATCCGGGAGCACACCGTTACCTCCACTTATTCAGGGCTTGGGGATGACACTGCCTATATATGGCCACAGGCAGGTTTCCTGTGGCTGAGTTCTCAACCCCTCTGGGAGAATGCCAAGGAGGCCTGCTGAGCAGTGCAGGCCCAGTGTAGTTTGGAATGAAACCACCCATTGTCGTCAGATGGACACACTGGGGCTCCATGTTCTCTAAACTGCCTTCTTAGAAGGACCCTGATGTCCAAGTCTGTCATACCTGGCTGCTCAGTTTCCAGGGTTAGTGGTAGTGGGTAAGGGTCTTATTCCTGTCCCTCTCATGAACTGATTCTGGGTATTTTTTCCAGCACTGGGTTTCAGTCAGTTTTGTTTCAGCAAATTTCAAGACAACTATAAGAATGAGCGTTGCCTGAGGGGAGGAAGCGTCCACACAAACTGAAGAAAGCCAAGCAGCTGCCACTGACCAGTGGATGCCAGGTTGGGCCTCCAGGCCACAGAATGTGAGTGCCCCTCCACTGACACAGAGGAGGAGGGGAGCCAGCAGGTGTCCAGCAAGGCATCAGGTGACTGCATGCTCTGTCTGCTGGTTCTGTTGCCCGCTGCGCAGTACATGGAGGCCACCACACACTTGGAAACTTTCACAAGGCACAAGGGAGCAGGAAAGATCACCTGAAAATGAGCTTCACTGTCTTCTGCTTTCCACAGAGTGGTTTGCCAGTGGTTTAAGTGGAGAGATATCTCACACTCCCGAGGTATTTCCAGGTCTCTGAGTGGTGGAGCGATGAGAAGACCTGGCTGGCGCTGTCAGTGTCTGCAGGTGTACAATCATCTCCTTGCAGCCATGTTGAAAAAGCCACGCTGTGGTGGTTCAGGAATTTGAGGTATGAATGCGCTGTGAGAAAGGAACGCTTCAGCTTGGAAAGCTGTTTGGCGAAGTGGTAAGGCATTGATCATTCAGATCTGAAAGAGCCAGCCGGACCTCACCTCAGTGCAGGGGATGCCCTGTGGGGGAGGGTGCTGCCCCTGCTTTACTCTGTGGGAGACCCTGGCAGCACAGTCTGGCCAAGCCCTCTGGGATCACATGCAAAGGTGACTTGGGTAAGACCACATCCCCAGGGGTTCATACTGGTAAAGTCAAGAGCATGTGTCCTGGCTCCAGGTCTACATGAGCCATCCCCACCTCTAAGAGCCACTCGCTTAGAGGATCTGACCCTTATCTACGAACGTGCTGTTTGTTTGGTGGGAAAGTTAGTGAATGGGCACACGTGTGTGTGTTTCCATTGCTGGCTAGTATTGGAAGTATTGGGGCTCTAGGCTTTAAAAAAAATAACATTTTGATAATTCTGTGATAATGTCATACAATGTATGTTAGTCATATCCAGCTCCCACTCCTCCCCTAACTCCTCCCAGACTCCCCATCTTCACCCCCCTAACTTTGTATGCTTTTTTTTCCTAATATCGCATTGAATCCAAACTATGCTGGCCATGTACTCCTGTGTGCTTTTCACTAGAGTGTGAATAACCTACCAAGGACCACATCTTTAAAGAAAATTGACTTTCTTGGGGTGAGAGAGATGGCTCAGCAGTTAAGAACACTGGCTGCTCTCTCAGAGGTCTGAGTTTGATTTCTCGCACCCTCATGGCATCTCACGACCATCTCTAACTCAAGTTCCAGGAGGACTGACAATATTTTGGCCTCCATAGCCTCTGTACATGTAAGTGCACACACATACATGCAGATAAAACACCCATAACGTAAACTAAAACGTAAAGACCAGAGAACTAACTGACAATTCCTCAGTGGGAGTGGGGCTCACAGGCCTCTCCCTACTCCATGCTGGAATGTTGACTGGCTTAACCGTGTGCAAGCAACCACAGATGCTGTGAGTTCATGGGGTAGTGGTCCTGTTATGTCCAGAAGATGCTGTTTTGCTCTGATCCTCTGTGCTCTGACAGTCTCTTCATCCTCTCGTCCATGACGGTCCCTGAGCCTTAGGAGGGTGGGATGCAGATGTCTCTTGCACCTGAGCTGTCCACGGACACTGAGTCTCTGCCCTTTGGGCACTTGTGGGTTTCTGCAGTAACTGCTGCATGCTGCACACAGAAGCTTTGCTGGTGGGACCTGAGAGCTGCAGTGAGTAGAGAGACAGGAACTTACAGGTTGGTTGGTACTGGTCCATTTGGCAGAATGGGCTTGTTTCCTTTAACCCGAGGGCTGAGTGGAAGGAACTACCGGTGCTTCTTGGTCTGCAGCATTTTGTAGTAGATGCTCACACAGAAGAACCGAAATGCTCACACTCTCCTGGAACATTCCAGCAGACTGCAGGATGACACTGTCATCTACGAAGTTTACACCTGATAACCTGGACAATCACACTAAATTTATATCCAGTTTCACGTTAGACCACATTCACAGCTATCCACAGTCGTGTGGCTTCTCTGCCAGGCTCACTGCCCGAGACAGGGACTTCCAACTTAGAGAAGCTACTGTGTACAAGGGACGGAGCTACAGTGTGTGTTGCTCTCCAGCAGGTCTGATGGGAAAAAGATTCTGCAGTCCCCCTTTGCTGAGTGCAGATACAGAGTCACCACCCAGAGGCCAAGGCTGCTCCGCACACTCTGCTTACACCCCCACTCCTAAATGCAAGGAAGGAACTCACCAGGGTCACCCACCCAGACACAAGCCACCACAAACACTGGCACTGTTGGAGGCAGAGTACCTCAATGTCTGCTCACCCTAGTAGTAAAGAAGGAAAAATAACCACAAAATATGCATGGCTGGTGTATTCAGGCTGGAGCAGAGTGAAATCACATAGAGAATCAGACTGGCTGTTGGGCCCTTCAAAATCTGGGGGGAATTTAATATTGCACCTCAAATACATTTCATGCTCTACCTGATTTACAAATAAAAAATTCCATCTCAGAGTTCCAGATGGTGCAGATAAGATGAAGACAGACTGTTGCTGAGAGCTGACAGAACAGAGCCCTACAAGGGACAGAAGTGACTTCAGCTAACCAGGGACGAGCACTGCTGAGGAGAGCCATGGCTGCGTGGCTTGAATGCTTTCCAGAACAGTCACTACTAAGTATTTTTTAAAAGGAACTACTAACTTTTAACATTTTTACAAGAAAATTACATTCAATTATCCTAGAAATGGTAAAATCTTACCTCCCTGTGATTGACTGGGAAAACACATAAAGGCTAGCCGTTCTGTTGTGTGGGTTTCTGTATTTTACATGAGCTAAAGCAATCATCTGCCTCTGGGGAAATGGGCAAATCAAATACTATAATGTAAGATCTTGAGTCCAGACAACAGGCCCCAGTGTAGACATCTAGGTGCCTTGTTCCTGAGAGTCAGGCACTTCCTGTGGAATGGGGAAGGGACAGATGAGAAAAGGAACAGGTAGGGGGGGAGGACAAGTGAGGGAGGGGTCATGTAGAGAAGGATGTAAGTGGGGAAAGGGGCAGGGAGAGGAGTCATCAGAGGGAAGGGTGAGGATGGAGGGGGTGGATGGGATGAGGATTCAGGCAGAAGGAGCACCTGGTACAAGGGACCTGCTGACTGTATAAATCAGAGGGCTCTGGGCCTCCCTGGTGAGTGGTACCCCATCATTAAAGTCTGAGCTGGCTTCAGTCATGTCTGTTACAAGAAGATCCTACCCCTCCCATCCCTGTCCCCATTCCACCCCATTATTGACTGTAAATGCATCCAGAAGACATGACGGCTCCTCATATCTGTACCGGAAATCCCCCAAGAGTCAGTGAAAAAATGCCAGGCTCTGAGTGACAGGTCCAGCCTTGCCTGTTCTCCTGGCTCAGCAGGGATACCCACGCAGACCAGGGCTTTCCATCCTGGCCTTCCCCAGACTGTGGTGCTTGCAGTGTTTTTAGTCTGAAAAGTTTCCCCAAAAGGTGCATGTGGGTGTTTCATAGGGGTTTCCACTTCATCACTGGACTGACCGGTGGATGGAGGAAAATGTCCATGGTGTTACTGAGACCAGTGGATGGAGGAAAACGTCCATGGTGTTACTGAGGCCAGTGGACAGAGGAAACCGTCCATGGCGTTACCGAGATGTAGTAAAAAATAGGGGCAGAGCCTGGAGGGAAGCAACAGGTCAGCCGGGGTGCACGCCCTGCAAGGAGAAACCTTATTCTCTCCCCTTCCTGTTTCTGAGTGTTTTGGCACTAAGCCCTCTCCACCTCCATGTTCTGTCAGGACAGCAGTGGGGCCAAGTGACCATGGAAATCTCTGACACTGAGAATTGCTTTGGCATGGCTTCATGTGTATCCAGCCCTTCCTCCAAAGGTGCCCCTGACAGGATTTCAGACAAATTGTCTCACGAATACTTTTCCACATGAGAACGGATTCCTAATGAAACGCCTCTCCACTGCGAGTGGCCCCAGCAGGCACAGCCTGGGTGAGATCTCTCAGAAACAGGCATCAAAGGCAAATTCTTCGGCCCCCATGCCTGTGACTTTTAGTCTGATTCCCTTCTTTAGGAGACATCAAGCAGTGGGGAAGTGACTACTTCCCCGGACAGTGGTCATTCCTGGGGAGGATTTCCCATGCACACACAGCTGTGCCATGAGGTCGTCTGGTCACAGCGTGTCCTGCCATCTTATTCACACCAAGAGATATAGCAGGCAGTTACACTCTTAACAGATGAAGAAGTGACAGGACAGAAGGCGAAAGTACCGGGACAGAGCCATGGGTAACCATGGATGCCTCAGAGCCAGCTTCAGCTGAGGACACTTCTACCATTGTCAGCCCACATCAGACAGGATGCTGGGTAGCCAGATCCCACGGACATGGAAGAAAGCTTTCAAGGTGCCCAGTGCTGGTGGAGCACATGGAGGCTGTGTACTGGGAGCACAGGAAGCTCGGTGGTGTGAACTAAATGTCCTGAAGAGAAGCCGTCTGGCTGTGAACAAGAACTCCTCGGAAGGAGTCCGGGTCTATAGAGACCGACCAGACTGGAATCTCAGTGCTGTGGGGAGACTGGAATCTGTAAGTTCAGGGGCTAATTACTTTGTCTTGGGCTAGTTTTAGCGTCTAGAACAGCCATGGCTTGCCCCACTCAGTGTCTAAACTTATTACCTCATGATAATAAATAAAAATCTATTAGAAGCTAGTAACTTAGCAGGCCTCTGGCTTCTCCCAGTCTACGAGCTGAGAATGTCATTAGTTAACATCTTGGTCCTACAGCGCCCCGATCATGTTCTTGTCTCTCCGACCACCAATACCACCAATGCATTTTAAAATTGCTTCATGACTTTCTTTGTTCTGTGAAACTATAAAAGCCTAAGAAACTGCTTCCATGTGGACCATGGAGTTGGGGTAACCTACGTCTGTGTTCCAGAGCCATGGTCACTCGTAACAGCTGCAGATAAACCATCTCTCCCTTGTTTAAGATGATGAGATCTGAGAGCTGTTTTTTTATGCTGACAGTGGGAGCCACAGAGACCAGAGAGGGCCAGGAGGACAGTGACCATCAGATCCAGGGGCTTATTCCTGGGGCAGGCCACATTCCTGTCCTCGTCAACAGCTCACAGTGGCCAATGCAGGAAGAGGAAGAGCTTCCACACAGGAAGTCTAGTTTAAGGCAAAGAAAGCAACCCAGACGACACTGCGTGGCTGGAAGACGCAATGACTGACATGTACGGCGTGTGATGATCTCAGTGGCTGCCAAGTCGCTGTTGGAGCTTCAAGGTCAAGCATATACTTCAGAGTTTCCTAAATGTCAGCAGGATCACAGAGAGCATCCCAAACCTGTGATTGGGGTTCGCATGGAAGATTTTACAGAAACAGCACAGAGTTGACAGAAACACCTCAAAGTTCCTGATGAACTACAAACAAAATCTCTGGGCCCATGGCCATACTGCAGGTTGGTGAGGGTTAAGCAGGGCTGTGGAGACAGCTCAGGAGGTAGACCCACTGTCTACCTCCTGGAGGATGTCTCTGCAGTGCCTCAGAATCACCTGTTCAGATAACGCACACTGTTCACTGAATTAAACAGTGATAAGCACTGGCCAGTTCCTTCAGTCCATCCAGGATCCAGAGAAGACAGACTGGGAAGCCAGGACTATAGACTCTTCAGTATAGGGGTTGGGGTCTGGGTGAGCCCAGCAAGCCCAAGAGTGGTACCCCTGCAGCCTGCCCCACTGTCCCCAAAAATCTCTACCTCACCCTCTACCTGCAGTAGAGGCGGGAATTGCTAACTCTATTTTCAGTTTTTGACCAATAATACACGAACCAGTCCCCGAATGACTGCAAGCCCATTTTCACTAAAAATGCTTTCCAAAAAATATCACGGTCTCTTGCCAACTTCCTAAATAATGGAACCTCACAAGTGATAAGATGTTATGGGATTAGAAAGGTTAGGACGAGAATTTAATCACTTACAACCCGGCTGTCAGCCCCGTTTGCACAAGCCCTGCCGACCGCTAGCTGCCCAGCAGAGACTGCCCTAGTGAGTGAAACACTTAACAGCTTGCTTGCTGTGTCCCACTTTTCAGAACATGGCTGTTGAAGTCATTCCCCTGACGCTTGAGTTTCGCATTAAATGCACACAAGAGGGGAGGAGTCTCCCAGGGAATCTGCACAAGAGCCAGGAAGCTGCGAGCCCACAGCCCTCAAGGTTACTAGAGGCCACCTCCCTGGGCAGTAAGAGGTCAGGGTCCTTCTTAGGCTCCATGCCCCAGTCCTAGCCTGAGGAGTGATTCAACACACCTGCAGCTACAGGGTTGGCAGCTACAGAACTGGGTGCAGGATGCTACAATCAGGGCAGTTCATTCCCTCTGGCAAGCTGACCCCTCCCTGCCCCCCAAGCATGAGATGATGACAAAGCCAGTTTCTGCTCGCCAGGTCCTGAGGTCATATTCTTTTCCAAACACATCTTCAGTTCACTGGTTACACTTGAGTGCTAACATCCTTGGTCCTTCAAGGCAAGGACCAAATCTCTTCTTGCTAAGCTCTTTCCATTCTGCTCTGCTTCCAGCCCCTGCCCACTGATCATATTTTAAAATACATTAAAGCATTAGGTTTGCCAGTGCAGTCAGGGAAGGCTGTAACGTGGGACGGACGCCTGGGGAGCCATCTTATTCAAGACTGTTCATCATTCACGTCTCTCTCCCTTTTACCCAAGCCTTCAGGAAAGAATGTATTTTATTTTTTTTATCCACACATGCTGCCCTGTACTTCAGAGGTTATTGGGGAGTGCCTACCATCACAGGTGATTCCTCTCCACCTCTCAAACTCCAGCTTCAGATGAAGGGGCATTCAAGAATGCGGGGACATCCTTAGCCAAGGTTGGTTCTCTGGCTTGCTAGGGCAAGAGTGCAGCTTCCCCACCCCCAAAGGGGAGCAGGCAGCCGCATTCACACCTGGTAGTCTAATGGGGAGACCACCACCAAGGAGATAGAGTCAGGAGCCTGGGCAGTGATGCTGTGCTGGGCATCGATAGAATGAATCTAGAGACCAAATCAGCTTTAAACTCATCTCAATGAAACCTACCATGTACACGTGTCTGTGTGTGTGTGTGTGTGTGTGTCTGTGAGAAAGATGGAGCACACCAGAACACTATTTTTCTAGCCCCACTCCAAGGGGCCATCCAAGACTCAGGCATGTTTGCATTCTGACTGAGGTGGCTTCGTGTTTTTGTTTGCTTGACTGCTTACTTTTGAGATAGTGTCCTGAGCTCAGGGTGGCCTTGATTGTTCTATATATCAGAGAATGACCTCAAATGCACAATCTTCCTGCCTCCACCTCTGAGGTAGAGGTAACAGACACCTAGTTGCAGCTCTGCTTTTAAGTGCTGAGGAATGAGCTATGGAGTAGGCACAGGGCCCTGGCATATAAGCCAGAAAAGAGGCCTTCGAGGATGCCAAGAGAGGCGTGTCCCGGTGTCTGGCTGACTGGGTGGGAGATAGAAGTAACGGAATGCCTACCAATCAGGTGAGCCATGCTCATGGTACCAGTAAGAGACCTCAGTGTTGGGGAAGCCTGGAGGACTCAGAAGACAAGCATGGGTAGACTTAGAGGGTGAGACTCAGAGGAAGGTCAGTGGGGAGGCGGAGCCTCCTAAGCCCATCCTGGGAGTAGGGAGGTGGAGCCTCCTCAGCCCATCCTAGGAGTGGCACAGCTCCATCCCGCATACAAGGAAGTGATTTTCTGCTGAAAAGCCAGTTCTAACCACAATGAAGAAGAATGCAGGAAGCGTCTCAGGGTCAGGGGCCCTCAGACTGGACTCATTCCAACATCTGCAGAGTCGGAACAGAGCCTCAGGAGGTTGACTCTGCAGCAAGAATAGCCTTATGGTGAGAATGGGCCTGCCTCAAAAACTGACCAAGGGAGGAACAAGGTCCAGAGGCAGCCGCGCTAGGCAGGGGACATTCACAAAGTCACTTCGCACAGTCAGCTAACTTGAATGGTAGGTGTCTGATGGGCCAGATGGGATCCCTGAAATGGGCCTCTCCACGGATACTTTTGAGGCCTCCCAAGTGATGTGGGTAACTGCAGAGTTTCGGGGACTACTTGGCCAAACACGCTGTTGTGGTGAAATGTTGAAATGAAGGCCGAAGGAAGGGCCAGATCACACACACTGTGGCAAGCGAGCTGGAAAACAGGCTTATCAGTGTTTACCCAGCATGGTCCAAACCTCAGCGTGACCCCAGGGACAGCAGAGCGTTGACAGAATGGGGACAGCAGACTGAACACGGACTCCTGTGCACGAGGCTCCTGCCATCGGAATGGCAGAGATGGCGCTGGGAAACTCAGCCTGTAAAACAGCTCGAAAACTGGCCAGTCACCCTTCACCCAGCTCCAGAGGCACACAGGAGTGAAAAGCACACCACGTTCACGACTGCTCACAATAGCTACACAGGGCATGAAGTCCATGCACTCATTTGCATCAAGGACAAGCACGTGCTAGGCCATCAAAGCCTGGACTCTTGACTCAGCCTGGACACAGACATCTCTGATGAGTGTCCAGTGAACCTATCCAGCCGTGAGTGAGAACACTCGATGAGGGCATTCACTACAGCCCTGGAGTGTCGTGGCTTCCGGGGTCTGGGGCTAGGGATGGAGTTTGGACAGACAAGAGTTCTGGAGTCAGGGTGTGTGTGTTATGGGAGCACACTTTATGCACTAAATGTTTAGATGCAAGTGTGGCCTTTATTTTGTCACTACAAAAATTAACAATTTAAAAATATAAGTTTTGACACACAAGTTACATCACTTCTAGAATAATCTGGGAAAGGTAACCAGAAAGGAAGCGGGCGAAGAACTCGGGAGCTGTGACCTTGTCAAGAGGTCACGGCAAGCTCACTCAGGGGCTTCCTGATCACAGCCCTTGTCTGTCACTGAAACAGAAGAGTGTCCAGGTGCTCTGAGCCTGTCCTTAGGTCATCTGCTGGAGTCATCATGGGGGCCTACTGCCTGGAGTCACTGGTTTAGTGACACTCTGGACCCCATGGCTCTGGGTCAGGAAGGACAGATGGCCATACAGAGAGAACGAAGGAGTCAGGAGTGACATGAGACAGGGTGCAGATTTGTGGAGTGATGTCCAGCTCCAGAGTCTGGGGTGGCTGCCACTGCCCTTTGTGGTGGCAAGCTCAGGACATGCCATGCCCACATAGATGTGACAAAGCCTGACCTTGAGCTAGGCTTTCTGCCTTACAGTCCTTGTCTCATGGGACATACTGCCAGGTTTTCCTGTCAGGAAGTGCACATAATAAATTTAGAGCAGCCAGGTCAGTGTCAACCTGGGACTGACCAGCCGGTTGCTCCCAGGACAGCCTTAACCTAGCACCTGTGAGGCTTGTCCAGAAGGCCAGCAAGTACCAACCCGTGCCAACTGGAACAAGGATCACATGACCAAAGTGGCCTGAGCCCCCAAGGAACTTGTAACACTCCAGGTAGACTAAATAGTGTTAAGGGGGTTTCCACCAAATGACTCCTCAAGGACTTCTTGGGGAGCCCTCCCTTTTTGCACAGCCTTTTGATGGCAGCCTCTCTCTGATCACCTCCTCTCAGTCTGGACCAGACCCTGGGAGAAGCAGAAACACATGGCTCATGATAAAAAAGGCTCCATCCCCTGACTCCCACTTGGGGTCCACCATGGAAGACTGGACTCTAGCTGTTCCTTGAGGACAGGGTCACCAGCACAGAGAGACAGAAACTGAAACACAAGCTGCATACCTCAAGTAGGGCCACCACAAGAGATACCATCTCTCCTTCAGCCAAGGCAGAAGGTATGGCTCACAATACTGGATCCAGAGAGCCCTGAGCCATGGTCACCAGGCAAAGCACTATTCCTTAGAAGCTAGCATAAGAGTGCTAGCCTAAACCTTAGACTGTTACCACAGACACCCTGAATATGACACCCAGCATTGTTCCTGTCTAAAGAAAATACAAGGACTGAGTGGAGCAGAGACTGAAGGAAACTGCCCTACCAGCCAGAGACTGCCCCACCTAGGGATCCATCCCATCTGCAGACACCAAACCCAGACATTATGGCTAATGTCAAGAAGTGCTTGCTGACAGGAACCTGGTAGAGCTGTCCCCTGAGAGGCCCTACCAGAGCCTGACCAATACATATGTGGATGCTCGCAGCCAACCATTGGACTGAGCAAGTTCACACTCTCCCCCGACCCCCCACCCCCGCAGTGGGATGTTCACACTGCTCGACCTGCTGCGTGCTTTCCTTTGGGGCTCAGGGTGGGAAGGCACAGGTAACAGTGTGCAGACCGAGCACACTCTGCTCTTCTTTCATACTATTGACTTGGTAAGCTGGCCATGGACCAACACGACTAGCCTGATGCAGAGATGGACCCTGGGAAAAGCTGATGGATGCCCTGGAAGGCTGGGGGTTCACACTATATGGCTCTAATTCTATTACTTCTGGTAACATGGAGCTGGTCTGCATGGTTAAGATAAAACATACCAAATTAAAGCAACGGTACTAAAAAAAGGAAAGCAAAGACTACAAATGTTTTCCCTTCTGGTGTGCTGTGCTTTATTTAAAATCCAAAGACGCACGTCTCATAATCTCTAAGCAGAGCTAACCTCTTCGTACGACACTAACAGGTTAACCCACGACAACCCTCGGCACAGCCAGGGGCTCAGCGACTCATTCTGGTGCCTGGTGGCTCAGCTCAGGACTTTAGAGTCTAATAATCATCTCGGATCAGAAAGCAGCTTGGGCCGCCAGCACCTACCTGAGGCTGTGGTCATAGTGGCCTCTGCTTTGTCAGGAACCAGCCTGATGCCATCAGACACGTCCACCTGGTGATCAGTTTCCTCCCTTGAGGCCCCATCGCACTGTGGTGACGAAGGATTGCTTCTAGCGTGTTCCTTGCAGAAGATGAAACACCAGCAGTCGGACATGAGGCTGTGATGTCAAAGGAAAATGCAGTCAGGTTGAAGATCAAAGGATTGCTTCTTTGGACAAGAATGAAACCACCAGCTACAGTCTTGAGCATTTATTCTGAATTAGATATAAGATGAGTAAAGTTAAGCCTATTGTTTGAATTTCAACAGCTTGTAGCTGTCTTGATATTCAGAAAAAAAAAAAAACCAGCTTTTGCTTATAAATACTGACATAGGGGTTGTAAGGAAAAACAGTACTTACTTCTGCGTAAGAAGGGAAAGGGGGAAAAACTTAGAATTTCTTCTTGACATTTAGAGTCTTGATTGAAGGACACAAAAGTGCCTGTTCTCTGGCTTCCCCTGTTCGACTCACTTTCAAAGCCAGGCTGGTGGCTCTTCAGATTACTCAAAACATTTTTAAATACTCTAAGCAAAGCGAAGCTCTCAGTTCCAGAACAAACATTACCGTGTTTCTTCCTCCAGGGGAGATCTAGCCAACACCTTGCTTGCTTGGTGAAGCTTCTGGAGAAGTGATCTTGAATTTAAAGAGAAAGTATGGCTCTTTCAGAGGCACCTTGGCTAGATTTACCTGCCCCCAGGTGACCACTCCCTGAGCTCCACAGGACTCTTCTCTGTGGTTTAGCACATACATGAGAGAAGAGTGGGGAGCTTCTGTGTACGCTGTCTTGGCTCTCCACAGGAAACCTATCTTCTACAGTGACGTCCCTCTAAGCTTGCCCTTGAGCTCTGAGTCCCCCTGCCTCAGGCTACAGACAGCTTGCCTCAGCCATTCCCTCCCCAGTTCCTGCAGGAGACTCCTTCCTGGACAGATTGGATGATTTAAGATTCCCAGCTTCAAAATTCCTGCACAGTCTCCTTCTCAGCACAGGTCTGAGCTCTCTTTTCAGAGAGAAACCACGTCAGAATCAGAGGCCTATCTTTGTTTGGGCTCAGCTGCCTGTCCCTCCTGGGGTCTGGCTAGTGGTGGGTAAAGATTTATATGGAGATATCTAGCCTGAGAAATGTGATCTGGGGGCCTAGGGCCTGAGAATCTCTGTTCACATTGTGGCCCCTTCAGGCAGGAAGCAGGCTTCCGGCCCAGGGAATGCCCACGGTCTAGTAAGTAGCAATGCTTCCAGAAGTGTCCAGCCAAGGCTATCCTCCCTCCTGCATCCTCCCCAACTCCCAGCAGGCTCTGGGAATGGGCAACTAACTGGCCTATCTGCCTATCTGACAGAAAACAAGTCCCTTTGTGGTTATAAATGCTGCCCGCTGTACCCTCTGCCACCCTACGCATGTCTGTTTACTATGAAGTTTCTCAAGCTGTCCCTGTAATGGTCTGGGGACCAAACTTGGGGTGGAGGAGAAGGGCCTGGGGTGGGTTTCTCTATGTGGCACCTCATATATACAGCAAAGCTCTGTTCTGCCCTCCTCCTCAGCATGTAGAGACCCCAGAAGGACAGAATTTCAAGGGCAAGTCACCCTTGACCAGAGACCTACTTCTGGGTTCTGTGAACCAAATTATGACTATAAAAAGTTGGAAGGGAAATTTCCCTGGTTGAAAAACAAACAAACATACCAACATGTAAACCCTCTAGTCTTCTAAATTCTAGTGAAGAGAATTTTAATCTGTGGTGGGGATGTCAGTGTCCCAGACTTTTCTGGGAAGAGGCCAGGGTGATGCTATCTCTATGTGTCCATACTTAAGGATGACTAAAGTTTGCGGGGTGCCTCTGCCTCACGGATGCCCAGAGCCTGTGGTTCTCTTCTCCTCATTCTATCTCTAAGGACAACTGAGAATATCCTGGGTACTTTCTCCAGCAATGGTGAGAATCAGTACAAGGCTTGGGGGTACTCTGACCCCCTAGGTCATCCTTAGGCCCCAAGGATGATTGAGCTCCACATGCCTGTTGCTGGAGCCAACCTTCCTCCAGCAATGTTATGTCCACAGCATCCCCTAGAGTACTGTGTAAGAACACCCTTGGGAGGTAAAACTTGCTCACGCTCAGGCAGAGAGGGAGGCTGGGCGCAGCACAAAGGTAACCGGCAGTGGTGACTTTCCTGAGGCAGGAAACTAGATATTCACAGCTGGTGTTGACCAAAGGCACAGAAGACCAGTTCTGACAATTGCATCCGTATGGACTCAGTTTTACAATCTCAAGGTTGGCACAACCCCAGGCATTAGATGGGTGTCTGACAAGCTTTCGGGTATTCTCTGTCCACTATGAGAAGCCAGCCTGGGTGGCCTAGGTCTCAGGTCCCTGCACTCTGAAGCCTCAATAGGTGTCACACACACAAAGGTGAGGCTAAACCACAGCTCTGAAAAGTCACCAGGTAGCTGGAGCTTGGCTGTGTTCAGTGAAGCGAGGCAGAGTCCCATCTCTGACTCACTGGTGGCTTGGGCAGTGTTTATTACACACCTGCCGTTGTCTTTGTCAGAGTAACTCCTGCCTTCCGGTGGTTGGCACAGAATGCAACACCAGACAAGACTTGGTGCCGATGCGTGCAAAGGAGGCAACACCCTCAGGGAGAGGTCACTGTGGCAGCCTGGGCTCTAGTGACTCTTCGCTTGCTGCCCACACAAAGTGGAAACAAAGTGCAGAGGCACCCCTCACATGAGTGACTTTGGTTCCAGCCGGCCACTCAGGATCACTGACACATTTCCCACTCCCCCTCCCCCTCTGTCTACTGATGCAGAGCCTCTCCCAGGTTGGTTTGCCCTCTGACAGATAGAGAGATTATGTGCAGAGTGTAATCACTGTCCCTGTGTCTGCTGTCACTTCCCCTGGTAGATTTGTTCTGATTTTGCTCATCCATTTTGGCAATTTCAGTAATGTGTATACACACCGTGAATCCTCAGTCAGAGCCCTAGAGCTTCCCCAGCTAAAATGCTGCTTTCTGGGGCTGGCATTTTCTTAGATCTCAGAACATCTGCCCTTTAGGGCTCCAAAGTCACCCTGAACATTCTGAGGGAGGGAAATTTCCTGTGACCCCAGAGTTCACTGTGGTGGTCGCAATTAATGACAGAGCTACTTAACATTCTGTGTTCTGTGCTCTTGATCCTTGGTTCATGGTGACTGGCCCTCTTGGGTGTCTGAGGGTCTTTTGGTAGCTAGTCATGGTGTATTCACTGATCTATTAAAGCCCCAAAGTTCTGAGAACTCCATTTGACAGGGCCTAGAGGGAGTATCACTTCAGTTTCCCAGTCCAGTAGCAGCTTGAAGCCATGGAATGACCACAAAGCCTCCCCCCACTCCATTCCAAGCAATGGCCCAGAATATTTTGAAGCCAACACCCTATGCAGGTGGCACTGCTGTAAGAAACTTTCTCTCAGGTGTAGTGCCCCCCAAAGAGTCCCAGCTTTGTGTACCTACGTTGTGGGATTCTTTCCAAGGGGAATATAGCAGCAACCATTCTGTACCCAAATGCCAGGTCCCACAGAGAAAGGCTCCTATGACTTTCCATAAGATGCAGGGCAGACAGGTACCTGCTCAGGGACAGGGGTCAGGTACTCATAGTCTCATATTAAGAGGACCATGGGAGATCAGAGGTGCTGTCCTGGTCACTCTCTCACCTGAACCAGGAAGGGTAAAGCCAGGGAGTGGCATAGATAGGCTAGGCACACATAGGACATGGTGTTCCTGTCCCCATCATCCTCACACTGGTGCCAAGCAGGTCTCTTGTTCCATCCTCACTTGAGAATCCTCTCTTTGCTTCATATTTTACCACATTTTCCAGAAATGAAATGAAGTAACCTTCAAGGAAGAGACCTCTGTACAGAGGCGACTGAGACAGCAGGCTTTGCAAGACAAATGTCTGCACTTGGAGGACCCTCAAATGGAGCTGGCCTGGCACCTATGAGAAAGGCACATCCACAAAAGGCCTTGGCAGTGTGGGGATGGGACATTTTGTCCCCCTCCATGTTCTCAGACCTCTCCACTAAAGAAACTTGAGGTAGCTCTGCAGAGAATTGATGGATCAGAGATGTCTGGTGACACAGAAACAAGGGGGTCCTTGGCACCAAGACTTTGTGCTCAGGCCTGTGAGTAGCTTCCATTGCCATGCTTGGCCCCTTACAGCCATCATTTTCTGCAAGTCTTTTCTACCAGTCTCTGTTTCTACAGACTTGGCAAGAAAGCTGGAGCAGGCTTCTGCCGTCTTCCTGGAGAGTAGCAGCTCTTGACCACACTGGTTGAGAGTCTGAGTGATCATTTCCCAAGCCTCCGTCAAGGAATTGCATGCAGGCCAAGACGACAAGCTAAAATACAACCTTGCTTTGGCCTGTAGGGCTCTGGAGGCAAGAAAGGCTGAGGACAAAATGGAGGTCCTCTTGCTGCAGCTGACCAAGCTCAGGTCTTGAGACCAGCTCTGGGACAGACAGGCCACTGGGGTCTGTACTTTAGAAATCCTCCCCAGAGCTCAGGGGCTCCTCCTCCAGGGGAGCAAGCCACTCTTACCTGACCAAGTGGTATCCTGCTGACTGGAAGAGAGGACCATGCACACCCCGCCCCCAGTCACCAAGGAGAAGGGGTGGTACTTTATTTTGGTGGTGACCTGCTGCCAGGGCCACACATCCTGGGACCTCCCACGGCCTCGAAGTACATCCTTTGGGCAGCTGGGCATCGTAACCCTCACTGGCCCACGGCTCTGCAGCTGTTTGGGGGCAGAACTGGCTATGACCAGGAGGCTTCTAGAAAAGCCAGGTGGCACTCAGGGCTTGAGAGGGTCAGGAGTAACCATGCCAAGAGCCTGATTAAAAAGTAACTCCCACTGGGAGACTTTGGAGTGAGTGGAGAAAGTGACACAATTATTTTTAACCTACAACCTAAGCATGTTTTGGTAAAAAGGCAAGCAAGCAAGTCCAGCGATCAGCCAGAGAACTAGGTGCCGGTCCAAGCCTCTCGGTCTATGGCACTTGTCCTGGACACTGGCCCAATCAGTGGGCTGGAAGGAGCTGGAGAGAACTTGGAGGGTGGTTCTGAGACTTGCCCAGGGGAGGCAAGAGCCCCGCCTCCAGCAGGTGACACCTTGCCTGGTGTGTATTGGGATTCCCCTTCCATGTGTCACTGGGGGAGTGAGAGGAACCTCACTCTTAACAGTGGGAGCACTTAGGGAGACCCCTGCTCTGAGCCGGAGTTCCGGTCAGGAGGAGGTGAAATGTAGGGGAGAGAATCCCAGTCTAGTAGCAAAGCGATCGGGACAGGAATGGTTCTGGGCGGCGAGCTCGTTCCCACTCCCTTCTTCTTCCACCCCTACCCTCATTCCCGCAACCCCCTCCTTCTCTTTCGGTATCTCACCCCTCCTCTCTCCTTTGTCCCTCGTCGCCCCAACCCCGCGCACACCTGCTTGTGCTGGGGACTGTCTTCTCCTCATCCAGCGAGCTCACTTGCTTGCAGGTGCCACGCTCCCAGACTCCGCCCGGCGGTCGGTCTGGGGCCACTGAGACAGGGAGGGAGGAGACGGGAAGGCGGGAGCCGGAGCGAGGGTGGGGGAGGGGCGGTGGCGCTGGGGACTGAGGCGACCGTTGCTGCGGGACAGTGGGAAAGGGATCTCAAGGGAGGAGGTGGGGTATGGGCGGGGACTCAAGGGGAGGGGGCAAGAGTGGGGTCCTAGGGAGGAGGTGGGGCAAGGGCGGAGTAGGGGCGGGCCCGGAAGAAGGGAGGTGCATGCATCTCCAGCTTAGCTCTCTCCTGTGGTTTTCTGAGCCCAGCCAGTATGAAGATGCACCTGTACCCTAACTCCCCATACCTCGGGATCTGCCCTGGGGTCCTCACCAGGCTACTCAGCAGGACTGTAGGGAAGTTGTGTCCACTCCGAAGTCCCAGGTGACCAGGCTGGGCTTGCCTGCTCTCCCAAGACCCTTCTTTGCTGCTACCAGGCGGAAGAACTGACGCAGGTGGGAACCCTTTGGCTTCAGACAAGTTCCGTAAGCCTTTCTGGCCTCTGTTCCTAGCTGACCTGAGGGTGGAAGAGCGAGCTCCACTCGTCCATTCACGTTGATCCCTTGAGGTTGTTCCGTGAGTAACCACCTGTAGGGAACTCTAAACGCCACTGCAAACGGTAGATTGCTAGGATTCACCTAAACACAGGGGCACTCAGGACCCCACCCCACCCCCAGACTCATATGTCAAGCCTCCTATTCGCTGGTCCCAAGGCAAGAGGTGTCAGTCTTCCCGTCTCCCAGTACCTCTGCTTTCTGCCCCGAGACAAACTCCGGTCCCTCAGAAAACACAAAGGCACACTGTTTAAACTTGCATCGCCAGGGCTCTCCAGCAAGCGTTCGCCGTCATAAATGTGCTACCAGATGTAAACATTTAGAATGGAAAGTGGGGGTACAAATGGCTTCACTGGGTGGGTGGGAGAGGGGAGTCTTTGTGGAAAAGGCCAAAGAACCCCCTCCCCAAAAGAGGGAAGCAAACCAAACAGGAGTGGGAATTGTAGCTATGGCTGGACTCACTTGAGGGGTGACAATGGATGAGCTGAGCTGGGTAGACAAGATGAATTCACATCTGGCATTGGGGTGACTGCACTAAAGGACCCTCGTCTTGTGTGGGTATGTCATTCCTGGGGTGGGTGTTTTTGGGCCAGCCTCAGCACTCTGTTCCCCTCCAGGACTGGGCACTTGCCCTGTCCAGTCCTCAATGCAGGAGCTTGAGGGACAGGCAGAGAAAGGATCAGGGAACAGAGAGAAGCCATCAGATGACCAGGAAGGGAGGCTGGGCTGCGGGGAAGAGACCACTTGGGAAGGAAGGACTGGAAAGACAGCCCTTGGAATCTTTTCCTTGACTTTTCTTTCTTTAGTATATTTAGATCCTCTTAAAGATTTCCTTTTTTTTTTTTTTTTTTTGTTTTTTGTTTTGTTTTGTTTTTCGAGACAGGGTTTCTCTGTGTAGTCCTGGCTGTCCTGGAACTCACTCTGTAGACCAGGCTGGCCTCGAACTCAGAAATCCACCTGCCTCTGCCTCCCAAGTGCTGGGATTAAAGGTGTGCACCACCACTGCCCCGCAAAGATTTTTCTTTAAATTGTTTTATGTGTATGGATGTTTTGCCTGCATGTCTGTCTGGGGACTTTGAGTGCCTAGTGTCCAGGGAAGGCGGGGGAGCATGTAAGAGCCTGTGGAGTTGGGAGTTACAGATGGCTGTGAACTGCCACATATGTACTTGAATATGAACCTAGGTTTTCCGGCAGCGCAAGCAGTGTTCTCCAGTTAGCTAGGGGGAAGGAGATGTTTTCCTGTACTGACTGCCAGAAGCTACTGAGAGGCAGACCTGGGGTTACCTTCCTGAAGGTTTCCATGCCCCAAAAGGTCAAACTGTGCCTTTAGGAAGCCTTAAAAAATTAAAAAACAAAACTGACTTTGTGCGTGTGCGTGTGTGTGCACGTGTACACATGCATATGCATGTGTGTGTGCCTCCACATGCCAATCCTAAGACACACATTTGGAGGCCAGGGGACAACTTGTGGGATCTGTTCTCTTTACGTGTATAGGTCCTGGGAATTTAAGTCGGGCCATCAGGGTTGATAAATAGTAAGTGCTCTTACCCCCGAGTCATCTAGCAACCATCTAGCATATGGTTCTTTAACTTTTAAAAGGCTAATTTCCTGTTTCCCATGATGGCATCCAAGACCCCTTCTACATAGCTGCATGAAATGCCACTTACTAGAACAGTTAAAGTCCGTAAAAGTGCAAAAGGAATGGTCCCCATGGATATAGAGTTTCGGGAGGACACACAAACAACTATCATTACCAGTGCAGAAACAGAAGTGGCCGATGACAACCACACAGGTGTCACTGCACAAGTCATGACCTCTCATTCAAGGACTAACAATGTCCCTATAAAATGTGTCTCCGTCACCATGCAAGCACCCCTTGACAATCAGAAAACTGTGTCTCAAGTGCCTAAAATGTGAGCGGCACAGCCCTGGCCAGGCCCTCTGGCAACAAGGGAAGCCAGAACACGCACCGAGCAGTGATCTTTGGAGAGCTCTCTGCTTTGGAAGGCTGAGAACAAGCTTTCTGCCATTCAGAAAAGGTCTGGTTGAGTCTCAAGTGAGGCAGTGTAAGAAAGTTGGTGCAGCCAAGAACAAAGCCCATCCGTCTCTTCACACAACCCAGTAGCTCCCTGCTGGTGTCAGGCTTGTTAGCAGGGTAGGTCTTTTGTGCTTGTGGGCCTTAAGAGCCCCAAGGAGTCCCCAGCAAGTAACAGGAAATTAGCATCACAAAGGAAGGGGAAGGCAGGAAGCTCAGGAGATCAAGTCAGTTCAGGGAATCCTTGCAGAAGTGTGTGTGTGTGTGTGTGTGTGTGTGTGTGTGTGTGTGTGTGTGTG
>JANHMN010000015.1:7415101-7439611 GCA_030674055.1 Rhabdomys pumilio | reverse complement strand
TGTGTGTGTGTGTGTGTGTGTGTGTGTGTGTGTGTGTGTGTGTGTGTCTGCCTGGTCCCTTCTTTTCCCCAGGGGAAAGGGAGGGGGGAACAGAGACAGAGACAGACACAGAGAAGGGGAGAGAGGGAGAACAGACAGACAGACATAGACCCATTCACAATAAGCAAGCTTACTTAACGTTGCAGACAATAGCCAGTGGAAAGGGTCAGCTTGTAGTCTGATGCCTCTCTGAGTGAGCAAAGGAAGTCCCAGGAGGTTTGCATAGCACTCACTGACCAAAACCCTTGCTTTTCCCAGGGATGCCTCTGCCTAAAGGGGTGTGGGACCACCTCCAGTTTACTAGGCACACCTTTAAGGTGTGAAGCCATCCTTAGTTTAGATCCAACACAATAGGACCTGGAAGGGGCCTGGGAGGACACAGGTCAAGGATGATGCCAGGTGAGGAAAGGCAGGAGATGAGAATGGAGTTCCCAAGCAGGAGTAGGGGAGACACAGGGTCTGAACACTATGACCTTGGACGTCTGTCCTCCCGAGCTGTGAGGGTAGATTCTTCCACAATGCTAAGCAGCCCTGGATCGCAGTGAACAGACAAGGACCTGGTGTCATGTGACCACTTCACACATGCTCCCCTGTGATGGCTTCCTGAGGGTGTTCTGTACCACATTACAGGATAAGTCAGTTGTGAGGAGGGGAATAGAATTACTTCTCAGCCAAGGGCTGTATGAAAGAGAACGGATAACCCAAAGTGGGTCCCAGAGTTTGACACATGCCAGGGCCTTCAAAAGAACCTTTATTCAGGCTGGATCAGGGGTCAGAGACTCCCCAGTGGACACATAGAAAGGACACCTGGCCTTGGTCTCCACCTTGGTGCATTGGAGTCCCTATCTACTACCCTCCACTGTGCATTGTTTGTTGGCTTATTTACTACTCGATTCTAGGGGGAGAGAACAAGTTTGGTGTAGGATGTTCTGATATGTGGCGAGGAAGCCAAGGCCCCAGTGGTCAGCAGAGCTGGGCAGAACAGAGGCAGGACACTGGCCCAGGCAACTACATGGGGGTGGGGGTCTGTATCAGTTACCCTGATACCTGCTGTCTTAGTTAGGATTTTACTGCTGGGAAAGACACCATGCCCAAGGCAACATTATAAGGATGATATTTAATTGGGACTGGCTTACAGTTCACAGGTTCAGTCCAGTATCATCAAGGCAGGAACATGGCAGCATCCAGACAGGCCTGGTGCAGGAGGAGCTGAGAGTTCTACATCTTCATCTGAAGGCTGCTAATGAAAGACTGACTTTCAGGCACCTAGGACTAGGGTATTAAAGCCCACACCACAGTGACACACCTACTCCAACAAGGCCACACCTCCAAATAGTGCCACTCCCTGGGCCAAGCATATACAAACTATAACACTTGCTTAGAACTCATGTCTGCAGAGAAGGTTGAGGGCAACACCAAGAGCTTCTTAGTTACAAGACTTCTAGTGGCTGGAACCCCCAGAGGGACTTGCTTTCATCCCTGACTTGCTTTCAAGGCAGGGAATCAATGTTAGTCTCATTTGACCAGGCAGGGCAGTGAGTGCATATTTCGATTTTGGGCACTTCGGTCCATAAACACAGAGCTATGGCCAAGCTACTGCAGAGAGAGAGAGAGAGAGAGAGAGAGAGAGAGAGAGAGAGAGAGAGACCCAAAGTTCAGGATTATGAACTGCGTGTAACGGGAACCACTCAGATGGCCAGGAGCCAAGTAAGGAATTGATCATCAGCACATCATACCAAAGCCTGAAGACACCACTAAGTGAATAGAGTGGTCTTTCATTTCATGGTCCCTCTCAGCTCTTAGGAGATCTACTCTGAAAGCTCAGGCATGACCTAGGTGCTCAGGAAAGGAGCCCAGCATCCATGACATCCAGCTGCAGAGGGTGGCAGGGTTGGCAGAATAGACTCCTGGGCCTTCTTGAGGCTCCCCACATAGCTGTCTCAACTGGAACAGCACGAGCCAGTTAACTGCCTCATAGTGACACTGGGGTTGGTGAGCCCCAAGTCTGGCAGAAGATGAAGGGGAGAGGAGGTGTCCCAGAGGTGGGGTACACAATTAGAGTGTGAAAATAAAATTTGAAAACAGCTTAAAACAGACATGCCCCCTCCAGGGGCAAGGTGACCAAAAGAAAATTAAAAAGGCATGCCCCAGACAAGTCCAAACTAGCCCAAGTGAGTAATGGGCCATCCAGTGTTTACTTCTCTCTCCCTCCCTTTCTGGGAGGTCCGGGATAACTAGCCATCCTGCCAGCTCACACAGCCGCCTCTGCAAGTTGCTGATATTTGAAATAACCAATCGTGTGTAACCGCACCAAACTTTCCCACCTTTCCCTACCCCTACCCATAAATAGCCCAAGCCTCTGGGGTTGGGAGTTGAAATCCCTTGTCTCCTGCGTGGGACGGGTTTCGACCCAAGGGCCCTTGCCATTAAACTACCTTATGCAATTACATCAAGGAGGTCTCTCGTCTGTCTTTGGGTGAGCGCCGGTCCGGATTTGAGAGAGGGTCTTTCAAGAGGACCTAGTGAGGAAGCCTTACGGTACTGGGGAGTTTGATGTTAAATTTCCTGTGTTCTGTTTTTGGCCAGGGCTGTCACAGTGTGGCTTTACATTCAGGCTTCAGAGGGCCCTCAAATGCTCAGGTAGAGAAGTGAGGTGTAGTCCCCAGCACATCACTACTCTGCCTCCTGCAGTGATGCTGAGAGATTCCGTTTCCCACAACACCTATACAATGTGACCCCCTGCCCCCAAAAAGACACATGTGCCTGGAGTCTTAACCATGGCTTCTGTTAGCAGAAAGTGTGTGTGTATCTAACACACTGCCACACACGTTGGGAAGAAAAAACAGAATCAGGGGATCAGGATGCCTACAGAAATCAAGGGCAAATCAGCAGCACACAAAATGAACCTCAGGAGATGTTTGACCGGTTTAATTCACAATTTAAGTTTTCAAAGCAGGTTACTGGGCTCTCAGTTAAACATTAGTGTTGGAGAATGACATGTTTAATGTACTTACTATATTTGATAATTTAAAATAAATCCCAGTACTTCTGACAGTGACAGGTACAGATAACCACCCATGTTAAATACGTCTTTGATTCTCTCTTACTCATACGTTACATAGTAGATGGACATTTTAAGTGATAATGCAGACACACATGATTCTAAGTCAGACAATATATGCATATTAAAATTCTGTATCTCTTGATAAGGTAAAAAATAAAGCTATATAAATTGATAGACATTTCTCTGCAAAATTAGAATCACACTTTCATCATACTTCCAACATACATATCTTCATTAAAGCTTCGTCCAGACACAGTATCAGAACCACGCCCCTTTCCATTCACCCATCTTCTAGGTTTTAAAACAAAAAGATTGCATTCACCAAGTGACGTTTTCCTGCTTTTAGTCATGGATGGGTAACTTCCAAAAGAAAAGCAGAATGCCAGGGCCTGCTGTTCTACGGCATGGCTAATAAGCTACATTAAGATGAAATAAATGGATGAGCGAGTCCAGTACCAGTGCAGATACACCCTGAACTTAGGGGTTCAGAGACCCAGGCTGGAGCTTCCTCCAGAACACTAGACACCTGGGTGAGGCTCAGCAACGAGGGTGACCGTGACAGCACAATCAGGACAGTGGGTGAGCGTGGCGGCACACTCAGGACATTCAGCAGCTGATCCTGGGAAGTGTGCTCAGTATGAACACACAGAAATGACCCTGTTCCAGCTTTGGCTGCGCCATCCCCCTGGGTGGGGCCTTTGGTCTGCTTGTACTCAGGAATGGATTGCTGGGATTTAGGAAGAGAATGTTTTCCTAGCTAGTGTGTGGCAGGGGTCAGGCACCTCTACTCAGGATGGCATGCAGCTCTGGTTAGCCTGGATCCTGCTTGCAGGACTGAGGGAGCAAGGGGAGGTCCTGACTGAGAGGGACACTTCCCTGGGAGGGGAGACCTCAGTCCAGCATAGCACTCACTCTCACAGCATCCATGTGAGCACAGCCCAAGCGCGCACGTGTGTGTGTGTGTGTGTGTGTGTGTGTGTGTGTGTGTGTGTAAGGAGCCTGACGTTTTAGAGGGCAACATCTCTGCACAGGGCTGTCAGAAAGCAGGCTGGTACATGGTCTTGAAGAAGAATGCAATGTGTACATGTTTATACACGCTTATACATGGCATGAATGTGTGGAGCAGAAAGTCAGAGAACACATATGCAGCCAGGGCTCCTGGAACATATGTGAGATGAACTACTTGTAGGGGGTGGAGCCATGAATTCGGGCCAATGTAGTAAGCCACAGATGTTCACTTATGCAACTGGATTAAGAAAAAAAGACGCTTGCTTTGAGTTGAAGTTCCTTGCTTTAAGGAAAGTAAACAGCAGCCACTGTGAGGTGAGGTGGACAGCCTTCTGCACGCGTGTTTGGTTTCTGTCTCTGTATTTCACCTGGGCCCTTGTCTACTTCAAATTCTCAGGCAACTTCATTTGGTAATTTCCTAAGCACAATTTTAAAGGACACTGGAGTGTGCATTCAGTCTGGGATGTTCCTATGTCAACTACATCTACTGGGGGTGGTGCAGGAGAGTGCTCACACACCCAGAGAGGGTTACAGAATGAGATTGCAGGAAGAATATTGTTTAAGTGTTTAAGGCTGAAGGATGGAAATAAAAAACAAAAACAAAATAGAAACCATGAAGCGACAAAGGACTATGACAAAGCAAGCAGAGGAAATGGTTTGCCCTCAGCATGCCTCAGCTGGTCAGTCTCTGGAAACACCAAGAAAGAGAGAGGCACGGAGGAGAATCAGAGAGGTCATTGCCGGACACTGAAACACTCAGCTGAAATGCTCACCAGCATTTAGAGTGGCCAAAATTCTTAAACTTAAAAAGTGAAAGCTTTAAAAACATATTTAAAAATCAGAAGGTGCATCAACAAATGAATAAGGTATAGAAACAGCTATGAAAATACTTTAGTGCAAAGGTAATTTTAAGATCCCTAAAAAAATACATTACAAATAATCTGTTAACTAAACACAGAGAGAATCTGCCCCTCCACACAGGTATTATACTTATACCCATCTGGGTTCTTAGAAGGGGCTATAAAAATGCACACACTACTATTTAAGGGCCAGTGTGGCCTGGGGCTCCAATCCTCTGACATGGCGACACAGGTGGGTAAATGGGCATGAGAGTGGGTGGAGGCAGACAGCCCTTAGCAGAGCTGGATATCCACTGTCTGTCTGAAGCTCAAGGCCACCCCCTCCCCTTCTTTGGTGTGGTGTTTATGCTCACCCAACCTCCCCCAACTGCCAGGTGTGATAACAGCTCCTCCTGTTGGCTGGTCCCAGGTCAAGCACACGGTTTATAGGGGACCCTTGTGTAATCATGTTGTAAAATTTGTGCTTCCCAGGATACAGGTTCTCAAGTGCCAGAGACCCTCAGCATGGCTCCAGGCCCACCACAGGACTCTGCAGGGACGGGGACGGCTTTCCCCCAGCTCTGCCTGGCACTTTCTGAAAGGCTGCATCACACTCTTCTGAGTCAGGCCTGTTACAAGTGCTGTCGGGTGCTTTGCTGAGAAGAGAAACGCTGGTGCGGGCAGCAGCAGAGATTCACAGTACAGTGGCCTTCTGATGGCCTGTCCACTCCAAGTGAAGCCCTGGATGGAATCTGTGTGGCCCCAGTGCAAGGCAGGCTGAGCAGCAAACTAGACCGGATGAATCTGCACTAGTCCCAGACAGCTTGGGTATTGGGACTCACCTCTGGGTGAGATAAATACCTGCCTGGGTGCCCCAAACCTCCACCTTTCCCAGCACCCCAGAAACAAATGTTTTCCAATAGGTTAACTGACATCATTCCAGAATGTGGTGCGTATCACCTCACTCTTGAGAGACTTGGCTAACAGTGTGACTTATTCACATACATAAATGTCATCTTCCACAGGTAGCCGGTGACAGGAAGGGGACGCTGACACCTTCAAAAGCTCTGGTGTGTAGGATCAGTATCTCAGCAAACTGACTCAGACGTAATCCAGGAAAATGGCTTTGCAAGGGGACAGTGAGCATGAGCACAGCGAGGCCACAGGTCCAGGAGACACACACCACTCGGTGTCTGACACGGCCACTTCTCTCATGGGAAGTGTGCATGGTTTACACAGAAAACACATTGTCAGGAACATCGGGACACAGTGTGAGCAGAGCGCATGTGCTGTGCACAAGGCTGTAGACAGCAGGGTGGATACACAGGCTGGCAAGGCCGGCTTCACAGCCGCAGTGCTCAAGATGAGGTCTAGCACAAAGTCCTTTTCCATAGCCTGACTGGACGTACGGTCACCAGGCCTAGGAAGATGATGCCGGTCACACACAGTCTGGACTGCAGTGTGCTGTGCCTGAGTGGCCGTCCTGTGATCCCACCCTCCCCTTCCTGAGGATGAAGGGTGGGACAGGCGCAGGCACACACAGGTGCCCAAGAACAGAGCTCTCAGAGGCTGGGGCAGAGGGGCTGTCTGTCCATCAAGTGGGTGTCTCCAGGCTGGACCTACAGCACCCATACCTCGCCTTGTGGGGAAGGCCTGGGTGAGGAGGGAGCCCGGATACTCTTTGCTCTCCCACCTGGATCACACAACTCTCCTAGAGGGGGAGCTGCATCGGGCAGCCAAGAGTCTGGTGCCCTGAACACCCCAGCTCTGCAAAGAGGCCAGAGGGGTGAATTCTGAAATGCTGTCCCGAAGTTGTATGTTCTGCCAAAAGAACAGAAGGTCCACATTAGTCACAGAACCTCTCTGAGGAGCCCTTAACAACCAATGCACTGAAGCTTTGCCAGCCTACCTCGGACCACTGTATCACCCTGAGGGACAGGTAAGTGGGCCTAGCCCATGGGAATTGTGCCCAGAGGCAATGCGCCTTCAGGTCTGGGTATGAATACTATGCTTTAGTGCCAACAGAGGGACCATCCCGCATGGCTGACAAGGGGACAACATAGGAGGGCAAAGTGCTGAACACACTGGACAACCTCCCTGCCACTAATGCCACTTATGGTGATCAAAGGCCCCAGACATCCCTGAACTAGGGTTCTAGCACTACCCCAGGAAAAAGACAGGCCTCATCTCTGCGGGCTAGTATGCCCTAACCCGATGGGACTGGGTCAATATCATGCTGACCACAGCAAGCTTTCATGCTCTCAGTTACCAGACACAAGTGGCTGGTACTACCTCTTAAGAAAGATCACAGCATGCACAAACAGCAGTGGCAGCCAGGAGGGGGCTGGGGGGGACACAGGGCTGCACAGGGTGGATCCGCTCTCCCAGGTGACAATTCCCTGATTTTATACTGTTTTCAGGTAAGCACCACTAGGTGAGGCTGGATCACAAATACTGTAGGGGCCTCAGAGCCTCAAGGCTGTCCAGACACAGCTGTGCTTAACTAAAGGTTTTAGCTAGAGACGACCTAGGTTCGTGTCCTGTGCTGCTATGTGAGATTTTTACTTCCAATGCCCAGACACGATTATCCCCAGTGGCTTTTAAGTTGTGTTTGTCACAAGGACAAAAGCCAGCTTGTCAGGCAACACTGGACACACGTGTTGTGTTTCCCTGTGTGCTTAGCTCACTCTCGGGTGCTACTTACCTGTGTGTATGTGTGTGCATGTGTAAAAATGGTATAGTTTGTTTTCAGAGCAAATCACTCAGTTAAAAAACAGACAACACAGCAAAACTTTGGAGGAAGAACAGTCTGAGAGTCACAGCACACTGGCCCAGTGCCCAGTAGGCAACCATACCGTTACCTAGCGTTGGGCTAGACACGTCTTGGCTGCGGTAAGAAGTCCTTCAACAGGGGCCTGTCGCTGTTCGAAGTGGCATCGGCCAGTGCTTTGAGTCGGGTGCTCTGCTGCAAGGACGAGGAAAGACACTGAGCTGCTGGCTGCAGAGGCCAGTGAGGGAGGCCAGTGAGGGAGGCCAGTGCCTGTGCCCTGCCTACCGCAGGCCCAGGCCACTCCTATAATGACCTATGCCAGCCCCACACTCCACCACGGCAGGCCATCCACTCTGCCTGCAGGGTTTGCACGTTATCACTCACGATGCCATCAAGGCAGGCAGAGCTGGCTTCAGGGGTGGCCTGTGCACAAAGACCCCTCTAGGGAACAGATGACCCCAGCAGGTTTATTTGAAGAAGTCTGCACCCAGAGAAGAAGTGGCAAGGTCAAAGGGCACGCTGCAGCACCACAGTAGAGGACCACCAGTTGGAAGTCCTAACAAGCTCCTGCTCCCAACATAAAGGAATTGTGTCCAGAATTGTAAAACTTTGCATCCTGTCACAGGGCCCTGTGTGTTGCTTCCTCTGCAGAGGCACTGACATATGAACAGTGTTTCTGCACAGCCTGCCTGGCAGACAGGACATTCACAGGCCATGTCCTGAAGGCTGCTGGCTCCTGGCCTGGCGTGGCACAGCTTTTAGGCATTTCCAGTCCTCATTCACCAGTCCCTCAGCGCCAAGGAATGGGGGAGCTTTCAGAGTTGAAGGAATACAGGCCGGATGGCAGAAGAGCAGGTGGAACTGGCCAGTGTCCAGTGAGGAGAAGCCAGAGATGGTGGTGGCGCCCACACAGGCACAGGGAGGCAGGCAGGTTGCCGCAAGTGTGTGGACGCAGAGACTGTGCGGAGGGAGACACGCACTATGTTATATATACAAGCGTCATATATATAACATGCCCAGTGTCCGTCACGCTTGCCCTGCCCTAGGAACAGGTTGAAAGCGAACCCCAGGTGTCTGAAGTCAAATCTGCCTCACTGAGGCCTGTGCAATGTTTATTCCTCCAAAGCTTTGCAGATCCATGGTGCTTTGCAGCACAGTCTGTCTGTCTGCTGTGTCTGAAGTGCAGTGGCAGGGCCTCTGTAATGTGTGCTCTGCTCTGCTCGGATACCTGGGGCTAAGACTCGGGCTTAGGAACCATCAACAGGGAACAGGCTTTGCAGTCTGAGTTGGCATATATAATGTTTTACGAAGTATTTGTGGCATTTTAGTCTTCCTAAAAATGTTCTCCAAACTTTCAAGACTGTAAACAGCAGCTGGAATGACGTAATTTATTCTAACAGATTCTCATGGAACTAAGTTAGAAACATTTTGGTTGTCATTATTTTAAAATGTATCATCTTGCTAAATATGGTGTTTAAGATACATAGGATAGGAGGTAACTGGTTTTATTTTTTTTTTCTTTTTTCTGCTTTGGGTGTTTTTTAGGCATAAGCCTTGGTAAGGCAGGAGCCTGGTAAGGCAGGAGCCCTGGTAAGGCAGGACCCTGGTAAGGCAGGACCCGGGTAAGGCAGGACCCTGGTAAGGCAGGACCCTGGTAAGGCAGGACCCTGGTAAGGCAGGACCCTGGTAAGGCAGGACCCTGGTAAGGCAGGACCCTATGCAGGTAACCCTGTAACCCTCACTGAAGGAGCACATGAGGGTGTCATATTGGGGTACAGGGAGACTCAGCGAAAACACCACAGCACTACATGATGCTGCTGTTTCCTGACCGCTTGGCTGAGGAGCAGGTACTGGCTATAGCAGCCACCAAGAGGAAGGACCCTAGGGCAAGGTGCCCTGCTGCCACAGTGGGCGGAGCTCCGTGCTGCCACAGGGGCGTTAAAAGCAGCACATCACAGAGTTTTCTAAAAACAGGTCTTTATTTTGAAAAGTAGAACAGGAATCAGTAAGCAGAGGTCACCGTTAGTGTGACTCCATTTCAGAGTTCTCAGGGTGGATGTGTGGGAAGAAGTCTCAGTCTGTACCACCATGGCTGTGGAGAACAGCGCCATGCTGAAGTCGCCTTGCTCAAGCTGGATTGACTGTGTATGATCTGTCTGACTGTCAGGTGCTTAGGGGCTAAGCCACCTGTGTCAAGAAATGCTGAAAGCTCTGCACCCTATGATGGACACGGGGGGCTGCTGTGAGCTGTTGGAGGAAGACAGAGCCCATCATTAGTGTACCCCTCGCAGGTGGCGTCCCGTCACCGTGTTACCTGATGAGGTAATGGTGATGACTGACAATACCAGAGTGTAGTGGGCGGCCTCACACTAAGTCCTTTCCACCTGGTCCTGTGGCCATCACCCCAACATGCAAGAAGGCAGAGATGGTCACCTGTTGGTCAGAAACTCAGACTACTGGCGGTCTGGGAAAGCATAAAGACGGTGGGCTGCTCAACAGAAAGGCACTTGTTCCTGGCCTGCAGGCCGCAGTCCGGAGCCCAGGCACGCCGAGTGTGTGAACAAGTAGTGGTTATTTAGGCAAAGCAGTGGACGGTAAGGGAGGCAGGAGAGAGAGACAAGAGGTAAGTTGGTTATAGGCAAACATCCTAGACACAGTAACACCACTGCCCTAGTCGCTGGGTGCTGCCAGGCCAGGCCCCACTGGCTTGCTCCTCCCCACCCAGGCCCACACCTGACTCTTCCTTGCTCTGTGCCTCCTGCACTGCAGCTGGGACGAGTCTGTAGCAAAGAGTCTTACAGGCTTCCAGTCTCACCACAGCAGTGGAGTTTCTCCACTAATGGAGGGGAGACAAAGTTCCTCTCAGCCTTTCCTGTCCACCTTGCAAGGCCATTCCAGAGGATTCTTGCAGAGTCCCTACTGTGGAAGCAAACTCTATCACAGCAAATCTCAGGAGTCCTGTGGAGAGGTACCCTTATTAGCTGCAGAGCTAAACTCTGCTCAGATGTATCCGGTCAAACGCCCGAACAGCTATCAGCATCTGGGTTATCAGGTCCAATGTGCTTTTGTGACCCTGAGCTGCCTCTCTGTCATCCTCTGCACAGTGCTGTTGTGAGCATGTGTCCCTGAGTTCCCACACACCCCACACACAGGCAGTGCTCGTTCTGTCCTTATACATGGAGCGCTGTCATGGTCACAGCGTCTCTGCACAGGTGTCCTAACAAGCACATACACCCAGTGTCCCTGGTATTGGGAACACCATGTCTACTATAACCCTGGGTACACACAGGCCTTCACAACCACGTGTGTCTACTGTGTCTGTCAGGAGAGTACACATCAGCCTTAGAGCTGCACTGCTGAACAGCAAAGGTTTCAGTGTGTGGAAGACAGTGATGGACAACTTGCCGGTTCCCCACGGGCTGGGCTGCTGGCTAGGGGCAATGAATGCCATTCCCATGGAAACCAGGACAGCTAAGCACTGAGAGCTCTGTGTGTAGGGTGATCAGTGGCAGGTGAACTTCCATGTTGTGAAGTGAGGGTCCCCAAGCTCTACAGCGAGTCCTGCCTGCCATCATTTGTTGAGAAGCACTGACTTGGGACTGTTGACAGCTGAGTGGCCATATCCACTCCCATGACCGGAGGCCCAGGGAAGAGTTCTGACAATAGATGTTATCAACGGTTGCAGGAGGCATAGAGTAAGAAAGAACTGGTGACCTAAAGTCCTGAGAGAGAACAAACCTGAGCTTGGGAATGCTGGGGAGCCACAGCAGCCCCCAGGCAGGGACATCTGCTTCCCACCCCAAACATGGCCAGCTGTTCCACGCTAGACTCAAGTTCCATACATGGGTGGTAGGTAAGCCAGGTAATAAGGGACCTACAACGTGGCTCCTTACTAGCTGTCTCCCTCGGCAGGAGCTCAGTCCTTCTCTCTGCACAGGCCTGTGTTGTTAAGCTGTAGCACCACAAGCTGCGGGGAGCGCTAGAATAAAACTCCCGCAGCCCTGCCTCACTCGCAGCCCTGCCTCACTCGCAGCCCTGCCTCACGCGGAGATTAAGACTCTTCACAGGCAACGTGCAAAATCTGCATCTTCATGAACTCTTTTGTGACAGCAAGCCACAGAGACGGTCTCATGCTCTGCCCCATCCTGCTGAGGACTCAGCTTGCTGGCCAGTTTGCGAGGTGGGAAACAGAGTTCCCCATACCCACCACTTACTCTTGTAAAGGTAAATTTGAGCCAAATTCAATAGCCTTAAAAGTGGCACCACTTAAATTTTTCCAGAGTTAGGGAATGAACCCAGTGTCTTGCACATACATGTGTACCCATATCACCGGGCACCAGACCAGACCACAATTCAATGATCAAAGGAACAATTACTTTTTTTGTGGGTTTACAGAAAATAACTTATTTTTTCTATTTATCTTTCTTCTCATTTCAGATGATTGTTTTGGTCTAAAGAACAAATTAAACATTGTGCATCTTGAATTTTACAAACAATAGAACACTTTTAAAACATGTGTCATTGCAGAGCTAAAGACTAAGGTGCAGGCCGGTCAGTTCTGTGATGCCCCGACCTTTTGAGATCTCTCTTAGTAACTTCCCAGTCAGAAGACAGACAGAGGAAAGTGGCTGGCTTGGCTAGGCAGCCTCCTTACCTGAGTTCTCTCCGTTGCTGTGGGCCACAGCTGCCTGCACAAGACCTTCTTGAGGACATCAGGGAGGAGGCCAACTGTGACAAGCAGGATGATGCCCAACCAGGCAGGCCCGCTGGACAGCATGTAGATGAACACATAGTACATCCGCTGGTAACTGAGGAACGGCCTGGGTGGACAGGGAGGACACTGGTGAGACCCTGCCTGACCAGGAGTGATGCCACAGCCCTCCCCAAAGGTGCCACTCTCAGTGCAGCCAGGGTCTGACTGTGCCATCCGAATGCTTTGAGTCTGCCTCCTATCGTCTTCTAAGCGAGAAAGGGAAGAAGCAACTATAGCCTGTTGTCCAAAGTGGCATGAGGATCCTGGAGCCCCAGGGTCTGCTTGATTTTCACACAGCAGCAGTGTACATACAGGTGTGGGTGGAGCTCTGGCCAGTAGGCCCAAATGCTTTGAATAATGCCTCCAGAGGAGTTGGAGGAACAGGGAGTATTTCCTGGTATGTTGACATAGCTTCCCTGGCTCCATGCTCCCTGTTTCCATCTCAGACCTGGGAATTACCTTCTACTTCCTGGCACCATGAACAGCCCAGGGACAGAGGAAACCCTACCTCCAAGCATATACAACCTGCACGTGGACATGGTGATAACTGGAGTGAGTGTGGGGGAGGGGGAAGTCAGAAACAGGGAGCCCAGAGCTTATACGCTGCCCACATAACAACTCAGCAGAGGGAACAGAGGTCACGTGACTCATAGACTAAGGTCCCAGACCCTCCTGAAACCTTCCCTCCTGACCTTCTCAGGGCCTGCTAGGACCTCAGTTTTGGATATCTTTTTAGGGGTGGTGGCTGCAGGCTGCCCAAGGCTTTTCTCTGCCTCTGCAGGGTTCCATGAGCCTTCACAAAGGTTCCATGGATGAATGGCAGGGAGGGAGGAGGCAAGGATGCTCTTGTCTAAGGTAGCTCCTCCCCAGGGACTGTGATTCTGAGTGAGGAGAACTTTGCTTTGGGCCTTATAGCCTGGCCAGGACTAGGGCAAGGTCAACCTACCCAAGCAAAGAGTGATGCAGACAGGCCAAACATCTGTGTGGCTCCCCTTCCCACTACTCTCTGGTCCGGGTTCTCAGGTCACAGGGCCTTTGGCCATGGTGTGACTACTTGGCTGAAGAGGACACTGTATCCTTCAGGAGCTGGGGCTTCCTATGACTTTGGGATACTTAAGTCCTTTGAGTACGTCACAGCACTATGAGCCATACAATCCTGCCCCATACTATGTTGGAGGGCTGTGGACTGAAAGTGTCCCCAGAGAACACACATGGAAAGCAAACCACACTGGTTGTTCACTCAGTCACTAGGAACCACTTGTCTTCTGGAGCTCCAAAAAATGTACCATGACACCAGGGACACAGATGTTCTGGCAGCAGCTCCAGTGCAGGAGGCTGCAAGCTGTGCAGGGGCGGGGTGGGGGGGTGACTGAGGCCACATGGGGTTTAAGGATTCTTACCAGATAATCCCTCCCCAGAGCAGGGAGAAGACAATGTAGAAGAGCAGTGACCCCCAGATGACAAAGTGGTTTATCCAAGTCCAGTAGTGTGTGTCCAGTGCAAGCTACAAGAGAAGGAGGTGTGAATACTGCTGTCGTCCAAGTGTGCAGAAAGGAGGACTGGAAACCACGAAAAGTGAGCCAAACTGAAATGTGAAGGCACTTTGCCATAAGAGCTCACAAGAGAATCACGTCACGTGAGGGAACCCATGTTTCCTCAGGAGGAGACAGCTGGGACGTGTGTGTGCATGTGAGAACACGTGTGTATGTATGCACACACACGCATGTGCATGCACACACAATCATGAAGTATCACTCATGCTGACATACTGCTGTCTACGGAGGCAGTATGAGAAGTCTCCATACTTTTGAAGACCCAGTGTAACATGTTTAGGGACTTTCATCATGAGGTTCTTTACAAAATCTAACTTGACTTTAAAAAATTGAATTTTGAGGCCTGAAGAGGTGGTCTGGTGATTAAGAGCACTGGCTGCTCTTCCAGAGGACTTGAGTTCAATTCCCAGCACCCACATGTCAGTGCACAACTATCTGTAACTTTAGTCCCAGGGGATCCAAGGGCACGAGGCACCCATGTGGTATAGGAACAAACACCCACACACATAAAATAAATAGATAAAAATAAAACAGATACTTTAATTTTTTCTTAAATACATTAATTTATGTAAACAGAGCTGATTTAATCCTATTGGGACTAGGGCTCTGTATCCTTAGAGAGTTTCAATTCCTACCCTTTTGTAAATACTCAGCTCTTCATTTTCTTTTGAGTGATTCTGAAGTTCATGTGGTAGGCAGCGTTCACTTGCTGGGTGGTGCCTGGATATGAACTGAAGAAGACAGCTCGGGGAACCTAGCACAGGGGTGCCAGTGTCAGTATGGATCTAAGATCCTAAGTGCTCAAGGCGAGCTGCAGGCAAGCTGGCCATGACTGGCACGTGTGTGTCCAGAGAGCAGTGACTCACCTTCAGTGTGACAGTAACCACCATCACAGTGAACACCAGTGTCCCGAAGGTCCAGTTCCCAAACATCTGTGAAGACAAGAGCCTCAGTGAGCACTTGCTACCATGCGCCTCCCCTCCCTTATCCCGGACATGGATGCTGGAGAGTATGACCCATGGTCTCTGCACCTCAGCACAAGGATATGAAGACTAGTTTCCTGAGTTACAGAAGGCAAGAGTTCAGATGGCCCTAGGCCAGCACGATGGCCAAACCTGGGTCAAGGATGACTTGTGTTGGTGTCCTGCTGGCCTGACACCGGCCCTGCTGGATACTAGGTTCCAGGTCCAGCAGGGAGAGACCGCATAGAGGGAGTCAATATGCATGGTGCAGACTTGGACCCTGGCTAGGCTGCTTTCTATAGAAGAGACTATATGCCTACCATATTCCCCAGGGCTGCTCTGCCTGTTTGCTCAAGAACTCACTCAGGGAACCTGCTTCTGGTGACAGAGATGCCCACAGCTGAGGGGCACAGCTGCTAGAACACTGCAGGAGACAGCCAGAGGAGACACCAGAACACAGAGGTGACAGCCATCAGGGAGGGCTTCTCTGTGGGGACCTCAGGACAAGGAGGAAGTGAGCAGGTGGCACAAACTAGACAGAGGCTACAGTGGCTACTCCTCCAACAGCCAGGCCCTGGCCACAGCCATGGTTGCTCACAACTGGCCAGTGAGGAAGAGGATGAGCAGATGTGGGCTGCCCTCCTTCTAGTGGGAACTCGGGCAGGATGGTGGGAGGTACAGACACAAGCCACATGCTAAAAGAGTCAACACGTTTCTCAACTACAGACAGACACATGTGAGGTCAGTGGCTGTGAGCCCTCTCTCAGGAAAGCTGGTCCACACAGGCCTTTTACAAGAGAAGTTCCCTACACACCACATGAGTCAGACACTGTTGGGATTTGTCAACTGCGCCTCTCAGAGGACTGTTCCCAGAACATTCTTAAAAGTTTATTTCACAAAGAATCAAAAGGCTAAGATGCCAGTACTTTTGCCTATGGTCAGCTTTAATCAAAGCATGTGCCTATAACCATACTCTGAACCTGGGTTGCTGTGAATCCATGGCCTGCAGGAGGAGCCCTGGGTCAGAGCAGGGTACATGAAGCATGCTAGGAGAGAAGCATCAGGGTTCCGTGGAGACACTGACTGCAGAGGGATGCCAAGTCCTGTTCTTCATCCTGCTAAGGAGAGGCCTTCCTCCTCGGGCCTACACACAGCAGCAACAGAAGCCTTGAGACCTTCATGTGAGGGGCTTCTAGCCAGGGGTCAATGGGTCACTCCAGAGTGGCTACTGCTGCAACTAGTGGGGAGAACCCAGAGATGCTGCATGGTATGCTGGACCCGGCCCACAGGAAGAAAGCCAACACCAAGCCCAGAGTGCAGAGAGTGCAGGACTGACAGAGAACTCACAAGCACTCTCCCCCATGCTTTACCTCTGGGGCAGCAGAGTTGCAGCATGAAAGTGTGTACCTAACAGGATGTTAAGAACAAGCAGCTGGGTTGTTTAACCAGAAGCTATAGGTGTGAGCCAAATGGCGAGCTGCAGTGAGTGGAGGAGAGCCTCTGCAAAGGCTGTGTTTGGCAGAAGGGAGCCCCTGCCTCCACCCCAGCTCTTCTGGGCCATCAGTTGGCTCAGAGTGAGAGAACTCTTTAAAAATATAGATGTCAGCATGATATGGGCACAGGTGTAAGCAGAGGACAAGCAAGGGGACAAGCAGACCCCAGCAGTGTCACACCGCAGGCCACGGTAAACTCAGCAACTTGCTCCTCCCACACCGGCTACAGGGAGGACAGTATCCCTCCCCTACTCCAGGTTTCCTTGGGTTTGGTGGGTGATGGCAGACCTGGGTGCCATGATGGGGCACCAGGCCCTGAGTCTCTACAGGACACACGATGGCTACCATCTCTTCAATAGGCAGGTAAAACATAATAATCTCAAATGAGAAACCAGAAACTGGCTAGGAGATATGTGGTCATCTCCTCCCTGTGCCCATGGCTCCACGTCAGCTCCTTGGGATGGACAGACGGCCACAGAGCTGATTCTGTACAATCTTCATTTCCTCCTTTGTGTCCAGTAGGAACCTTCTGGTCACCTACCCAGAGTCACTCAGTATGTTCTAGATTCCCTAAGTCACCAGTCCCTTGGCCAGACGTCACCTTTACACTTGCCCCAGCCGTGCTCAACTTACCCAGGATGTGACAGTGTACCTCCACTGATGTCTAATTGACTTACATCTCCATAATACACCGACACTGGTGGTTTGACTGGCTCACACCTTAACAACACACCTCCACTGATGGCTCATATTCAACAATGCCCCAAAGGAATGGTCTGAGTGATTGCCGCCTTGGTGACGTACCTTCACTGTTCAGCTGATGGACATATAATGCAACAATACACCTCCATCTGTGGTCTGACTGACTTCATACAACCTCACCCTACAGGAACATCCCGAGCAGGCCCACTTATGTGCCTTATGGTGAGTATTTTCAGAAGGTACTTTCTGTTCACCAAAGCCAACTTCATTTTTATGTGCAGTAATATTCCATGACAGACATAGCTTGGCTTCTTAAGGTCACAGTCACACCTCTGCACTCCTCTGGCCTGGCTCCACATCCCTCTGCAGCTCTGTGCTGTGATCACTCGCCATGGATGACTGACTAAGCTGTCCACTAGGTGTTTCCTACTGTAACACTCCAAACTAAATACCAGGCTAGAAGCATCCAAGGGGCCAGCTAGAGTATGGTGGTTATTGCTCTGGTAGCATCAAAAAAAAAAGTATTTATGAATTTTGATGTCGGTGCAAATTTTAAGAAATTATTCATAATTCCACTGTCCTCACACTACATGAGACCTATGAATGTTTCCACGGACTGCTGTAGAGCTTTAATCTTTAACAGCAACCAACAGAACGAGCTTCTAAACAGAAGGATCTAGAAGATGTGTCCTGGCTCCCTGGGGAGCAGACCTGGGAGGATCACCATGTGGTCACCCTGCACCTGAGACCTGCAAATCTAATATTCTCACACCTCATATCCCCACACACCAGCTTAATGCAGGCTGAGTAGGGGTCTCCGAGGCTTAGGCTGGGGTGCAGGTTGAGGGTGGTCTGCTTGACTTTGAACCAGATCTCTTGCTTGGCCTCCTGGATCTGTGGAGTAGACTTGTTCATCCCAATCCCTCCATTCCAACCTCACAGATAGGTGTCACTGTCTATCCTGAAGTACATGCGAAAGGATGTCAGGGTGACTCTCGTCTCTCGGCTCCACAGACTGACCAGACTATAGTCACCATCATACCTGAATATGAACCCTGTGAATTTGTGATGCCTGTCCTGACAAGCACTGGTTTGGGGTGACCCTGGAAGCCTCCTTTGGGAACTATTTTGTGTCAAGACATGTAACATACATGCTGCGCTTCTACTGACAATCCTGTGTGTGGAGCAAAGGCGGTCACCAAGGTCCTTCTTAGTGGCAGAGCCCTGCAGGAGGCTCAGCTGAGTCTGTCTCTGCCTGCGACTCTTGCTTTCTAGACTCATTTCTAGTTTTAATGAACATTTTAACAGTGGCAAAGGGTGGACCTATCGGTGATGGGGAGGGTCAGGGGGAGACATTGCAGGGCTACCAGGAAGATCTTCCTAGTAGCCTACACAAGGCATAAAGGACTGTCTGAGGGGTGCAAGACAAGGAGTGCAGGCAAAGGGACACAGGAATCCTGAGCTCCCATGACAGGCAGCAGAGGAGTCACTACTCACAGTAGCAGGGTCTGGCAGGAGATTCGCCAAAACCCCAAGAGTGTGATAAGAGGCAGGAGACACTGAAGAGAGTCTCTGCGACAGCCTGGGAAATGAAGTCACTGCTGCCGTCTTTCTGAAATAGGGAGCCCCTCGGAGTCCTTCCCTAGCTCTCATGTCAACCACACCCCCACCCTGGAATGTCTGTGCCATACTCTAAAGCCCTGAGATGCTGTGGGCTGGGGTGGAGGGCACCATGCTGGCACAGGTCAGGGTCTGAGTTCTGGCTAGGCCTTACACCAGTTTCCCAGCCTGTGCAAGCTCCTTCCTCAACCTCCTACGCCAGTGACCACCAGATCACTGAAGGGTCCTTGTGTGGCAAGGCGAGGTGTGAACAGAGAGCTGAGTGCTGAGGCTTGCTTGTTTAAGGCACATGTGGAGGTGAGATGCTGCTTAGAGGCTGCACCATGTTTATGGACAGGCATTGTCTGATGGAAATAAGAGGACTGGAAGCTACGGAAGAGCTCAAGATCTTTAAAACAGGGAAGTGAGCTTCAGTGGATCTTCAGGCTCTGACTTAGTAAAGACCGATGTGTGCTATTCTACGAGAGATCAGTACCTTTAGTTATGAGGCAACAGAGACAAATGCACAGGAAGACAAACTATCAGGAGACAGGCCAGACCCTGGCATTCCAACCTCACAGTCTGAGGGCCAGCATGGGGAAGACAGCACGGACAGGAGGGGAGTTGGTTCAACGAGAAATGAGAAGCATTTCTGTTTTCAAGCCCCCTGCAGGAACGTCTAGAAGGAGTCTTCTCTGACGTCAGTTGCAGTGTTTATTCAAATGGCCATCTCAGAACCCGTGACTTTAGCCAGGCTTGACACTAACTAAGCTTGGAACTTGTGAGATTACGAGACAAGATCTAGGGTCTATTTGACACCTCTGGTTCTCCCCAGGTGGCACAGGTACACCTCCAATGCAAGGTCCCCACCAGACCTCCTGACCTTAGTTTACAGTGACATGCAGACCTACACGGCCGTTTCCCCTTCTAGAGAAGCCTTGACAGAGACCCAGGGAGAAGACACCTGGCAGAGTCAGGCGACTCTGATACCAGCAGAGGACAGGAATGGCTACTAGCTTTTCTACCCACAAAGCACACAGAAGAGGTCACATTTGAAAATATTTTCAAGAAATATTTTATTTGTAATGCACTGCAAACCACAGAGAGGACAAAGCCACAGTGTCTTACCATGCTCGTGTTGGTGGTCATTATCTGAGGTGGGAAGGAAGCAATTGGCAAAGAGAAAAAAAGCAAGATACGAATATAACACACCCCAGAAAGTAGGCAAACAACAGGCTGTAGCCCTTCAGAGAACTACAGAGCTGCTCGCTGTGAGGGGGCCATGCCCATACACTGTGTAGACACTTACACAACCTAACTCCCATAGGAAAGGACATTGGCTGGATGAAACCATGGAGCCCCTGGGACCAGTCAGGAAAACCTCAGGACTGACTTTAACTCCCTACAGCTGGCAAATGACACGTCCCTTCGTCCCTTCCTTCCTCTCAGTTGCTCCACTGATCACACCTAGCCACAGCTGACCTGCTCCCACACAGTGACTAAGCAATAAAGCAGGAGGCCGCTCGCCCGCTCACCCGCTCACCCGCTCGCAGTACTCACCTGTCCATTGACGGTCACGGTTGTGTTCTCAAATATGAAATAAGCACCAAAGAAAAATACCAAAGCGTCAAAAACGCCCAGAAATGTCCAGTAAATGAACACCCGCCAACGCAGCAGCGCATTCTTGGCGATGTCTCTGTTTGAGAAGAAGAGGGGAGAACTGTGATGTCAGCCCAAGGTCCACCCGTGCAGCCCCTCTGGTGTCACCGCTGCCCACATGCTCCTAAGCAGCATCCACTGTGCCTGTCAAACAGAGTCTGGACCCCTAATGGCAAACCCACATGGTCCTCAGACTTCACACTGCTGTACCCAATGTTCTTCACTGGCTTTTGACTATTCTTTCTCAGATTCAGTTATAATATTGTCAATGAGAACCTGGTGCTCTCTGGTCTTCTGAATGTAATTACCACACAACAGCACACACTAGCTGACATACTGATTAACAGACCGAGGACTTGGGTTTGCTACCAAGCTACACTGAATTTCTACGCCTGCTCATTTTGCAAGAGTAAGTGTGTCAGCAGAAGTGTGTGCGTGTATGTGCATGTATGTGCATAAACACACAAGCACACCTATTTCCTCTAGCTTCTAGGTATTGTCAGAAAGACCCCAGAGCCTGTGGAACTGGACAGGGGAAGGCTGTCTGATGTTATGTGGCTTCTGAAACTAAACAGGTGAAAGCTCTCACAGAACTAAGTGCATAGCCATGTGCACACACATGCCTAAGACAGAGACCCTGGGCAAACCGAATGAGGGAGGTGAAGAATGACAACCTGCACTCTAGCTGGCGGCTCTACTATAGCATCCAACTCACGGTTACTGCGAGAACCTGGACAAAAGCACAAGCTCCTTACTATGCCATAGGTGGAAAAAGACTACAAAGAAATGCTGTATCTATCAGAAAATCGGGGCAGTTCTGAAACAGGAGGAAAGCTGTATTGCCTTAACACTAAGAAGTAGAGCAGAGCAGATGCCGGGCACACTCGGAGCTTCCCCACTCTATCAGGCAGTGGAATGCAGACGGGGCTCACATCCCTATCAAACTGCGAGGTGCAGAGGGGGTTCATGTGTGTGCTCAAGCCTAGCGTAGATCCATCACCTACGGAGCACACGCCAAGACACCGCCTGGCTGTTGAACTACCGTCCTGTGGAAACATGTCACCCGACTTTGAAATACCACCACTAGGAGCTGACTGGAGGACTCTGCTCTGCTCCCACTTGCACGGGACAGAGGCACACACCTGTAGAGGGACGGGTCTCTCTTGAGCACATCAATGCCCACGTGCTGCTCCATGAGGCTGTACAGGAGGATCGGGAGGGAGGTGAAGCTGATGTTGTAGAGAGTCAGGTACGCAGTGTCGTACAAAGTCTGCAAAGGAAGCAGCCGGCACTCCAAGGGCTTCAACACACCAATGTCACGGCTTAGCATATCACTGTGTGTGCACACGTGTGTGTGTGTGTGTGTGTGTGTGTGCACACGTGTGTGTGTGTGCGCGCGCATGTGTGTGTGTGTAAGCCAGAGGTCAGCACCAGGTGACCTGGAGTTCACTGACTCAGCTAGTATGGACAGCCAATGAACCCCAGGTATCCTCTGCCTCTATCCTCTCTTACCAGAAGTTCAGGCCTATGTGGCTATACCCAGCTTTAACATAGGTACTAGGGATTTGAACTCAGGTCCTCATGCTTGTACAGCAATAACTTTATCAATTGAGTCATCACCCTAGGCCATGAATATGTTACTTTTTAATTTGCAAAGTGCTTAAATATATAGAAAATGTACCTAAAATGCATAAAAGCCACCATTCTACAGAGACACGACACTGAGACAGATTTTAAAGAGACAGATTTCATGAAGGCAATCTGTCAGGCAGAGCTCGGATTCCAGACTTTGCAGGTGTTCCCTTCACATCTTCCAGCTTTGTTGGCCTGGCCCTGGTGGCCCTGGACACAAGCTGTTGGCCACTGTCCATCTGAGTACACGGGGACAGAAATGTGTCTGCTCAGGCAGCACATACTGAGGAGCCGGTCTCCCACTCACAGATGTTAGCATCCTGCGTACTTCAATGCCTCAGACTTCAAGGATGACCCACGTACCCATGAGAGTGCCCACGGGCTATGTCATTACAGGCTTGTGTTTAGGGACATACCCAGGCTCAGGACACCCAGACTGGGGGCTCGCAAATCCTCAGCTCTGTAGCCTGCTCCTTCACCTTTGTCTATTGACAGGACCCAGGGGCAGCAGGATGGATGGCACCTGGGCCCCTACCAGCTCCATGGGTCTGTCTGCACATTCCTGAAGCCTGTTTTCTCATCATGGCCCTCCATTAGCAAGGAAGACAAGACTATAATGAACTTCCAGTTTACAACATCAGACTGACCTGCTGTGAAAATCCGCAGAAGAACTGGTACAAAAACTGAGGGAAAATGAAGCAGACATTCTGAAAAATAAGTCATGGCATTAGTTCAAGAGCACTGCAGAAATGCATGGGCTTGCCTAGAGATCACCAGGCACTGTCACCACATTATGCTTCATATGGGGGACTGTTCCAAGTGGGCCCAACATCCTACCCAGCAGCCGCATGGTGAGAAAAAGCTTTCCATACACATCTATAGTGGCCCTGGTGATCGCTGGCAGCAGAAGGGAGCTGCGCTGGCTTAAGAGCAAAGGTGGTAGTGACAGAGCCAGCAGCAAGGACCTGCCTGCCTGCGTGGAGAGGGCTAAAGACACCGCCCTCAGACATCATATGTTGCACTCTGACAAGGTTCAACACGTGTCAGGTATTATAGAAAGAATTTTGGTTTCTTTGGAAACCACAGAAATAGTATAAGACTATGTTGCCATTTTAATCCCGGTGTGAGATATGGGGATTTTCCATGGCTGTGACTATGATTTGTCTCGTGCTTTGGTAGGGGCATGATTTGACCAGGTGCAGACAGTCTCTGTGACTGTGTGATGTTGGAATTCTGGGAACTTTTCAGAGGGTGTATAAACGCTAGGACCCCAAGAGGCAGGACGGGTTGTTGGTTGTTTGCTGTGGGTCAAAAAGAAGAAGGAAGAGGAAGAAGAGGAGGAAGAGGTGCAGAAGAAAGAGGAAGAGAAGGAAGAAGAAGAGAAAAAAGAGGAGGAGAAATAATTAGATACCCTGATGGTGAAGATCAAACTCGCCCCAAGGAACTCACCAATCCTAGTCAGCGGGAAGTAGTCTGACGGTTACACCGCCCCTTCCCCTCTATCCTTTTTCTTCCCTATCTCGTGTTAGGGGCTGAAGGGGTGGAAGAAAAGGAGTGGAGAGGGTAGAAGGAAGAACCCACAAAGTCGCAAAGTCTGGCTACCCGGTACCCTCTTGCTACAGAAACAACCCACCCTTTATGAGCACTTCTTTTTGTGACAAATGACCCTGGAAGCGTTAAGTTACCTGACAAAGGTCTCATGCCACTAAAACTGTGAGAGGAGAAGAGAAATACTTCCTACCTTATAAAAGAAGTATTGCACAAGCTCAGATATCCTGATATAATAAAAATGCCCATGAACAAGAAGCATCTTCTTCAAGTGTTTAAACTTGGGTATTGCATAGTCGCTGTTCCTTGCAGCCTGGCGACCCTCCTTCCCGATGACACCTAGAGTAAGAAGAGCAAACAGGCTGGTAAGCCGGAGCCAGCTAACCAGCACACCACTGCCCGGTATGTCCCCTAAGTACAAGTCAAAGGTGGAGGCCCAAGGTCCCGCTGCACACATGACACAGCCTTTGTCTACCTGAAGTGCATCCCACTGGAGCACTATGGCTTACCTATGCCCACGTGGGCCTCCAGGATCATACTGACATCATTTGCACCATCACCAATTGCTAAGGTAATAGGATGCTCCTTTGAAAATTTGATTAACTTAACAATCTGGAAAAGAAAGGAACATGGAGTTTACCTTCTCTGTTTCAGTTTTGTAATTAACTGGGCAGAACCAACAAAGACACAGAGCTGGTACAGGAAACAGGAGACTGTCTGATTACAGTTCTCAGACTATCAAAGACACAGAGCTGGTACAGGAAACAGGGAGACTGTCTGATTACAGCTCTCAGACTATCAAAGACACAGAGCCGGTACAGGAAACAGGGAGACTGTCTGATTACAGCTCTCAGACTATCAAAGACACAGAGCCGGTACAGGAAACAGG